>PVLA01002541.1:0-247360 GCA_004027455.1 Hydrochoerus hydrochaeris | reverse complement strand
TTGAATTTGTACTTAATCAGCCTAGGTACGAATGGGCACAATAGAGCCTGAGTTACATGATCACACTGAAAGAGTTTCCATAGGAACTTCGGTTCTTGCTAGGAGGGGATACTGGGGTCAAAGTAGTCTTAGAAACTAGAGAAGGATGAGAATGATAGAATCTTATTAAATCCAGTTGTAGGGAATTTGCACTGGAGGGTAAGAAAGCATATTCTTGTGCTCAGTGTAATCTCCGATGCTGGGATATTCCTTTCTGTTCCAAAGCTAGTGTGCCCATTCTAACCTGGCCCTAGAATGGTAGTGGTGGAGGGGAGATGAACAAGCACCTCCTCAGACATCTAAGGCATGGTTAAGAACAGAGACTCGGATGGTCTGTCCTTAGCAAACCAGTCTTTTGTTTCTGTTTCACCAGGACAAGCGCTGACCCAGCCCCTCCTGACTTCTGGACCAAAATTCAAAAATAACAGGCAAATAAAGCACATTTTATAAAACACTGTAAAAGAGACACTCTGGTATTTCAAGTCAGTTAACTTTATCTAAAGATCTTTTTGAGACAGGCAGACAGGCTGGGAAGGAGGAAGGGATAGAAGCTCTGAGTGAGGTGAAAGTCACTGTTCTGCCTGCCGATTCCTCCCCAGTGTTGTGGGCATTTCTCAGAGGTTATAGATCTTTTCTTAATTTTGGGAGCTGCTTTCTAAAGGAATGTTTCAAACACTGGCTGTCGTATTATCTTTCTCCTAGTGCAGTCTGCCAGCCAGCGCCACTCAGCTGCCACCGCCTGCTCATCCTTGTTTTAGGGAAAGAATCTGTTCTCAGATGAATCTCTCTCTCTCTCTCTTCTTCTCTCCCTCTCTTCCTCCCTCCATCTCTCTCATGCTTTACAGAGGAATAAAGGTGCCAAGTTTTTTTAAATTTAAAACTATAGCCATTTCCTAAAATTGCCTTTAGATAATTAAACTCAAAACATTTACTCTTTCTTGAGTATCATCACACCCCATCACATGCTGTGTATTAATTTATTTAAATATACAGAGCATTTACTATGTGCACCAGTTCATCTTAACTGTCAGTGTTACTGGAATAGGAAACTTCTGGAGAGGGACTGGATTGAGAAGTGTTCTGCTCATCTGTAGATTAATCCATTGGTGTTCATGGCAGGCTGTGTTGTTCTAATGTGTGTCCAGATGGAGGAGAAGGGACACTGGGCTGACCCTTTGGAGAGATTTTCTCTTCTTGTCGCTGTTCCCCTGTTCTGTGTCCTGGTTGCCATGAACTCAGCAGCTTAGCTCTTTCAGGTCCTTCTGCCATGATGTTTCTGCTTTGGAACAGCTGACCATGGACTGAACCTTCTGAAACCACAAGCCCAAAAAACTAGGAGAGCTGACAAGTATACCACATGCCAAGCAATATGCACTATGCTAGACACCAACTCAGAGACTGGAAGATGTTTTGTGAAACCTGTCGTCAAGTAGGGAATTATTTATTTTGAATTCTTTCTTCATAAACAGAGTTCCATGACAGCAGACTTCAAAAGAACAACTTAACATCAAAGTATGGAAAATCCTGAGCTTCTCTTATCTCTGAGCAGAGGGAGCTATGAAACATATCTGAATTTGAAGCCATTTGTTGCTTGTTAGTCACATACTCACTTATTTAATACCTTAAATCCAAGATTTGAAAGTGTAACTTAGACACCTTCCCACAGAGTTGCAGGAAGTATGACAGATGCCATATAACAAGCAGCCACATAGGTGAGTGGTGCACAGGAGGAATCTTTTCTGCTCCCTTATTTTTGAAGGACTCCAGGTTGGTGTTTGTACCTTATTTGAACCTAGTTATACTGTTCACCAACTTGTCAGTGCAATGGCTGTGCCATGTCATTCAGTGCATAGACATCATGAATCACTGATAATGACTGAGACAAAGTGGTAAGAGCAGGAACGTGGTGAGGCAGAGCAGCAGGGTCCAAGTTCCTGTTCACATGGGTTTCCATGGCTGGGAGGAGGCAGATGCGGGTGCTGTTTCTGACGTTAACAAGTTTTGTTCTGGACTAGAACATAGTGAATAGGCACAGTGATTTTTATGCTGAATTTAAAAGACTGATTCTACAGATTCATCCCAGAATGTTTAAACTGAGCCACATCCTCCAGCCTTTAAAATGCTTTCATTTTAAGAATTTTTGAGATAGGGTTGTACTATGTTGCTCATTTGCCAAGGTTGTGCTTGAACTTGTAATCCTCTTGCCTCAGCCTCCCAGAGTGCTGGGATTATAGTTGTAAACCATCAGGCCTGGTTGTGTTATATAAAAATATGTCAAATAGAGGTTTACTAGGCTATATATGTTGACTGTTGTTCAAAGAGAGAGGAAGCAATTAGTCCTCCAAGTTCAAAAGGCAGGTTTGGGAGAAAGGGAGATATTCTTAAGTATAATTTCAGTGGCAGGGTCCATAACACTAGCAAAGTGCACACAACTTTTTACTCTTATCAGTGCATGCTGATACTGTATGATGGTAGGGCTTATTTCAGGAAGCTAGTGCATACATTTAATAGCTCTTAGTGAGTTTCAATTCTATTACCTTTCTCCCCTGTGCTCCAGACTCTTGCTTGTTCTGTCTTCTACCTGTGGAAGTCTACATTCTGGTTTCCTGTTCTTCCTCCTTAATTTTAATTCTTTATTAACTTCCATATCTTTTTAGTTTTTTTCATGTAAGAGACACAATACAATACTGAACTCTCTAGATATTAAGGTTTATATCTTGATATCCATCCAAAGCCCCATGTGCTCAAAGGTAGGGATTTTGACATGTGATAGGATTTTTGGGGTTAATATCTCACTTGCTACCAGAAGATGGGCTCCTGTGGGAAGAGGTGAATCATGGGAGCATGACCCGGAAGAGTTTCTTTCCCTCCCTCTTGATCTCTCTCTGCTTCCTGTCTGCCATGCCACGAGCTGTTTCTTCTCCACCAGGCCTCTCAGTCCTCTCTGTCATGCTGTCCTGCCTTGGGGCCAGCCAACTATGGACTAAAAGCTTGACAAACTCTGAGCCAAAATAAACCTCTATTCCTTTCATTTGTGGAGGTCAGATACTATGTCTCAGTGGTGAGAAAGCGACAAAGACATTGAGTACCTGCAATATTGAAAGCATGTTGCCCAGATATCCCATCGGAACCTCTCAAAGCAGGCTTGACTTTTATCTTGATTTTCCATTTTGTATGTAAGCTGTTGGAGGTGATGGGTTCCCACAATGCACGGCACGTTGTGGGAGGAGCTTCCACCTTACGTTGAATACACCTGTCTGGCTCTGGCACTCTGACCTTGGAAGGTCATGTCACTTGCTAAGTGAATATGTGCCTATGCTCTGTGTCTGGAGTTCAAGGTTGAGCTTTCCTCATATACCAGTTACCCCCACCTGCCTGATTCGGGTAATTTTTACTTGAGATATGCGCAGGAATTAGTATCCACTTATTAAAAATTTAGTTTCTTTGTGAAATAATTGTCCATCCTACTTAAAAAAAAACTGCTAGTGCAGATGATAAAAATGACACTTGGGATTCTGCGCCAGCACATAAAAGTGAGTGAATCTGCAAGAGAAATGAATTCAGCAGTGCCTCAGATCTGAGGAATGAACAAGTTCACCAGAGTTTCCCTCCAGAAATGAGAAAAAGACATTTGCAAAGCTGCTGTACTTGATCCAGCTAGTGTAAAATATTGCTCATCAAGCAAAAGTGAAGACTTTCAGTGAAAGCTGAAAAGGGGTTACTGTGCAGAGGGAGAAAGGCGCAGAAAGCGCAGGCTGGGATGGCAGAGGCTCGGCAGGGAGCCTGGACCTGCACAGACGTCCGCGCGGCAGATGGGGAGGCACCAGACTCGCACGCCAGTCTCTGCTGCAGCCACAGCAGGAGAGCCCCAGGGCTCGCAGAGGCACTGCTTGGAGGGCGAGAAGGAACACGGAGAAATGGTGTCCTCTTGCTGGGCAACCAGTTTTATTCTATACCCTGAAAGGAAGCACACTGCACCAGAACAAGAGGCAAAGGCTGGTTTCAAACCCTCTCTTGGGCCAGGCAGGGTGGTGCAAGCCTGTGAATCCAGCACTCTGGGAGGCTGAGGTCACAGAATTACAAATTTAAGTTCAGCCTGAGCAATTTGGAGAGTTACTGAATCTGTATCTCAAAATGAAATAAAAAAGGCTATGGATATAGCTCAGTGCAAAGACCCTGGGTTCATTCTCCAGTATCCTTTGAAGGGAGAAAATATCTTGGGATAAAACTATCTCATGAGTAGGAGCCATGCATAGGGTGGTTTGGTACACCTGCAATCCCAGCACTCAGGAGGCTGAGGTAGGAGGATCACCATGGGTTTGACATCGGCCTGGTGAGTTCAAGGCTGGCTTGAACTGCATATTAAGACTTTGTCTCAAAAAAATGAACACATAAAAGAATCCAGGAGGAAAGTGAACAGTAAGGTTAAAGACCATGACTGTGTCTATTAGACACTGGCAGCATATCAGGTTATAGAATGGAGCCAGATTTACTCAGTCCTTCCTTTAAACCCCATGCAGTTAGGAGCAAGGCTGGGCCTTCCGTGTCCCTGCAATAGCAATGTAGGAGCATCCACATGGGTGATCGTGACACAGGTATTTTGCACTTGATGACTCCTTTGTCAAAGTGAATTTGACTTTCAAATATCTCAAGAGTATGTCTCACGCTATTGGTAGGGACCCATGGACTCATCTCACCTGGTGAGGAGCAGAGGACCAACAACTCAGGCAATGATCAACCTCACTCCACAGTCTGCGCCTCTTCTGCAGTTGTCTGCCAGCTTTCAGGACTGGGTCAGGTACCTGTGATCACCAGATCTTGCACCTGGGGCCAGGACTGGGGTGCTGTGGATTCTGTCTCTGGTCCTTTGGAGCGACAGGAACTGATGAACCAGTCCTTCAGGCAGGTATCTCACACACAGTGCAAACTCCTGCAATGTGCAGAGCTTGATCTTGATTTTATACGTTTTAAAGATATTTTTCTATCAATACTGTTCACAATTTAATTACAATAATTAGCATAGTTTTCCAATATTATTTTTGCATTTGATTATATGCCTACTACCGTCGCAGCTGTGTTTACCTATATGCCTTTTGTCTTAGGCTTCATTTAAAATGAGAAGTAAATATCATTTTTATATATAGCTTCCCACTTGCTTTGTGAACTATTTTCATAATACCCCAATTTAGCTGCAAACATCCTCCGATGTACCCAGAGCTCTCCAATTAGGGTGAGTGCGGGACAGGAATTGGGGGACGACATCAGTTCCCTGGCCCTAGCAAGCGACGTTTTCCAAGTGCTAGGAAAATAAATATATTTTTCTTTATCAAAACAATGTAGATAATTTGGAGTCATATTTGGCTAACCATCACTTTGCAGGCAAAATGGAACAAAACAAAATCCTTTTTGGCTACTCTGTCTCAGAGGAGCGGAAGAGAAAACAAGTTGCTGACCAGAAGCCAATTTTATCTTGACTGTTCAGTAAAAAGTGGAGGAAAAGGGCCTTTTAATGGCCATGAAGCACAAGTGAACGGCAGACTGGAGCACTGGGAAGCTTCGGGGTGGAGAGAGGGTTAGAGATGGGGAACGACAGCGGCTGAGAACCGGGGAGGGAAGTGACGTGAGTCCCCCGGACGTCGGTGACTCCCGCAGCTAGGGGAGAAAGCTGGGTCTCGTTTCCTCACCCACTGATTTTGAGGATGGACAGGCCTCTGCATTGGAGGAATGCAGGCCTCTGTGGTACCTACCAGTGACCCCAGCTACAATCCACACCCCTGCGTCACCATCCTCATGTGGTAGGTACCAGGGTGGGTCTGTATGGTCGGGTAGACGAGAACAGGTCTGATGAAATGCCAGGACTTTTAAGAGTAGGTTGTGAAAGCCTCAAGCGTCCACCTACAGCCCTTCTTCTTAGATTACCTGCTCCAAGGGAAATCAGCTGCCATGTGATTGTTTCTCTAGGAAGAGGAACGAGGTGAAGATCAGTGCTTCCCAGCCCCCAGCTGTGGAGTGCGCCACCTTGGAAGCAGTTCTGCAGCTGTGGCGAGGGTTTCTTTGTCGCCTCCTGGACAACAGCTTACTTGCAAGCTCCCAGGAGAGTTTGAGCCAGAGTCACCCAGCTAAGCTGCTCCCCAACCTCTGACCCTCAGAAACCAGGTGTGATAATAAGTTTCCTAAGCCACTTTGTGTTAGAGCAATCTGCAAATAAATGTTTTGACTTCTATTCTGTAAGTTGCTGTCCACTTGTTGTCTTTGTCTCTCCTGATTCCGTGTCCCCCCATGCTGCCCTCTCCCTCTCCTTGGATTTGCTGCATTTCTGCTTGTCCTGCTGCCTCCCTCTGTCCCTTACTGCTTGGCATCCATCCTTTCAAATCTGCAAGGAGGATACAACTTAGCTTCCCCTGATGGGTCCGCAGGGTTAGCACATAAACACCATGTTACTTATCTGCTTCAGGGCCTCAGCTGCTGTGCACCCTGGCCACAAAAGAAAGAATAGTAAGAATTCTTTCCTTTTTCACCATTAAAGACCTTATGCGCTCCTCAAAGGTTTTGGTAAGTTCTGAAAGTCAGCTCTTTCCTAAGGAAAGCACAGAAGACAAGAATGGGAGCTTATTAAATTCAGCTTGATCATTCTTTCTTCAGGGGGACCCGTTGATATTCTAAAGAGGGCAAATGACCAACAGTCTTTCCCACATGACTGAGGACCAGGATGAAAACTCAGGTGTTCATTCGACACAGCCCATCATGCTTGCTGAGAGTTGACCTCCAAGGTGACCAGTTCACAACATTAATCACAGCACAGATACTCAGGGGTGGAACTGACCCTGGCTGCTGCACCAGTTTGTCACATTGGTGAGTTCACTCGTTCTTCATGGAGCTCTCTAGGCAAGTGTGATATTAGCTCCTTTTTGCAGAAGAGCAGCAGTACTATTTAACTTCAGCATGCCCAGGAGGAGCAAGCCTATCCTGGTGCAGAGGACCGGCTGCTGGACACAGAGCCCATCTCTGCTTCCTCAGGACTCAATGTGGTCACGCCCCAAATTTACCTTTGAGGAGAAGCTGGTATGGATTTTCTCCTCAGCTGTAGTTTACTGACAATGTCCCTGAATAGACACAGAGCAGGGACCCAGGGAAGCAGCAGTGCAGGCGTCACCGTTTCTAAGTCCTCAGAGAGTTCACAGACAATGCCTAGAAACGCCTGGGCTCCGGGCGGACCTCCCAGAATGTGTCCACAGGAGCAGCTTCCGGCTGCCTCTGTGTGCATGGAGCCTGTGGTCCCTGAGCCGGAGCAGTATGAAATCCCATGGGGTGGGAAGTTTGTTCATACAGCCAGGCTAAACACCAGACCTGAATGGTCTACTTGTAGGAAAGCCAACAGGTAGTCCCATTCGCAGCCTGGCAGGGGTGGTGGACTTTGGAGAGCATGTAGGGAGCTGAGGTGCTGATGCCACCTGCCACCAGGAGGACTCAGGAGAAGACTGAGGCACTGGTGTCTGGCCTGGAAAGGTAGGGAGCAGCAGAAGGACCATGGTGTTCACTGGGAGACGGGAATAGTTCCTGTCCAAATGGACAGCCACATTGAGAGTCATCATTTATCAGCAGGACTGGGGGAAATCCAATAGGGAGCCAGCAGGTCACTTCCTGTTTGAGTCAGCACTGCACTGTCCCCTTCAGCTTATCTCAGGGCGAAGCCATCGCCTCTCAGACAAAGCTCTTCACGTTCAGCTGGACATGCTGAGGTGCGCATGTCATCCCAGCTGAGGCAGGAGGATCTTTGGGAGAGTTTGAAACCAGCCTGGGCTACAACGGTGAGTTCAAGGGCAGCCTGAGTGACAAAACCAGTCCCCTCCAATCTCATATTATTTATCAAATTGAACAGTTGCACCCAGGGCCAGCTTTCTAGATGTGCAGTTCTAAAAAATGTAAGGAACTTTCCCCCATAATGTCAGAGTCCACCCAGAGATGGAAAGATGGGGAGTAGAGGTGAGTGGGCGAGGAGACTGCAGGGCTGAGAGCCGGGAAGGGAGAAGACAGGAGTCACCTTCCCGAAGAGGAGGCCAAGCGGGCACCTGGATGCAGGCAAGGCTCCAGGGCACCTGCAGCAGGGGTGGGAAGGCGTGGGCTTCACACACGGATGCCGAAGAAACTGCCATCACCCGTCTGCTGTCCAGGACACAGATCCCAGCTCTGAGCCACTGGAGCTCAACATCTTGGCAAAGGGTAAAACAAAAAAACAAAACAAAAAAACACCAGAAGAGATTCGAAAGAGATAGTCAATTTTGAAATTAACAAACCACGTTCTTACAGAGTTTCAACTTTAGAATTAACAAAGCACATGCTTCCTTTGCAATATTTTTCAAAGAAAATATTTTGGCAAGAAACCTGTCACTCTCACTATTAATGAAAGAGAGGGACACCATGAGTGTTCATCGTGACTAATGTTCCCTTTACCCCTTCTCTTCACTCATTAGTTTTCATGGCCAAACTGTCTGGATATACATTTCTGAACCCTTCCTTCCTTCCTTCCTTCCTTCCTTCCTTCCTTCCTTCCTTCCTTCCTTCCTTCCCTCCCTCCCTCCCTCCCTCCCTCCCTTCCTCCCCTCCTCTCTTTTCTCTCCTCTCTTGTCTTCTCTTTCTCCCTTCTCTCCTATCTCTCCCTCTCTTTCTCTTTCCCTGTCTTTTCCTCACTCCCTCTCTTTCTCTCTCTCTCCCTCCCCATTCCCCCCCTCCAGTTTTTCAGTATACTGGCAATTGAAAGGACCTTCACGCTGAGTTATATCACCCTTTTCCCCCTTAAATTTTGAGACTAGATTTCACTGAGCTGCCCAGGCTCATACTTGTGATCCTTCTGTCTCAGCCTTCCAGGGTGTTGAGATTATACATTTTTCTGATTTCTGATGCTAATCACATTTGTTTTTCACTGGAGAAATTTTGGAATCAAAGTCCACAGAATACTTAACCTGTTAAAGAGGTGTGATCTTTAGACAATTCAGTCAAATAGGCAGCTGCTATATTAGAAGAACCAGCATGGTTGTTGACCAGCTGACCCAGACCAAGTATTCCAGTGTAGAGCGCAATGTGACAGGTATGTGGAGTTGAAACAGCATGAGAGCCAGAGAGCATAATGCCTCACCAGTTGCCGTAGGTCACTAAAGAGACGGACACCTGCTCTGTGGCTTACACCCTGCTCCCTTTCAGTTCTGAATTTGATAAGAAGGTAAGATTCTGTCAGTGGAAAACCTTATGTCATTACTGACCTGCTATTTCTTTGGGCATAAAAGTGCATCATACTTTCTTTGCTTGTTTTCAAAAGCTGTCCTTCAAGGTCTCATTCTTCTGCTTATGTTTCGTTGTTGCTTTTTGCAGTCCTAAGAATTGAACTCAGCGCCATATGTGTTAGACCAGCACCACAGAGCCACACCCTCTGCCCAAGTTCTCACTTCCGGTGCAGCCATTCCTAACCATCCTCTCACTTTACTATATCCTCTCTAACTGGTCCTAGAATTACACACAACAACAAAAACAAAACAAAAAACACCACGCTTTGTAGCATCTGATTATTTAAAAACATTTTTCATCTTTTATTCACTTGAGGGTTTTTTCTTTTTTGTTGTTGTTGCAAACTTAAAGTCACATTTCTTTGTAAATTTATTTTTCCACTTAATGATATAATCTGGATATCTATGCAGCAAGCGTGCAGCTACAGTAGTGCTCTTATTGACTATATAGTGTGCTAGTGTTTGGTTACAACACACAGCATTTAGCCAGTTTTTCCAATGCTTTATGCTTGGTAAGTTTTAATTTTATCTGATTTGTAGTTGCCATATCACATACCACTACAGTTAAATCTTCGCATGCTTTCTTGATTAGTTCAGTAGAAAGGTTTGTACAAATAGAATAGTTGAATCAAGCAGTACTCAAAAACTTTAAGGCTTTGGGATAATTTTGCTTAATATCTAATAAAATGACTGTAACAACTTAAACTTCTACCAGTTGTGTGTTTGAGAATGCATTTACCTTTACAGTTTGCCCATTGTCATTTAAAGATTAGTAATAATTTGGTAGGTGAAAACTGGTTTTGTTATTTTAGTTATATTTCTTGATTTTCTAAGTGATTTCTCAGAATCTGTATTAGGTGTCATTCTCTGTATTTGGTCTGATTTGCATTATGGACTTTCTTTACATCCTGGGCTAGGACTATGCTTTCTACTTCTTAAAATAGGAAACATAGTACTGATATGTGGCAGGTACTCTATGACTCATTGTTCGTTTGAATTAACTTAAAATGGAAAAAAACTTGAAGAGTCATATTTCTTTCATAGAAATGATAATTCAACAATTAAGTTTAGAAAAAGGTCAAATTACATTAATTTCCATTAGAAATTTGAAAATTTTAAGAAATCAAACAAAATCTAGGTTGAGAGCACATAAACCAATGCAGTCTCTTATATATTATAGCTAGTGCTAGAACCACTTGGGAAAATAATTTGATATTTCACAAAATGTGTATTTTTTTCATCCTATGACCTAGCACACTTCTACAAAAACTCCTGCACATGCTTATGAGTTTCCCTAGCTCGCTCTTTCTTTCTTTCTTTCTTTCTTTCTTTCTTTCTTTCTTTCTTTCTTTCTTTCTTTCTTTCTTTGTCTTTTTGAGACAGGGTCTCTCTATGCAGTTCGGGCAGGCCTTGAGCTCACTTTGTAGCCCAGGCTGGTCTTGAACTCCTGATGATCCTCCTGCCTCAGCCTCCCAAATGCTGGGATTACAGGCATAAGTCACCACGCCCGGCTCTAGCTTCCTTTTTCATAATGGTAGAAAAAAAAATGACAGTACTAGAATGCTCATTGATAAGACAATGGGCAAATATAGTCTGAATTTACAATGGAATAAAATGTACTTTACGATATGGATGAGCCTTGCAAAAATAATGCTGAAAGGCAGCAGTCAGCTTCAGAAAACCACACAAATATAACTTTTAAAGTTCTCAAGAGCAAGAACAACATTCCTGAGCTTACATACACTTACAGTGTGACCACACCTTTAAAAAGCAGTGTAAACTGGAACTGTGATTCTGTCTGGAGGAGGAGAGGAAGGGAGAGAGAAAAGAGAGAGAGGTGCAAATGAGTCACAAAGTTGTCATGCTTGAGTTGCGTGGGGTTTGCAAACACTCATTCAGCCATGCTTTAGAACATAAATATGTGTTATTTATTGATTTAATCAATTCAGATATTTGAAATATAGTAAAGAAAAGAAAGAATAAAAACAAAAGTGAGTGTTGCTAGCAAGAGACAGTTCATATTCTAAAAAGAAGGCTCTATGTTTTTGCCTGCTATAGTTCCCTAATTGCTGTAGAGTTGCATAATTGTTAAATCTCCACTCCCCAAATTCCTCCCTAAGTCACCTGTGGAAGTGCTTCTCGGTGGGTAAATGCCCAAGGTGGTTTCCTGGCATGCCTAGCACCTGCCCGCCTGCAATATCTCTCCTGGCTGAGAGGCACATGGTAGGGCGGAGGAAATGGGGTGGAATGACTCAGTTGGCCACTCATTCCTTTCTGGACAGCCTGATGGACACTGTTTTCCTCCAAATTTCAGGCTGACTGGGTGGCTTTTGGAAGCAGCAAGGTTGTTTTCATGTCAGGAAATCTTTTGCATCTGACTCTCCATGCTACTTTCCTACCACCCTCAGTTCTCATTCTGAATCCAGGATATGACTGGATGATGAAGATGATTTTTGCCATAGGGGAGGAGGAACAATTTAATCAAAATGGGAAGGACTTCTTAAAAAACAAAACTCATCAAAATCTTTAGGTGATTTTCTGTTTACATATCTAAAATAGGGTCTTTTAAGATAGTTGTCTGTTTTTCTCTTCGTGTACTGGGCTAGAACAACTGGAGACAGTTCAGTCCTCCAGGGGACATTTAGCAATGTCTGGAGACATTTTTACTTGGGAGAGTGTTCTGTGGGGGGCGAGCTGAGGTCAAGTGTGCTGCTAAACATGGACAGCAAAGAACTATCTGACTCAACATATGAATAATGCTGAGGTTGGGAAATTCTGGCTAGGAGTGTGTTTCATTTTGCGCTTGAGGGCAAGTATTATTTGGGTGCTTGATAAATGTAAGCACTCCTTTTGGAAGCGGATCTATCACATGGAGAGTAGAGTCATCAGGGAAGACAGTCATTAGTCACACTCTCTGCCACTTGGGCCTGGAATTGTGGCCCATTTTCTACAGTTTTTCTCATCTACTTTCTCACAGAGCGGTAACTTGGCCAAGCTCCCTTCTTCTGATTGAGTGTAACCCACTTGAGGATAGGAATTATGCCGTATTCTGGTTTATGTCTTCTACCTAACCTCTTGTAAACTGAGCACCCCAGATATTTTGCTGAGTGAATAATGAATCCATTGCTTACAAAGTTGGAAACTTCATGCATAGAGGCTCACGGTGAGGAACTTACCACACCCAGGGCGTGAGGAGGCTGAAAAAGGACAGAGGCCTGGGACACCACCTGTTTCCCCTTAGCCCTCAATTATTGTAGATTTATATAATAGTCTCCTACAAAAAGTCATTCCATCAAATTCCCTCATTCTTAGGGAAAGAAATGGAGGCACAGAGGGGTTGAATATTCTATAGAAGTTTGCACAGCAAGCTATTGGCAGTCATAAAACAAGAACAGCATTTTAATGCTTTCTGTTCAGATGGTTGCTCTGCAAGTTGTCTTATTAAGAACTAAAATAAAGGTTCATAGATATCAGGGATGATGTATGTGATTGTGTGTGTGTGTGTGTGTGTGTGTGTGTGAATGTCCTGTCAGCATTGGGCACTGAGCACAGACGTTTGAGCATAGATATCCTTTGAGCTCTTTCTGACCTCCAACAGGATATGTTTTGTCCCTCCCTGCTGGGTATAGCTGGTACATCTTACAGTGTCCTGACCATGGAACACACTCCCTATATTTTATTTGGGTCAAGAATTTAGTATCTGTCTCCTATGATAGCTTTGGAAGGGTAGGAGCTAATTCGTTTTGTCCAATACTGGACACATAACAGATGTTCCATAGATGGTTTTCTATGGGTAAGTGGAAAACTACTAATCTGGGGATGGTCATAGTTTGAGAAGGTGTTGTTTGGGTGACTGTCTTGCTGTCATTGTGGAGGTTACCAAAGTGAGTGAAGAGTTGCTTCTAAAGACAGATTTAGGCTATATGGCAAAACGTTGGGAGTTCAGCAACTCTCCAGAAGACAGGGCTGTGACAGAGTGACTGGTAAGGGAGCCTTCATGACATTTGAGAGCCCGGATGGTGGATAATCTTAGAAGTAGCCTTCCGTATGGTGTGATGGCGTCATTCTGGGGACCACTGATTTCCATGGTTTTAAAAAATTTTCCTTGATACCATAGTGTCTGAGTAATCTTCTAGCAGCTTGTTATATGGAAGATGAGATAGCTCGTTATCCTGAAAATTCTTCAATAGCTGCTCATAATAAGGTCAGTTAAGTACAGAGTGTCCGTTATCACTCAAAATCTTCTTATTCTCATTGAAACTTAATCCAATGCTATTTCCACACATTATTTTTCTCCTCTCAGTTAGGGGATGGGGAATGTAGGGCACTGAAGGCACTGGAATGGAAGTTAGATTCAACTTGAGATGACTCCTGCTCATTGCGTGAAGCTTCTGTGACTTCCTGAAGTTTGGGTTCAGGGAGAGACAACTTCAGATGGATTCTTTTGTGCTTAGGGTTTGTGAGAAATGCCTCCTTTCAGAAGAAATGCAAAAAGCAGAGAGGGCAGGTAGCATGGTTGTATTTTGTTATAGCATCTCCTGCAAGTGAAGGGGAAATGCAGAAGGAGTCCGTCCTAGAGGGGGTGGGTTCTCCTCCAGTCCCAGGGCTGCCCGGGACCATCTGCTCTTGGATGACCCGTTTTTTCACTGTGTCACGAACATGTCTCCATCAAGGCCCCTTCCCAAGCTTTTGTTATGTCATTCCCCATTAGGACAAGCACCTTTCTTTGCACCTTCCCACAGTTCCAGGTTGAGAAGCCCTGTCTGCCCTTCACATCCTTGCCTAAGTTCCCAATACCCCATGAAGCCCCTCTCAGAGGCAGAATGAGGGGGAGCAGGGCAGCAGCATTCCTTCCAATTTTCTGTGAGAATGGCAGAGGGTGGGGAGATAGTAATGCTTATAGCAGACACCATAAGCCTTTTCACTTTATTATAGTAACACGTGACATTTATTGAGTGCTTTTTATGTATAGGGAAAGGTTTATTCAAGCTTTATTTTAGCTAATTCTCACATCATCCTTTGAAGTAGGTGCTATATTATCCTGCTTTTACAGAAATATGAGGCACAGTGAGAACAAATAATTTGTTCAAGGTCATTTAACTAGTTGTGGAAGGGGAGCTGGGATTTGAGCCAAAGCAGTCTGACCTCACAGACTGTGATACAATGACATTATGTCAAACTCCATTGTTTAGTAGAAAGAGAACTGGACCAGGATTCAGAATACACAGTGCTAGTGTGGTCTTTGCCTCATTTCACTGTAGGCTTTGGGCAAGTGACTTTGTTTTCTTTTGAATCTCGGTGTCTTCATTTACAGAATAAGAATAATAAGCCAGTGGCCATAATGTGACGTGCACCGTGGAGAATATTCATGCATGCTGCTGCTGGACTCTGATCCTCATAGAAAGTAAGATGCTACCGGTACTCAGTGTGGCACTAGTGGCTATTGTCACCTGCTCATGGGTCTGTCATGCTGTTGCATTTTATATTCATGCGGAACAGACAGTAAGTCTTCTACTTCTATGATACTCCTCTGTGGCATGCACTCTGGTCCGACCCTTGCTTACCATGTAGTGGTTAATAGTGGTTGCTGCCCATTTCCATGGTTTACTTGGCTACTGATAACTTTTTGTTCTCTTAACACCTTGATTTCAAGCCTGTCCTTTCTGAACATTTTATTCTATTTTCTCAGCACCCCAGGTCAACATTTTTCAGTCCCCCTGGGACTTTCAGGTCGCTGATGTTGCCGCCTTTCATTTCCCACTGTGTCCTTTGGCTTAGGTTTGTGGTCAATGATATAAGCACACATCCTTGTATATATTCAGCTCTCTCTTTTATCCACTCTTTTTCTGTTGAATTCTCCTGCCAGAACCCCAGCTCTCTGCTTATCCTGGGCCCACACCCAAGTAGCTAAAGGTAACTGGAGAAATCACACAATTCTAATGAGTTTCAATTTATAATGACACAGTTCGGTAGTACACTCACATCACAGTCCCTTTGTGCATTTATTTTTACCTGTCTACAAGATAATATTTCAATCCTTCTCTTCCTCCAAAACAACCCTCCTTCCTGCTCTTCTCCTTGTGCATAGAATCTCACTCGTTTCCCTGAGACAAATAGAAGCGATGAGTAGGAAGCATCTCGCATGTGCATTATGGGATGCATCAGTTTGTGGGCAGGGACACATGTCCTCCCTTTCTCTGAGTGGGCTCTGGCTTCCCCTGACTTCAGAGAGCTCAGCCCTGCACCTACATCACCTTAACCCATCTCGTTTCCCTCATAGAAAGAGACCTACTTTCTCTTTAGCTTGCTTTATTTTTTTTAATAGTGCAAATCAGTATCTGAAATATCATCTTTATCATTTTTACTGTTTTCCTTGAGAATGTGGGGAACATGACATGGGAAACTTATGTCATGATCTTTGCTCTGTTAGTGCCTCTGGCATATAGTTAAATCACCTGGAACACAGCAGATGCTCATTTAATCCATTAAATAAATGAAAGAAGGAACAAAATTAGGATCATCTAAATGACTCAGGGTAAGTCATTTTATTGGCATCAGTTTTTTTATCAGTAAGATGAGAGTGTTAATGCCCACTGGCTAATTCTTTTCTAGATTCTGTTCTTCCTAAGTGAGGAATATTTGGGCAAGCAGAGTCATTGTGTAAAATCCAGTCACAATTTAGTTTGTGTTTAACACCTAGGAGCTCCTTGTGGGCTCTGGGGCCTCTAGTTGCCTGAATTTCCACATTGTTTACCTAGCATGTTCCAGTCATGGATCATGAACAGAAGATGTGTTGCGAATGCTTTGGACATTTGCAGATGGTGAGTGACAGGAGACCAGAAGGGGCTTTACTATAAGCTCCTGATCAGGATGAGAAGACTTACAAAGTGGGAAGTGTAACTTCTCGGCCAAGTGTATGCCCCTGTGGGAAGCAGGTGCTGTGGTGGGCTGGCCATCCCCTGGAATGGTCCCATAAGGCTGCATGCCCTGTGACCCCTCTGAGTATTTGCACCTTGGTCAGGGAAGGTCTGAACTTTTAGTTTGAATCAGGCAGGAGGTGGGCATTTGGGTTGCCAGTCTGGGAAGGAGAGCTCATGAACTGTACCTCATAGTAACATGGACCCCATAATAGATAACAATAACATGGACCTTTTCTTGTGCAGTAGTCTGGTGTGACAGTACCACGGGTCTTATACACTACATCACTGAATCCCTACCACTCCAGAAGGGAGACAGGTATGCCTGGCATTACTGATATGCTAGTCATCTCTGTGGCCTTGCCTTGAGGAAACTGTTGAGGACAGACATCCCCTGCTTTGAGAACACCCATATGCCTGCTGACAGTGTCCTATCTCACATGCCTGCATCTTTTAGCTGTTGGGCCTGTGGGGTTTTTCTTCTCCATGGGAGCTTGATTTACTCACAGGGAAGGCGTCCCTGAAGTTCCAAGGCATTGATTCCTCCAGGGAAACCTGACACAGGACAGGAGTTAGTGGATGTACATTAGCTGCTCCATCCTCGGGTAATGGGACAACTCTCTGGTGCAGTATACACGAGAGGGTCCTCATTCCCATCAGTTATAACCAGCTCATTTACTGGTGATTCTCCCTCCCTCATCTTGTTTTCCTCTCTAATTTACTTGTTCTTCTGAGACTGCCTTTCAAACAATGTGTCTGCATCCGTACCCCTTTCTCAGACTCTGCTTTTGGGGGATCTCAGAGCAAGGTGATAACTGCACCTGAAGAGAGGGTGGAAAGAAGTAGGGAGAAAATACCTTTAATTCACATCTTTTTCTAACCAGGTGGGTTACCATGTTCCCAGCTCTTCAAGTAGACCACAGTCACCATTGGTTTCTAGGTCCTTGCATGTAGACTCCAGGTTTTTCTAGACTATGAAAGCGTTTGGTTATGTTTGCTTCCTGGGAATGGCGGGTATCCCTGTGGGGCTGGAGATAGAGCTTGCAGTGAGGCACACAGCCAAGATACCTGGGTCCACCTGGTTGAAAACAGCATGACACATGTTCTTGAAACACCTGGGTAGACATGACCTGACAGGTTAAGTTTGTCCTTCATTGCTCCACATGTGAGTGACTCAGGTATAGGTGTAACTGTCTTCTTTCCCAAGGTCTCTGTCCCATACCTAGATACCTGGGCTGTGTGTGGGTTGTGGCATATCCTTTTTGAGGAAACTTGTAGCCTTTAGTGTTGGAGAGAGACTTTCTTCTGATCACCAGTGGGGCAGTGGAACTCAATCCAGATATCCAGCACTGAGACAAATGGCATCATTTTTGAGAAAGAAATGGTGGAAGGAGCAGGATTATGCTTCCTGGATCTTGATGAGTACTCTGAGCCTTGCACTTCCTTAATGGCATCCCTGATGAGTGCAGCAGTCTACACAGAAAGTAAGACTAACCTGGTCAGGAACACCCAGCGAGAGTGTTAGACTCAATCGTAAAACAGGGGTAATGACCTGTAGCTAACACAGCTGTTATGAGATCAAGTTAGGATTACATCAGCTGAGTGCTCTGGGCCCCATGCAATGCTTGACATGGCAACAGCTCACCAGGGCCTCCTGCCTGTTGGCCTCCCCACGTGCCACAGAATGACAAAAAACTTTAGAGGGAAGGTCTCCTTACTATGTCTGCCATTTGAAATATGTAACTGACCATAGATGAGAAACTACTTATGAAAAATATTCACAGCAGGCAAGACATTGGGTATTTCATGGGGAAGTTATTCCCTTTCTGTACTTCAAACTCAGGAAAGGCCGGTGTTGAACTACTTCTGAGAAGGATGCCAGGTTTCCAGTTTTTTAAACTGAAAGAAGCGTGATTTCTTTTTGTTTTTAATGGTGATAATTAGAACTTTATTTAGAACTTTAGTGGAGTTGCTGTTTCACCACAATGGGCACATCACTTCTTGTGTTGTCCTTCTTGATTATACTTAGTTCACCTTCATCAATCCAAACACCATCCAAGACAAAAAAGATCAAACAGTGCATAATTACTCTTCAGAATTTCCAGTTAAGGGTGTCATTTGTGGACACCTGGATGAGCGGCTATGCAGAATCCATCTCTTGTTTCCCTTATATGAATGCCAGTCTTTCTGGTACCAGCAAGTAGTTGCTGCCCACTGGAAAAATCCCTGCTGGTGTCATGTAAATGCTCAAGTTGCTTTCTAAGTGTCATCATGGGTCAGAATTTTCTAGGGGGGGGGGGTTTCCGATGCAGATCGTCTGGCATGAGTTCAGAGCCTGACATTTAGTAGTGATTACATTTGAAAGAACTACACCAGTCAATGTTAGCTAGTTTTCCTATGACATCCCCATATCAACAGTGCAGATGCTCAAGTACCTTTTGAGTCCTGATGCCCCTGATTGTCACAGCCTCATTCCTGGTTTCAAGGTGTCGTGGTGTGACGGTTAATTTCATGTGCCAATTTGACCAGTGTAAGGAATATTCAGATAATTAGTAAAGTATTAGCTTTGGGTTTGTCTACCAGGCTGTGTTTAGAAGAGATTAACATTTGAATCAGAAGACTGAGTACCTATACCTGAGCCAATGTGGGTGTATATCATCTAATCCATTGAGGATCTGGAGACAACAAATACAAATAAAGGCAAGTTCACTTTCTCTTGTTCAGCTGGGACATACAAATTTTCCAGCAAATGGATATGTGCTCCCCTGCTCCTCAGGCCTTTGGACTTTTTTTTTTAAGTTTTATTATTATTTTTATTTAAAGAGAAAAAAAAGGAAAAAAAAGCAACACAGAAAAAAGGGTAGCAATAATACAAAATTCCAAAGAAAAAAAAGAAAAAAAAACACTAAGAAATCATTAGTTGATAAATTACATAATGTCATCTTGGAAATAGTTGTTCAAGTTACACAATTAAAGCATACAAAGTAGACATTCAAACAGTGAGATTGCAAACAGTTCTGCTCAATGATTAAAAAAAACTTAGTAATATGGTCATCTATCTTACACAGTTAAACATACATGCAGTTATATCCTTTAGAGCACTTTCTTTTCCTCTCTTTTTTACAATAGCAATTACACACTTTGGGTTTTATTACTCCTACCTTTCTTATTACTTTTTACACTAGAGACACAATATGATATTTATAAATATGACGTTTATTTATTTCACTAATGAGGATAGTCTCAAGTTGTCTCCATTTACCTATGAAGACCTCAAGAACATCCTTTTTGTAGCTGAGTAATATTCCATTGTATAAAAATACCACATCTTTTTCATCCACTCTGCGGTTAATGGGCATCTTGGTTGTTTCCAAGATTTAGCTGTTACAAATTGTGCTGTTATGAACATGTGTGCACATATATCACTGTGATATGAACTTTTCAGTTTTTCTGAACAAATACCCAGGAGGGGAATAGCTGGATTGAATGGGGCTTCCACTCCTCGTCTTCTGAGAATTCTCCATACTGATTTCCATAATGGTTGCACCAGTCTACACTCCCACCAACAGTGGAGCAGTGTTCCTTTTTCCCTGCAGCCTCACCAACATTTGTTATCAGTTGATTTCTTGATGCCAGAAATCAAATTTCTTGATTTCTTTCCAGAGTGAGGTGGAATCTCATTGTTGTTTTAATTTTCATTTCTCAAATGACCAGTGATGGTGAACATTTCTTCATATATTTATTTGCCATTTGTGTATCTTCCTCTGAAAACTATGTGTTCATCTCAGATGCCCATTTTTGGAGAGGATCTTTGAATTTGGGGGGGGTGTCTTTGAATTTGAATTTGATGTTTTTCAATTCTTTATATGTTCTTAATACAAGCCCTTTGTCTGAGAGGTTGCTGGCTAAAATTCTTTCCCATTCTGTGGGTTTTCTTTTCATTCTGTTGGTGATTTCTTTTGAAGTGCAGAAACTTCAATAATATGAGATCCCAGTTATTGATTCTTTGAAGTGTTTCCCATGCAGTTTGCATTTTGTTCATGAATTCTCTGCCTACTCCTATGACTCCAAGACTTCTGCCTACCTTGTTTTCCAGTAAATTCAGTGTTTCTGTTTTGATATTTAGGTCCCTGATCTATTTAGACTTCAGTTTTGTGCATGGTGATAGGCATAGATCTAGTTTCAGTCTTTGGCATGTGGAGAGCCAATTTTTCCAACACCATTTATTAAAGAGGCTATCCTTCTTCCAGTGAACATGCTTAGCCCCTTTGTCAAATATTAGGTGGTTGAGTGTCTTTGTAGTTGTGCTTGCATCTTCTAATCTGTTCCATTGATCCTCAGATCTATTTCTTTGCCAGTACCATGCTGATTTTATCACTGTGGTTTTGTAATACAGTTTCATCTCAGAAATTGAGATGCTTCCTGCCTTGCCTTTGTTGCCCAGAATTGCCTTTGCTATTCTAGGTTTCTTCTGTTTCCAGATGAATTTTAGGAGTGTTTTCTCTAGATCTGTGAGTTATGTCAATGGTATTTTGATTGGGATTGCATTAAATCTGTATATCAGTTTTGGGAGAATGGCCATTTTCACAATGTTGGTTCTTTCTAGCCAAGAGTGAGGAACATCCTTCCATTTTCTAGTATCCACTTGAATCTCCTTTTTCAGCATAGTATAATTTTCAGCATATAGATCTTTTACATTCTTAGGTTGATTCCTAAGTATTTCATTTTTTTAGATGTTATTGTAAAGGGCGATATTTCCATAATTTCTCTCTTGGTGAGTTTTTTGTTTGTGTACAGGAATGCTATTGATTTTTGAGCATTGACTTTGTATCCAGCTACATTGCTGAATTTGGTTATTACCTCTAGTAGTCTTTTAATGGAGTTTTTGGAGTCTTCTATATAGAGTATCATGTCATCTGCAAATAGTGATAATTTAACTCCTTCCTTTCCTATCTTTATTCCTTTTATTTCTCTCTCTTGTCTGATTGCCCTGGCTAGTGTTTCCAGAACTATATTGAAAAGGAGTGATGATAGTGGACATCCTTGTCTCGTTCCTGATTTTAAAGTGAAAGCTTTCAGTTTTTGTCCATCTAGTATAATGTTGGCTGTTGGTTTGTTATAGATGGCCTTTATAAGGTTGAGGTAGACACCATGTATTCCGAGTTTCTGAAGGGTTTTTATCATGAACATGTGTTGGACTTTATCAAAAGCTTTTTCTGCATCTATTGAGATGACCATGTGGTTTTTGTTTTTGGCTCTGTTGATGTGGTGTATTACATTTATTGATTTGCATATGTTAAACCATCCCTGCATTCCAGGAATGAACCCCACTTGGTCATGATGTATAATCTTCTTGATGATTTGCTGCATTCTATTTGCCAGTACTTTATTGAGAATCTTTGCATCAATGTTCATTACTGATATTGGCCTATACTTCTCCTTTTTAGTTGGGTGTTTCTTTGGTTTTGCTATGAGAGTAATACTTGCCTCCAGGAATGATTTAGGGAGAATTGCTTTCTTCTCAATTTCTTTGAAGAGTTTAAGGTGTATTGGCATCAAATCTTCTCTAAATTTCTTGTATAATTCAGCTGTGAATCCAGGAGGATCTGGGCTTTTCTTTGTTGGTAAGTTTGTAATGTTGGTAAGTTTGTAATTACATTTTCAATTTCAATAGCTGATATTGGGTTATTCAAAATTGCTATATCTTCTTGGTTGAGCTTTGGTAGTCCATATATTTCTAGGAATCTGTCCATTTCCTCTGTGTTTTCTACTCTATATGAGTAGAGATTTTCAAAGTAAGTATTCATGATCTTTTGAATTTCCATGGGATCTGCAGAAATTTCCCCTTTTCAGTCCTTATTGCATGAATTTGGTTTTTTTCTTTCTTTTTCTTTATAAGGTAAGCTAGAGGTTTGTCAGTGTTGTTTATTCTCTCAAAAAACCAGCTTTTTGATTCATTTATTCTTTGTATTGTTTTGTTAGTTTCAATTGCATTTATTTCTGCTCTAATTTTTACAATTTCCTCTCTTCTATGAGCTTTGGGTTTAACTTGCTCTTCTTTTTCAAGAAGCTTGACATGAAGCATTATGTTGCTTATTTGTGCTCATTCTGTTTTCTTGATAGGACAATTTATTGCTATATATTTCCCTCTTATGACTGCTTTCATTGCATCCCACAGATTACAGTACATTGTTTCTGCATTTTCATTGAATTGTAAATATTGCTTTATTTCCTCTTTAATTTCATCTATACCCCACTGGTTGTTCAAAAGGTTGTTATTTAATTTCCATGTATTTATGCAGGTTTTGCAATTTCTTTTGCTATTAATTTCCAATTTCAGTGTACTGTGGTCAGATATTATGCATGGGGTGATTTCAATACCTTAGCATTTACTTAAGAATGTTTTATGGGATAATATGTGGTCTGTTTTGGAGAATGTCCCATGCACAGCTGAGAAGAATGTGTATTCTGATGTGGTTGGATGGAACACCCTGTAAACATCTACTAAGTCCTACTGCTTGCAGGTATGATTCAGTTCTATTATTTCTTTGCTGACTTTTTGTCTATTTGACCTACCTCTTTGTGACAATGGGGTACTCAGATCCCCTGTTATAATTGTGTTCTTGTATATTTGGTTCTTCTGTCCACTAGTATCTGTCTTATATAGTTGGGTGATCCTGTATTTGGTGCATATATATTTATAACTGTTAGTTCCTCCTCTTGAATTTTTTAATTTACAAGTATGTAGTGTCCTTTATCTCTTTTAATCATTTTAGGTTTGAAGTTCATGTTGTCTGCAAATAGAATGGTGACCTCTGCTTTTTTCTGGGTTCCTGTTGCATGGAATACTGTTTTCCATCCTTTAACTTTTAATCTATGAGTTTCCTTTTGGGTCAGATGTGTTTCTTGTATACAGCATATTGTGGGATCATGTTTCTTGATCCATTCTGTCAGCCTATTTCTTTTGATAGGTGAATTCAGGCCATTTACATTTATGGATATCATTGATATGTATTGGCTCGACTTTACCATGTTATGTTCCAGTCATTTGTTTTTTGCTTTCCCCCCTTATGTAATTGCTTGTCCTACCTGTTGGTTTCTTTCTGTTGTTGTTCTGGGGATTGTGGTCGTTTTTATCTCTGTCTAGTATGTCTTTCAATATTCTTTCTAGGGTTGGTTTGGTGAATGTGAATTTCTTCAGTTGTTCTTTGTCATGGAAGTGTCTTGTTTCTCCATTAAATTTGAATGAAAGTTTTGCTGGGTACATTAGTCTGGGTTGAAAGTTGTTTTCTTTCAGGGTTTGAAATACCTCACTCCAAGCTTGTCTTGACTTGAGGGTTTGTGCTGAAAAGTCTGCCATGATTCTAATGGGCTTTCCTTGATAGGTGAGTTGTGTATTTTCTTTAACAGCTCTTAGTATTCTATTTTTATGCTGTATGTCTGAGATCTTAATTATTATGTGTCGGTATAGATTTATGTTGGTTGTGACTGTTTGGCATCTCATATGCCTCACTTATCTGCATATCAGCATTTTTCCCCATGTTTGGGAAATTTTCTGCTATTCTGTGAATATTTTGCATATTTCATTTGCATTGACTCCTGCTTCTTCACTAATGCCCATTAATCTTATATTGTTGCTCTTGGTATCATTTCATGCTGCTTTGTTATTTTTAAAAGTTCTATCCCTTCATGATGACTAATTGTGATCCTGTCCTCAAGGTCTGAAATCCTATTCTCAGCTTCATTGAAATGTTTTGCACATTTGAATAGAATATTTTGTTTCTTGGATGTCTCTTTGAGTTTGTTTCATGAATTCTGCTTGTTTTCTATATTGTCCATTCAAGGTTTCAATCAGTTTCCCATGCTCCTGTACTTTTTTCTCTATTTCTTCTTTAGCTGTGTTCAACAACTTTTCTTTTCCTTTCTTTTTTTTTTTTATCAGTTAAAGGGATCGAACTCACAACCACCTGCTTGCAAGGCAGGCACTTATGCTGCTGAGCTAAATCCCCAGCCTCAGCAACTTCTTTACTAAGGTTGTTATTTCTATCTTTACATGGGAGAGTACTTCTAATTTGATTTCCTCTATAGCCTCATGGAGTTTTTTTTTTTTATTTCACTTGCTATTTTTTCAGAGATTTCTTGTGTGTTACTTTTGAAGTCTTCTATTTCAATGTTTCCTGTACTTGCTCCTGGAGGACTAGATGTTTGAGACTGCATTTTGCTTTTTTTGTTTTGCCATTTTCCTGGTTCGAGTTGGTGTTTGGTCCTTCAATCCTGCTAGTATCAACTTTTGGTAGTGTGTAGCTCCAGGTCCTACTGTAAGTTTGATGTTTGTTCAATTGCTGAGTCCCACAGTGAATAGGTGGGCCAGTCACCTGACTTCCTGTTGCAGGGCCTGTTGGGTGAGTCCTATATTCTTCCTAGGCTGACAAGCCTAGTAGTATTGATGTGGGTCAATTTTTAGTTCCTGCTATTACTTTATCTTCAGGTAATCAAATCTCCCTGTCTATAGTGTTTGTGTCAGCTGAGGCCGAACTATATCCCTATTGTGTGCCTGTGTGTCTCATAAGCCATTTTAATTTTCTTAATGTTGGGGGAGTCCCTCTTGGACCCTCCTCATTCTGCCTGATGCTTTCTGTGTGTAGGAAGGGACCACCCACACTCTCGTCAGGCTCACTAAGTTCTTACAGTTAGTTGGAGGGGGCTTTACGATCGGCCCTGTTTACCCTGTACACCTCTATTTTAGGGGCATAATCACCACCATTACTGGTTCCTGCTGAGATCTTCTGTATGGGTGAGGAAGTTACTGAATCTCTCTTCAAGTTAGCACAGTTAATCCACTCTAGTCCAAGGTTTGCTGCTTGGGAGCGAACTTCCAAGTTTTTTTCCTATGCACTGGGATTCCGCCAGAGCCCACGGTCAGGGCCCGAGGCTGGATTCTGGGTCCTGCTCGCTGCCAGGCATTCACTGGGCGTGGCCCGGTTAGGCCCCCATCCCTGTGTGTGCCTTGGGGTGGTCTTCAACGCAAGGCCTGGTCTTACTGCCTGGGAGGGAAGCTCCAAGTCCCTTTCCGTTCGCTGGGATTCTGCGCAGACAGGGCCTGAGGCTGGATTCCGGGCCCTGCTTGTTGGTTGGAGCTCTCTGGGCACGGCCTGGTTATGGACTTTAGATTATACCATCAGTTGTTTTGGTTCTCTAGCTTGCAGATGTCTTTTTCTGGGAGTTTTTGACCTCCATCACTGTGTGGGCCGATTTCTATAATCACACCTCTTTCATGTATCTATGTATATTGGTATGGTTTGGAAGTATACCCCAAAGGAACACATGTTAAAATGTACAAACTTCATAAAATTCATCAAATTGTATAGAGATTTTCATATGTGCCGAGAACACTACCTTACCTGCCAGTCTCTGTGCTCTCATCTGTGAAACAGGAATATTAGCAGTACTGCTAACTCACTTCTGATAATTGCTTGCTTTGGAAGTGTCAAGTTCTGCCACACCTTTGGAGTTATTTTTCTCCCCAGACTGTGTGTCTTTAGAAAGGGATGATCCTGCATCTTGGGTCAGATGAGCCTATACATTATGTGAGAAAAAATGGCAAAGTTCTTTCTCACTGTTAAGATGTTTCCTCCATATGTTTGAGATCTGTAGTAATGGTGACTACTTTGAGATCAGGCAGTGCCTGTCAACTTGAAAAGAGCAAGCACACTTAGCCATATAGTAATCATCCATGAATTACTGTCTAAATTAGACCATTTTTTTCTACAAAGCTTTTCAGAACATGAGCTTAGCGTATGGGGAAGAGTGGTTGGGTATGCAGTCTTGGACCTTCTCCTGATTGTAGAGTTATTCCTGGCCAGAGGAGATGACATATTGAGTCGTTATAGTAATTCCATTGAGATCTCATTCTTTATCTCCTTTAAAGTTTCCAGGCAGCCAGATATGGACCAGTCCCTTTGCTCATCATTCCAAACCTGCCTCACTGGAGTTTGTAGTCCTCTCTTCCTCCACCAACGACTAATTCTTTGTCTGGACCCACTTCCAGGGAAACAGTAAGTTCTATTCAAGGGACAAGTGTATGTAAGGACTTAGTGTAGATAAGGCTTTATTGTTTGGTATTTCTCCCATAGGGAATTTACATTTTAAGGGTAGCTCTAAACTTTACTATGATTCAATAAAAACTGTGTGGAATGACAGTTACTACACCAGGCCCATGGTGTGTGTGCGCGCGTGAGCACGCGTGTGTGTGTGTGTGTGTGTGTGTGTTACAATGCTTCCCTGACACATCTCGCAAAAAGGCAGCCAATTTGTCCCGAAGAAGCTGGTCTCTGTGGTGAATACCTAGCAGCCTCCCTCTTACCCACTCATGTTTTTGATGCATCAAGCACCAGCAGATGTACTGAATTTCTCCCATGTTTACATGACATTTCCTTTCAATATATATTTTCTTGAATTTAAAAACACAAAACAAGAAAGGTTATCATTTCTGTGGTCACATGTATGTAGTTACAGCCTGCCCTTGAAGTTTACTTACCTGGTAACCTAAATGCACTGGGAACATGACTTTGACCTTATCTAAATATATGTAGGGTCTAAGGCAAGAGTGCAGACAGAGGCCTGAGTAACAGACGTCTACATATCTGTATGTTGTAAATCAAAATAATAGTCCATTTTTAAAAATACATCTATTCTCCTATCTTGACAATTATACCTTCCTAATGGCAAAATCGACAAATATGTTTAGAGCTATTCTTTTTATATGAGTGAAAGTTGGCAGAAAATCAAAGATGACAGAATTTGTTACTAACATATTTGAGTGATTTTTATGGTTGATTATGTTTGAATAATAAAATGAAGGCATATATGTACATTATTTTCTTATTTAAAAAAACACTAATCATGGTGATCAAAATTTTTACATTTGAATTCCTGTTGACAATAGTTATCTAAGGAGTAAAAACTAACTACATAAAAATATGCCAATAAACATGTTTTTATAAAAATGTAGATGTAGTTATATTTATGTGTACTTAATTTTCCTCTAAGGTATTTTCAGTATTTATTGTAATGAAGGTTAAAATGTAAACTGTAGTTAATGACATCAATTTTTAAATTGAACTTATTTAAATAAAGCTGACATAAATTTAATTTGTGAAAGTCTAATTCAATGTGATTTTTCTGAATATAAAATTACATCAAATTTAACATTGAGTCTGTCCACTTGCTAGGTTAAAGATTTGTATGCATAGTATCTATTTGTGAGGGGCTCTAAAACCATGAATTGGGACACAAAACAAAGCATGAAAACAGTGCTCAGCCACTGCTGCAAAAGCAAAGTTATGCAGGAATACACTGAACTCAAGCTATGTAAGAAAAAGGCTCTGACAAGATAGTTCATATGTTTATCCTTTTAGCTAAGCAGGTCTAATGCTCGATTTCTCTGTGTC
Source organism: Hydrochoerus hydrochaeris (assembly GCA_004027455.1). Lineage (NCBI taxonomy): Eukaryota > Metazoa > Chordata > Mammalia > Rodentia > Hydrochaeridae > Hydrochoerus > Hydrochoerus hydrochaeris. Next base: position 219,676 of record PVLA01002541.1, on the reverse strand, counting down.
CTGAAATAGTGTCCAGAACAATGGCAGCAGCAGCACAAACCACAAATGTTTGTGATGTTCAAACATATTTGCTTTTTGTTTTGAGAATACAGGAGAAAGATGTGGAGAGGACTTTTCCTGGAGCCTGAACTGTGTTGATCATGAAAGCAGATGTTTAGTGTTACTGGTTGCACCGTAGCGGTAATGATTCCTGGGTCCTGGGTGATAGAGGTGTCTATGTGTTCTTCAATGAATGCGTTATTTTGTTTGTGATAAGCAGGCTTTTTTTAAAACTATAAGGACTATGGCAATCCCTTTTCCCTAGGCCTAGGGTAGATGTACTGTATTAGGGTTTTCCAGAGAAATTTAACAGTCTCTCTCCTCTCTACTTCTCTCTCTTTCCCCACCCCGTCTCTCCTTCTCTCTCTCCAAACACAATTCACCCATGTGATTGTGGAGATGTGTCGGTGGCGAGCTGGAAATGCATGTGAGTGGCTGGTCTGAGTTCAGTCTGACAGCTCTGACCTAAGGAGAGTCAAATTTTCAGGTTGAGTCTGAAGGCAGGAAAGCATCAATGTCCAGTGTAAGCAATCTGGCAGGAGGAGTTCCAGCTTCCCCTTTTTATTCTATTTAGGTCTTTAAATTAGTGAATAAGGCCCACTTACACATGGAGGGTAGTTTGCTGTCCTCAGTCTACTGATTCAAGTTTTAATCTCATCCAGAAACCTTCTCAAATATGCTTCAAAGAGTATTGGACCTAAAGTTGTAGCACTCTGTGGCCCAGTCAAGCTGAAATATGAAATTAGTTATCACAATGACTAGGAGCCAAATAAGTAAAAATAAGCCAAGTATATATTTCCAAATCTGTGGATTAAAGCTCACAGAGACTGCTTGGGAGATGGCAGATTCATGCAGATACTTGCATCCTCAGCATTCATGATGACTGAGATGTAATTTAGGTTATTCCTATGACACTGAAGCTTTATTCCTGAGTAAGCAAACAGATTAAGATTCATGTGGTACATGAAAAGAAACAGTGTATACCTAAAATATACAGGTAAGTATAAAAAGGCAAGGACATGTACAAAATGGTAGAATTATCTTCATCTAAAGCTGTCACAGTATTCAGAAGAGCACTCATAATACTATAGGATTCAATTATCCAAAATATTTGTAAGTATGAATAGCTCATTCTCCAAAGCAGGTCACATGGAAAATAGCCATATATATGCATAAGCCATAAGAATACCTAATGCGGTAATTGAGCACTCACCAAGATTAAAGTGTATTAGATTTTCAAAGGGAAGGGGGCTGGGGATTTAGCTCAGTGGCATAAGCACCTGCCTGGCAAGTGTGAGATCATGAGTTCAGTCCCCAGTACCACAAAAAAAAAAAAAAAAAAAAAAAAAAAAGGAGGATATTTTCAAAGGGAATTATGAAGAAAGTAGTGGGCAAAACCCTGTGATCATGAGGTGCACTTTTACAGAGGATGAAAAGGTTTTATGGAGAATGCAAATGAAAGCCCTAAATATGTACTCATAAACAAGGTAAAAGAAGTGTACCGGTAGATATCTGTACACAGTCATTTGATTTCTACTGATTTATAATTTGTGATGATCTAGTTTTATGGAATATCAAACTGATATTCTTTGGTCAAAACCAAATTTTCAAGGAAAGTAAGGAAGGAAATATTTCCTGGGAATCTAATGTGTGCCGGGTACTAAGATGGCTGTTTTACATGCATCATCTTATTTAATTCTTAAACATTTCTCTGATGTGAACTTTTTACAGCTGAGGAAAGCAAGTCTCAGAAAAGTTAAATGTAGTTGTAATTATAGGTCATTCAAACTAGTAAGAAAATGGTTAGCCAACTTCAGAAGACCAACTATTCTTAAGACTATTAAAAGATCACATGGACAAGTATTGATAAATCCACTACATTGCATAATATTGATAAACCCTATCTCCTTGTTACGACTGAAGAATGTCAACCACCTCTGGCTCAATAACTTGCTTAAATTTTTTGAATACACTTTGGATAATAGAACCACTTCCAGGATGGTAGTCAAAGTATTTGACTTTTCGTTAATTTCAGGCCTACCTTGTCTCCCATTTTAATCTGAGTTAGTTAAATTTGACTTTTCACTTTTGATTGTGAAGTATCTTAGTATGAACATTTTTGTGAGTTTGTGGCTTTCAGAGACTCTGGAAGGGTAAGTATTGCTAGTCCATAAAGATAACTCACTTAGGACCTTTTCACTGCCCTTGATCCCAGCAAGAAGGCTCAGAGCTCCAAAGTTATTATATTTAATAAAATAGTAATCATGTATAATTACATGGTGCTTTACTGGACAAGGTTCAGCAGTCCATGGAGCCAGTTATGTGCACTGCTAGTGAGAGCCCTAAAGCTCAGCAAACTTTCTACTGACTGGGATGGAGTAGTGGTACTGAGATACACATAGTTCATTTTAAACTTGCATCATGTTTATAAAAACAATACCAGAAATGAGCAGTCTGCTTACGATTTCTTTTCACAATACCTTGCTACCTAAATAAAAGGGAGGCTCTGTGTTTGTTCACCAACTCTTTGCAGTTAATTAGTGTCAGTGATTTATCTCAGAGAAGTGCCATTGTTCCTGCATTCAGAGATGTGAGAGCTAATATCAGAGCTAGTCCATGTGGTTTAGATTTTGATCGGTAACTTTGGTTTTCTTATGATTCACACTGATTGCTTCAATTTGTATGCGCTTTGACTGTTGGTTCTTGATCCACTTGTTTCTTTCCTCCTTGGCTATAGTTGAGGTTTCTTGTTTGTAGTTTTCTATTTTCTTTTCTTCTTGGACTTTCAATATTTGTGTGCAAGGTGGCTTTTTCTGTTGTTCTAATACTTCTTGTTTTTGTTTATTTGCCCTGCTGCCAGGTCTGTTTGGCTTTGTCTTATAAGATGATGGGAAGGAAAATGCATTGTAAGCTGTAAAACACTAATCAAATATAAGAGCCGATTACCATTTATTATGAATAAGAACCTTGTTTTTAGCGGTGAGTCTTTGTTCTGTAATTACGGCAAAGGGCAGCACCTAATTGGACAGGTGGGTCATATTTGTACATTAAAGCATGGATGGCAGCAGCTTTAGTAACAGACATCTTCTGTGAACTTGGTTGTGAACCTGTGGCTGTGTAGAAAATGCAGACACAGTCTGAAGAGGACACAGAAGACCCACAGAGCCCAGCCCCAAGCTCCTGACCGGGGACCCTGACTTGCGCCCACACTAATGCACTGCCAGGTGTGGACCAGGCTAATATTCCATCCTCCTTCAGATTCAAGTGTGAAAGGAATCCTGTGTCCTATCAGGGATGTTATTCTAGACTGTGTGGCAGCATTGGAGCGATACCTTTGTTGACTTGTTCTGGAAGCAAATTTACATCACCTTTTAAGAATCAATCTTTGAGTGGTTTGGGGACAGAATTTTATCCTACTTAAATCCTAGCAAATTTAGACATGTACTAGGTGTACAGGGTGTGATCAAAAAATATGGTGAGTGTTTAAATTTTTTAAGAATGTTTATGACAGTAGAAGGCATTCTGCCATTAATTCCACTGGAATTAATCCCCTTCACTTCAGATACACTTATCTCCTCACTCTTGTCTTTGTCTGAAGCAGTGGATAGAAATCCTCTTTTGTGAGAGTTTTGGGATGTGCTGCTGTGGTTGCCCCAATGTCCTGAATCAAGTCAAAACGTTTATCTTGTGGTCATTTTGACTTTGGAGAAGAGCCAGAAGTAATGCCAGATCTGTTGAATAAGGCAGATGAGGACACATGATGTTCTTTTATGATGGAAATTGCCATAAATATTTTGAATTCACTCAGGACATAGAGGCAGACATGGGAAGACATGAAAGAAGACTTCCAAAACTGCATCAGAAAGTGGCAAGATTAATGGGGTACGTGTGTCCAAAGTGAGAGAGAGGACTTTGAGGGGCATTAATGGCAATGTTTTATACCATAATAAATCTTAAACATTTTTATTGAAATATTCACCTTTGTTCTCTTGGGTCCTGACCTAGATCTCCAATCTCCCAAACAAGTGTACGTTGGAGGTTAAATAAAAAGAGACAATTGTATGATTTTTTTAGGGCTCTAGGAGGGTCAAAACCCTTTAGTTGAGCTCACGACTCTGAGGGCTAAGACCAAGTCTTCTCTGGATCAGCCCACTTTATTAGGACCAAGGACATAAGGTGAGAAAACTGAGAAAAGTGCAGGAAATGAGCAGGACACTGGGAGTCACTTTAAAGACTTTTCCAAGTGGTAAATTATGCCGATTTAGGAGAAGCATCTTATCTCCAAGATAACCTTCATGGTAGGATTGAGACTGCAGGAGTGAACATTTCTTAACTGCTGTCTCCATTTACTTAATTAGTGGAGGAGCCATGTGTACTCAGCTGTGGCCTTGTCTTGCCCTTTGAGGTATCTCTGTCTCACAGGCCCCTACAGGCCTCAGCCAGGACCAGTGATTCATAGAGGTTCACTTACTATGAATCAGCTCCCATCGCAAGGCAAGGGGCCGAGGCCTAGGACAGACTCACAGATAAACATAGAAAGCCAATTAGTAAAATTCAAATCCTGCTCAGAGCCACTGGGTAGTGGTTTCCAACATTGTTCCATCACACTGCATACAGCTGTCCTCTTTCATCTGGTGTAAGGTCAGGCACATCCCCTGACTGTAGATGCTCTTACCATGTTTGGATCCAGTGCCACTTTCTAACTTTTGAAAAGTTGCAATTTGTTGTAATTAAGTTGTTATTAGTGGGATTCATTCCAATGTTGAGGTAAAAAAATAAAATGAAGTCCTTATTATATCCTCAGTAAATTGGAAATACAGAAATTTCCTTCTAAGAAAATAAAGGGAATAAGAATCCTCCTAAAACTTTGAGTGAGGGTCTGGGGTTGGGGAGCAAAGTTTTATGAGGCAATATCTCTATGACTGGGTATCCTTAGGAAAAGGACAAGACACCCTCATGAGATGGATAGTATTTGAGTATATCTGTGTCTTCCTAATTATTTATTCATTCAACAAACAGATATCAAACACTTATTTGGTGTCATTGAGACATTATACTACACTCTGGAGCCACACAATACTTCTGATGGCTTCCTATAGTCAGCACAGTTTTTGGGTCAGATATACTCATGTTTTGGTAGCTCCTGTTTTCCTTTTTATGTTACTTGGCAAAACTTAATTGATAATTTGGCACCTGGGGGATCTTACTTTATGCACCTGAAATTTGGGTGGTAATAATTGCCACATAGGATTCCCCCGAGGACATGTGTTACAGTCTGTGCTGGATGCATGGTAGACCTTTCATTCATTCATTTGTGCTTGCGCAATTCTGTATACTCATTTCTCAGTCATAGTTACTGACTACTCTCCTCTATCTGGGGCAACTGTGGTTCCCCATGGAATTTAATACCGTGTAAGTCTTTGTGTGAATAAACATAGGGATAAGACATTTTCGCTAAAGTGTGGGTTCTGGTTCTGCATCCCAGAGCTATAAATAGAGACACCATCTTAGTTCAACATTTTATTAAATCGATTGAGGATGATTTTTTCTTTGCCTTTTATTTTCCCTTTCCCTTGGCTTTATTAAGGCATAATTGATAAGTAAAAACTGTATATTTTTATGGTATATAAATTATTTTTTAAAGAGTTGATCAGTAAGGTTAAAACATTTAACTGAGCAAATATTAAAATAATACTATAAAGAAACTCACTAATAATAACAGAAATAGAACGGATTTATAAAAGTATTTAATTAATTCAAAGAAGGCAGAAAAAGAGAAAAAAATTGACAATTCAAACAGAAAACAAATAGAAAGATTAAAGTCAACCACAACAACAATTATATTAAATATCAAGATATAAATGTCATAAGAAAATTGATGGGCAAAATATAGTACACTAACACTAATCTAAATAAAGTCACAGTGGCTATTACTGAGAAAGTTTTCAGAGCAGAGTATTTTCAAGGATAATAAATGTCATTTCATAATGATGAATGAGTTTAGTCATCAATAGGACATAAACGTCTTGAATGTTTATGCATTAAATAACAGAACTTCCAAATGCATAGAACAAAAACTGATAGAACTACAAGGAAAAAATTTAAAAAACATACTCAAGGCAGCCATCCCAGCCCCTGCATGCATGCAGAATACCACTGGGACTCTTCTGTGGATAACTAGCATGGGCTGGGAGAAGCAACCAGTCTGACCTCCTTGTGCATGTAGGTTGCCTTCGGGACTTTTCTGTGGGTGGCTAATGTGAGCCAGGAGAACCAGCCAGCCATGTCTTGGAGAAGCTGCAAGTGTCTGGAGGAGCCTGACCCACAACTTACTGCCTCTTGGGGAGCCTGGGTTAGGAGAAACCCAAGTGCCTGACTCATCCCCCTACACTGTGGATGAGTAGCCAGTGTGGGAAGTGCCTGGCAAGCCACAACCCACTTGTCTGGAGGAAACCAGGAAAATGTCAATACAAAAGAGCAAAAGGCAACTCTGGCTGCCAGCCCAAACAGGACAAGCTCAGGAGACATGGACATGAAAGAAAACAGAAGTCACATACCTGAACTTTCTGGGATGATGGCAACTGAAGTAAAGAAGCTATTTCATGAGGCTGTGTCAGAAATCTGATTAGAAATAATATTTCAGGTAAAAGAAGAAACAACAAACATAATAAAAGGGTTGCTGACATATCTAAAGAAGACAGATTTAAAAAATGGAGCACAGGAGAATGAGGGAAACCTTGAATAAACAATATAGAGAAGAATTGGGATGCATGAAACAGACTCAAAGAGATATTCAGGAAATTAAAAAACTCCATTGAAAGCTGGCAAAGCCACTTGAAAGAAACTGAAATTAGACTTTCAGACCTTGAAGACAGGATGGCAGCTAGCAATCATGAAAAGCAAGATCTCTTTAAAATAACAAGGAACCAGGAAATAACAATTCAATGGCTGCAAGATGATGCCAAGAAAAATAATTCAAGAATGGTAAGTGTAAATTAAAAAGCAGGAGTCAACACATGACATAAAGAGATTATTTACTGAAGTAATACAGAGAACTTCCCAAGCATGAAAAAAGGACCTGACATACAGATAAGTGAGGCATATAAAACTCCAACTAGTCATAACCAAAATATATCTACATCCAGACATATAGTAATCAAGATCCCAGAAATTCAGCACAAGAACAGAGTATTAAAGCCTGTTAGAGAAAAGAAACAGATTGCCTATAAATGAAAACCTATCAGAACCACAACATACTTCTCAACACAATGCATCAACTCAAGATAAGCTTGGAGTAAAGTATTTCAAGTCCTGAAAGAAAACAACTTCCAACCCAGGTTGATGTATCCTACAAAACAATGTTTCAACCTTAATGGAGAAATAAGATACTTCCATGACAAAGAACAACTGAAGGAATTCATGACCACCAACCTGACCCTACAAAGAGTACTGAAGGATATTCTGGAGAGAGAGGTAAAAATGACCCGAGTCCCTGGAACAGCAGCAGAGTGGGATTTGTAGAGTGGGGCAGGCAATTGAACACAGGGGAAAGTTGGAAGCCAGCAGCAGTAAAAAGCATGGCAGAGATGAGCCAGTGCATGCTGGCCATAACCATTAATCTGGATGGCCTCAGTTCACCAATAAAAAGAAACATGGGCAGAGTGGATGGAGAAACAAGATCCATCAATATGCAGCATACAAGAAACACATTAACTCAAAAAGAAATTCACAGATTGAAAGTCAAAGGAGAGAAAGCAATGTACTATGCAACAAGGAACCAGCAAAGAGCACGGGTAACTTGTCCATCAGTTGCAAAATGGGTAAGAATGATATAGCATTTTTATACACAATGGAAAGCTACTTAGCTATAAAGAAGGATAATCATGAGACTCTTGTAGGTAAATGAATGCAACTTATGGTCATTCTCTTGGGTGAAATGGTTCAGACTCACATGGGTGAATATCATATTGTTTCCCTAGGATAAAAAAAAACTGAAGGAGTTAGTGGGATTCAAAATGTACAGTAGATATTGTGAAAGCAAAAGAGAAACATTTGAAAAGGGAAGGTGGTAGTCATTGTTATTCCCTATTATTTTGTTTTAAAGTCCTGTATCATTTTCATTGTTTTGTTTTGATTTGTTTTATTCTGTTCTGTTTTATTTGATTTTATTAGGTTTGATTGTCTAGGCAGCTATTTTGAAGATAACAAGAAGAATAGTAGCCATTGTTGATTTCCTATTATCTTGTTTTGAAGTTCTGTATTGCTTTGACTGTTTTGTTTTGATTGGTTTTATTCTATTTTGTTTGGTTTGCTTTTATCCTCATAAAAATAAAAAAAAACACTCAATTATACTGAAAAGTTTCAATAGTAAATAAAACAGACAAAAAGCCAGTTAGGATACAGAAAGTCTAAACAATAGTATAAACTGATTTAATTGACCTTTATTGAATACTTCATCCAACAACAGAGAAATACACAGCATTCTACATCTGCTGGTCTACCACCTACCACCTATCAAGCAACATGGGATTCTAGCCAGTTATGCTTACTGATAAGAAAGCACTTATCCCTATAGAAATACTTTTGTTTTAGGCCTCTTCAATTCATGAGAAATTATACAGAATGCCTATGTGAGCTATTTAGGCCTCTCCTTGAGGCTTTGTTTCTGGATATCCTGGCTGGTTTTAGCTCCAAGAAAAGGTCATTGTTTCAGAAGAATAGCTTATTAGTCCAGGATGAGGTCAGAGATTGGATATGAATCACAGATCTAACCCACACATTGTCACCTTGCTGGGGAGAACAGCAGCCTCTGGCTGTGTCCAGACCTATTAACTTCAGCATGCTAGTATTGTCCTCAGAGATCTGTTATTGAAAAACAAAACAAAATCAAACAAAACAAAAGATAACATTGCCAGAGTTTCTAGCAGTGTTTTGATATATAGACTGTTGAAATCAGTCAAGCAATCAAGATGTTCCCCAAAATACATTTCAAAGGATACTATTCTTGTAGATAATGTGTGACAGAACAGATTTTCCTATGCTCCTATCTTCCCAAAGGGAAAATGCAAGAGACTATAAGAAATAAGCTAGAATTGTAAAGTAAACATGTAATAAGCTTTAAATTATAAAGTGTACATGTAATTTACACAATCATATTACACATTATAGTACTTTGAGAAAAGAGATAAACATAAAAGATAAACAAGGAGAAGGCTTGGTATTGCTACATTGTTCTATGCCTACATTTTTCAGGTAGGCCACCACTGCTAAGTCCACTAGCCTGTTCTCCACGGTAGTCAGATACAGAAGTGAAGGGTGGAAAAGGAAAACAGCTTCAGTTAGACTCTGTATCACAGGTAGCTCACTGTACACCTTGGCCACATCTTGGTTTTCTGTACTCAGTGGTTTCTCTGTGAAACTACTCCTCTCATGAACATAAAACTATGACCTAACTGTAGTATGTATAGCAATTTATCATGTCTACTGTTGAATAATATTCTGCATTATATACCACGTATGTACATTTTTCCTCTCCTGACCTTTGTGCCAATCTCACCATAAATTTATTTTTATGTATCTTATAAAGCCCATAATAGATTTAAAATTATTTTTGTTTTAAATAATCAACTGACCTTTAAGCACAGTGTACCTTGGTTCATTAATGCTCTTGTTTGCAAACAATGTGAGTTGCAAACAGAAATATTTGGCAAAATTTTGCTTTTGCTTGCGAGCTCTGCATCAGGAGACAAACATAATGTGACCATCTTTCCCACACAAACAAATCATAGAACAAATTAAGTTCATGAACTGAGGTGCCATTGTAATTTAAATAATAAATTAAGGTATATAATTATCCATTTAGTTGCTATTTTCAATGCTTTTCATTGCATAAAAATTTGCATCTGCTACCATCATTCTTCTGCTTGAAGTATTTCCTTTAATATTTAACATAATGCTTCTCTTCTGATAATGAATTATTTCAGCTTTTATATGTTTGGAAAAATTATCTATCATCTATCTATCTCTCTATCTACCTACCTACCTACCTACCTACCTACCTACCTATCTGTACTGCCACTGAACCTGGGGTGATAAGGGACTCTATGTCAACAATTTCCCCATTTGATACTGTAGAGATATCAACCTATTGAGTTCATCTTGTGTTGTTTCCAAATTAAAATATACCTGTTTTCTTATCTTCATTTCTCTTTTTGCAATACGTTTATTTCTTAAAATTGTTTTTAAGATTTATTTCTTAATGTTTAGTTTTAAGAAATTGAACTAAGGCATACCCTGCTGTGTTTGAGTGTGTGTATTTAGAATTTATAATTTTTTACCGAATTTGGGAAATTTTCAGCCAATATTCTTTAAATGTTATTTGTTCTTCCATTTTTAGAGATTCCAGGAATATCTCTCTGAGGTTCTCCATTTATTTATGTTTTTTATTTTGGAAACATTTCTATTGCTGTGTGTTTAAGTTTACTAATTTTTTTTTCTGCAAGTCTAATCTCTTCTCAATCTGATGAAATGCATGCTTTATCTCAGACATTTCAGTTTTCAACTTTTGAAGATTCATTTGTGATTTTTAAAAATATTTTTCATGTCTTGGTCAAAATGCTCAAATATTTTCCCCCTTCTTGAACAGTAGAAATACCATTTTAATAGCTCTCTTAATGTCCTTGTCTATCAATTTTATCATGTGTCAATGTTGGCCATTGGGAATATTTTTATTTTTTTTCCTAATCATGGTAATATTTTTTCTGCTTTTTTGTATGCTTGGTCATTTTAAATTGGATAGCAGAGATCAAAAATTCTACCCTGTTAGGTTTTACAGATTACTGTTCTTTTTTTTTTTTTTTTTTGAGTGTGGTTAAATACAACAGAACAAGACAGAACAAAGCCAATTGAGACAGTGCAGTGAAACTGATACAGAACTTCACAGCAGGATACCGGGATAACAGCAATAGGTACTGTAGTATATCTCGTTATCTTCACAATAGTTGTCCATTCCATTAGGTATAGCAAAATCAAACCTAATACAGGACATCATAAAACCTATCAAGGTAGAGTATTGAAGAGAGCAATACAATTAATCAAAACTGAGCAAAACAGTGATAACAGTATTTGCCTTCAAAGAGATGGCAGAAGGAAATCCCCCATATTTACTATATTGCATACAGTCAACTTCCCAAGAAATGCTCAGACCTCTGACTCTGATTTGCTAACAGGGGGTGGTGGTGGTGGTGGTGGTGGGATGTTGATTCTCAGCCCATGCGCCGGGAGGCTCACGGCTGCTTACCAGGGAAGTGAATGGGCTTCTTTGCTGCCCAGCGCCCTAAGTTCCAACATGGCATGGATCTTAGGAGATGCTGGCTGCCTGATTCTCTCCCTGGGTCGTCCGCTGCTCACTTGAGCCAGGGCTGCCTACCAGGGAGGCAGGCAGGTTCCTTTGTTGTTCAGCGCCCTAAGTTCCAACCCACATTATTGTTCTTATAAATATTTTTGAACTTTGTTCTGAGACAATATTAAGTTACTTGGAAACAGTTTGAGCCTTTTAGGTCATGTCTATGCCTTATTAAGCAGGATTGGATCATTTTCTTCTAGTGTTAATTTCCCACTACTGAGGCAAAAACCTATCACTGTATAATCATGAGACTTTCGTATCTTGGCTGGTGGGAGGTGCTCCACTTCTTTGAATGCCCCCCGCTCCATCCTGACACTGCTTAGTTGCATACATACTTGAGCTGGTCAGCGCTCTACCTAGCGCTGCCGTGGCTCTTTTTCAGCTCTCCAGAGCATTCTTTGCTTTGGACCATTCCTCTCTCTGCCTGGAGAACATAGACTGCCTTGGGGACACCAGGTACATCCATACCCTCGACTAAGGTATAACACTGGACTCTGTGGATCTCCCTCTTGTCACCACTGTCTGGTAAATCTCACCCAGAAATAAGGTGGGCTGATCATTCCGATCCTCTTGGAGATTCCTGACCTTTATTGCCTGATGCTCAAGGTTTTAAAAACCATTTTTTCACATATGTTGTCTGCTTTTAAATTGTTTCATATAGGATTGTTCCTTTTGTTCCTGTCACTCAACTTGACTAGAAGCAAAATCTACAGAAAACTTCAGGATTAATTTTTTCCCGTATGTGCATTTTTTAAAATTTCTATTTGGTTTTTATTTTATTTCTATAAGCCATCTTTGCTAATCTAATTATCTGTCACTTCTGCCTAAATGTGTCATGGTCCTTGAATAACATCCAAGCTCCTTAGTGTGCATGCAAGGCCTCATTTCTAACTGCGCTCACCTTCTCCTTACCCTACACTGTAACACAGCCTCTTCTGCCTAAAATCTGCACTGGGCTTTGGAATTGGAGCTGCAGTTTAATCCTACACAACAGCTGCCTGATCTGTGGAAACTAACTTTCTAATATCTTATATGAAAATAAGAGTAATACATTACATGCTTCCTAGGTTTATTGTGAGCAGTAAATGAAATAATATCTATAAATTTCTTACCACAATGTCTGGCACTAGAAATGACTCCATTAGCATAATTTACTATTGTGATTATTCCTCAAATGCATCATTTTCTGTGTCTGTGCCCTCTGGACCTTTAAGCATGGTTATCCTTTTTCCTAGAAGTTCTCCCTCTCTGTCTGAACATTCTTACTTGCTGAGCCTTACTTTTCTTTGCAGACGAGATTTACCTTATGAAGAATGCTTTCTCTGATTTCTGGTCTTAGCACTGTGCTCTCCAGAATGCCCATTATTTTTTTTTCCTTACCATTGTTTTCTCTCTTCCACTTTGATACAGGGAAATGGGAAACCATGTGTCATGACAACTGACTAATAAATATTAATTGAAGAATGAATGAGTGAAGATGGACTCTTAATAACTCTTAAATATTATGATGAAAAGGTTGTTTCCAAATGACTGACATCAAATGTCATTATTAGAATGGGAATCAATAGAAGTCCAAAATTCCTAGGCAAGAACGCACTGAGGAGAATGGAAACATCATGCTCAGAAATAAAATGTGACCAGTCCCACTGCCTGGTGAGGCTCTGTCACATCATCGGTGGCTACAGTGGTAATGTCTTCAAATCAGTGGTAAGTCATGCTACTTGGCAAGGGAAAGAAGAAAGCTTGGTGATGAGAAGGGGAAAAATGCAAAAGAAAAAAGAAAGAAAAGGAAATCATGAATAACATAAGAAAAGTCCTCTGCCTCTGTCTTCACCCCATGATCGAGCTGCCCTGCATAGACGGTATAATCCCTGCACAGTCAGGATTTTAAAAAATGCCTGCCAATAGTGATATTGCCCCATGTAAGGAAATCGAGGTGGATTGGTGAATAATCCTTTTAAAAATTAATTGTTGAAAACCTGCAGGTTACCGCTCTTAAGCTAAGGCCCGTTGGCTTGATAGCAACTTTGGCGCTTGCTCTTTTTTTTAAATGATTAGTTTTGGTTTCTCTTGTTTTCTTTTATGGCACAGGTAGAACTCTTTTAAGTTTGATTTCTTAAGGAAGATTAAGGGACTTCCTGCTTGGATTTGCAAAATATTTTCTTTCTTTTCCTCTCCTCTTTGATATGTATTGTCCTCTCTTTATTGTCTGCTAGCCCTGGAGCAATGCTGGCTGCTTGTCTTACAGCCTGTCTGCAGGGATTTTTCGGGATCTTGGGAAATTCACTCCCCACACTTTGCAGCCCTTTTGAAGCCTATGGAAGATACGGGAGGGTATCTCTTACGACTGAGTCACTGGTGTGCTCAGAGCTATGCAGCATCATACATGGGTAGGGTTAGGTCTCCTGACGGTCCTGGGAAGAGCAGGAAATGGAAGGACTGGGAGATTAACTAAATAAGTTTTTATTCTTTATATTTCAGGCTGTGCTTATGGTGAGAGATAAACAGAGGAGGGCTTCACAACAAAGCTGTTATCTCCCTGCCTCTCCTTCTCAGATCTCAGCCTACAGTGAATGACAACCTGGAATTTTTAGGAATTCTTACTTGAGGCAGGAAACTGACAAGGTATCTGTCCATTCGCAACCAAACCATGAGTTGGAGTCTATCAGTATATTTCTACTTATTGATGAGCAGATCACAGACTAACTCTTGGGCATGTTTTCAAACTTAATGAAGAAAAGACAGTTCCTGACACCAGAGCTCTTCATCTCACTGACAGCATCAATCAAGACATACTCTGAGCTCCTGGCTGTTGTAGTGAACCTTTTCTCTAAACACTGAAGAGCCTGGAGAGACAGGATTTGGGGTCATGGTCAGGTAGGGGTGTGACAAATGTAGAGGTTGCTAGTTCATCTCAGCTGTTTCTATTATGGGCCTTGATGAGGGATGAGGTTTGGTGGCAGCTGTAAGGTCAAAGAAAATAGAGCAGGAAGAGTCTTTTCCCAAGGGAAATGATAGTATGGCAACTGCTTTAGACTCGAATGTAGCTTGTGTCATCTCTTTTGGTGGAGAGATAACACCTGGGAGGCTCTAGGTCCTGAAGCTCACTGGGCTTTCTACTTAGGACACAGAAAATAGCATCGAGATATAAAGCCTATCTTGGAAATCATGTGTTTCAATCGTTTTCAAAACTTTCTTTTGGTTGGAGAAACTTTTCTCCTTCAAAGGAGAGCAGCAGCTCTGCAGAGCCTAAGAGCATAAACACACCAAAGACAGAAATGGGCTTTTGTAATTTGGGGATGGAAAAAATAGGAAAAGGCATATGTTGGGGTACAAACCCTGGGTGACCATGCAGGCGCCCCAGAAAATACTAGGCTTTTTTTTAAGCCCTGAAAACGGTAGATGTAGTTCAATCCTCTCAAGTCAAGGACTGGAGAACCTGAGACTTGAACAGTGGGAATTCCAGGCAGAGTTCGCACTTGGCCCCTTTCTTCCTAAACATGGGAATCCAACTTCGTGCCAGGTAACTTGATTTGTACCAGTGACACCAGAGAGAGATGGCTCAGATATTCTGGCTATTACTGACAAGGTGTGGCATGACAGGACTTCAGAACCTGTTCTACTCCTTTTCCTGCCTCCTTTAGTAACAATGTTGCCTATACCTTAAAGAATTCTTGGGCCAGGGATTTAGTTTAGTGGTGTAAGCAGCTGCCTGGCAAGTGCAAAGTCTTAAGTACTATCTCTAAAATTCTTGTGTCTGTGACAGAGTTCCATATCTCTCTTTTCCAAGACATCATTTTGCTCACAGTGGCCAGAAATACAGGATATCCTGTTATCTCCTTCATTCCCTTTAATCGGACCATTAGCTAGATCTGTTGATCTACCTTTCACATCTTAGGAATTGATGAGACCCCACTTATGTTAGGCTGAATGGTGCAAAAATACCTTTTGTTTGAGAAGAGAGACCCTCAGGCCCTCTGTTCCATAAAGGCCCTCTGGGGAGTCTGTTCACTGTGCTCAGTCATCTGGGAACTCAGAAGGTGCTGCAGCCATGGTGCAAGGGGCCTTAGCTCCTGTTTGAACTGGCGGCAGAGTTTTGCATGGTCCTCGTGATGCTGGTTGCTTAGGCATGCACAATGCACGAGTTGTGAAGTTGGAGGTGCTTCCACCCAGATTTCAAAGGAATATCTGGGGGCAAGGTAAGGAGCTCCTGACAGAAAGAGTCTGAAGCTATAAGAATGAATCTGAAGCTACAGTGGAGGCCCCAGGAAGTTGGAGATGCCAGAAAATTGGAATGTCTGCTAAGGAAAGCTCAGGATGTGAGAGGAGTCAGTCCAATAGAGAAGATGTGTAAACTATAGCCAGGAAGGTCATAGTGACAGGGACACTCAAACCCTTTGGAACTCACACCTTAACACCTTTTATGCTAGATGTCAGACACAGAGCTATTGGACTCAGTCTGTTCTCTGCTGGGTTTTGGTCTTGCTTTGGCCCTATTTTTTCCTAGCCTTTCATTCTACTCTTTTGAAGAATAAAGAATAATGAGGAATGAGAATGTTTACCCTGTATCACTCTACTTTAGGATTATGTATCTTGTATTATATTTTTATAAGGGTTCACAGCTAAGAATTTGCCTGAGTCTCAGAAGTCTTTGCTTTGGACTTTTGAGCAATGTTAGAACAGATGAAATATTATGGAAGTTATTGTACTTGGAATTGTAAGTTGTATTATTATATCATATTGAGCACAAATTTGAACTTGTTATTATTTTTATTTGGAGATTATACATGCTTAGGGAGATGTATTTGGTGTCAGGCTAACAAGGGGTGGAATGTGACAGTTAAGCTTAATTGTTAATATGATTGTCTTTGAGCTGTTTAGGGGATTAGTTAAACACAATTCTGGGTGTGCCTGTGTGGGTCATGGGGGCATGACCATGGGGACTCTGATTCCTAGAGCTTTCCTCTCTAACTCTCTTTCCCTGCTCAGATTCCTGACTACCCCGAAGAGAGTTTTCTCCTCCATGACTTTCTACCATGTTGTTCCTGCCTTGGAATCAGCTGATGGTAAAGTGAATCCTCTGAAACTGTAAATAAAATAAACTTCTCCACCTTTAAGTGTGTCTATCTGATATTTTTTCCAGTAATGGGAAAGATGACAAGCTGACTGATGCATCTTGTATTTCTATCCCTTAGATGGTGCATAAATGAATTAATTGGTTTGGAGTAGGAGGTCTTTGCTGGGTTGTCCTTTTTGGAGAGAAATCAAAGATTTTGCTTCTGGGAAGGGATTTTTAATCCTTTATTTGGCACTTTCTTTTAATTCAGTGAGAACTTATCCAGAAAATGACTCTGGGACCCTTGATGCCATACCCTCCTCAGGAAATAATGGGATGATGATGGTCCTTTGTGCCACTAGGAACACGGCTTTTCTTTTGAATCTCTCTGGGACAATCTTTCTGTGAGAAATTTGTTCTGCATCTTCCAGCTGCCAAAGGAGAAACTGACTCACTATATAGTCCAGAATAAGAGCATGAAGTCATCATTTTGATGGATATGGGAGTGTGGGAATGACATAAATGAGTCACAGTCTGCATCCTTAAATAATTTGGACACACTTTTGCCCATTCATATGTCTTTCTAAAATGTCTTCCATTTTTTGTGTTTCTGCAGTCTTGGACTTTGCTGGGATAGTACAGTGTACTTGAAAGTTCAAAAGTTATTTGAGTGTATGACTCAAAAGGACAGAGCTCCATTCTTCCTTTCCAAAAATCTGGGGCCTACCTGCTGTGTTTGGGAAAAGCTGGGGGGGGGGTCAGTCACCTGACAAGTGTCATGTGGTACAGGACTTTGCAAATGGACAGCAGTGGGCACTGCCATTTCCTGGTAGTCACAGATGTCAGTTTGCTCATATGTAAGATGGAGTTAAAATAACACAATGTTGTTCTAAGTGTAACTGAAACAATATTCAAAGGCTTGTTGGTACAGTGACTGCTGAGTGAATATTAATTCTCAGTCTGGAGTATTCCCTATTGGCTCCTCCCAGGATTGCAGACGTGTCTACTCTGCTGACTGAGATAAATATCAGGCCCCTCTTTCTTCAGTACTGATTTCTAGAAAAAAATATTCACACTGGTCTTTTATTCCCTGGAATTTGGTTAGCTGCTTCCAAAGTTGCCCACCACATGTATTCCTGAGGTCTCTAGCCTGACTGAGGGAGGGCCTGTCCCGTGTACTTGTACTGGATCACTCCCACAATTCATGTCTAAGTTGTCACCATTGCTCTTTCCTGAGGTCTTTACTGGAATGTCTCTGAAAGCCTTATCATTACCTTTTAAAGGGGAAGTCCTCAAGGTTGGAGCTTTCGGCAACATCACCTGCAGGACTTCTCGGTGGGTGGCAGATATGGATGACACTTGCTATGGCCTTATTTAACCCTTGGAGCCAGAATCCTCAGTCAAGATGGTGGTCTGGACCGACAGCAGAGAGGAGCCATGGCTCTATCCTTCATTCTTTGAAGACAGCCTTTGACTTTCCGGTTTCAAGGCCCATACCAAATATCCTGTAACACAGGCTGGTCACTCCCTGAATTGAGTACCTGGGCCAAATTCCTGACAGAGCAGACCATACGGGTCTGTGTTCTGGTTTAGGATTTAAAATGTGCCCGAAAGCGCTCTTTGTGTTCAAGGCTTGACTGCTAGCTGATGAGTTTTTGGGATCAAGATGGCTGCCTCACAGCCTTTCTGCTTCCTGCCTGCCATGAGGTGAATAGCTTTCTCCTACCATCCCTATTACCTTGATGTTTCTGTTTTACAACAGGCCTAAAAACAAGCATTGGAACCAGCTCACCATATATGGAAACCTCTGAAATCATGAGTCAAAATAAACCTTTTTTCCTTCAACTTGTTTTTCTCAGATATTTCGTCACAGTGACAGAAGGCTGATTAACATAATCAGTCTATGGATTTGCCTTCCCCCCAAAAGGCCTGGAATGGGATATTTAAGTTACACCATCCTGTGCTGCTCTGCTCGGTGGATGATTTCTAGCTTTTCATTCTTTTTGTCAGCTGCCATACTTATGATGGATGAGTTTAACATACACAGAACATGCTCATACATATATCCAAATTTTGAGCACCTCCCCAAGAGTCCTGTGGGGGAGGTACAGTCCTGTAATAATATATATTGTTACAGTGCACCATGATATGGTGGCCCCCTTTTCCTGTAGGCAAGGGCATAGTTAAGACTGTCTTTAGATTGGGCAATTCTAGACACTAGCCGCATTGCCTTACTTTTATTTTACTCAGTTTGAAATACACTAAATGACCAAAGTAAACTAGAACTTGTTAAATATGTTAAAAGCATGTTCCATCTTAGATTATTAGCAGATTATTGGTGAGCACCTCTTGGCTAGTTAAGTAAGTAATCCAGTGTAAGACATGAATTGTGGGAGTAATCCAGTGTAAGTACAAGGGACAGGCTCTCCCCCAGTCAGGCTAGAGACCTCAGGACATGGCTCTAAGGTGAAGAGCCCAGTGAGGTTCTCTCAAGACGTTTCTGGATTCCTGGCTGCTCATAGTCTCTTGGGATATTGGGGTCTAATAGTGAGAGGTGACCCTGGGGCTTAATTGAAGCGAGTAGTAGTTCTTGCTGAATGTTCTTGAGCCATGGTTCAGTGAGAGGCACTCAGCTGGTCACTAAATAAAATTGAAACCTGATCTTCTGAGGTTGGTAATGGAATGGTCACATGGCATAATAGAGGGATGTGAGCCTGAAGGTAGCTCTCAAGTGCTGCCCCTGTCTGGGGGATGTTAGTAGACCAGTTAAGACTGAGCTTGATCCAACCCAACCCAATTCAATTCTTTTGTGCACTTCCTCTTTCTATATGTGGTTCCCCCCACCCCTTTACTCTCCTTCAGACATTGGGGCCCAATCCTCTGTGAGTGAGGGCAAAGACAAGAACATATATTAGTGCAATGATGGTGGTGGTGGTAGATTCTACGCCTTTTCTCCATCCCAGCCTGGAATGAGAACAAATACAGCCTCCCACTGTGGCTTCTTAGAGTGTGGCTTCCAGGGATGGGCACATTCCAGAGCCTCACAGGACTGTACCTACATCCTGCTGAGGAAGACAGTGGCCTTGGCTTTTGAGGAGATGACACACAGGGTCACGGTGATGGAGTTTGAAGAGGCTCTGCGAGTGTGTCATCTGAATATGTTCTACTCATTGCATCTCTACCCTGCTATCTTCTAAACTCTGAATGAATAAACCCCCAGGGGCTCAGCTACTAGAATTTATGGAGACAATGACTCTGTGACCTCTGAGTCTTCCATAGAGTTGTCATTTGACATCTGTCAGCTTTGATTGGGGCTGGAGGACTATGCAGAGAGGGGAGAAGTGCTACTGTAATCTCCTCTTCTAGTCCTTTCTGCCCTGCTGATCCCTAGAGTAGCAAAGACATTTCAGCTTCAAAGATGGGCTCTGGTCAGGGACAAAGACCCCAAACAGGTGATTCTGGCCGTCAAAGTCTTGAAGCAGTTAAACTTGCTTTCACCTTTGCTGCATTTCCCTTAAAAGAAAATAGAGAGATCTTCGAAAGGTGGAAGGGGTGGCAGGCTAGAAACGTAAAGTGTGTGCAATCACTCAGATACAAGTGGCACCACTAAAAATTGCCTTCATATATCAGCTTATGGTTTACACACTCTGGCAGAAAGGACACTAAAAGGTCAGCAGAAAAAAAATGCGTATGTCAGGCTTGAAGCTGTGGCTCCAAAGGTGGTGAGAAGAGCCAATGTGGGAAAGGTTCTAGAGGGACTGGCTAAGTATTGGTGGGGCACGATCCTTTTTCCCACTCTTTATTTTGTTTTTATTTTTAAGGAAGTTGCCTGCAAACGTCAGCAGAGAAGCTAAGGTATAGACTTGGAGTAACCTCTCGCTCTGACCCCGGGTGACAAGACGGATAGTTCCATTCATCTGTGGGTGAGCCGTGGAGGCTCCCTGCATTTTTTTTTCTTTTTGCTTGGATTCAGGATATATTTGTTTGCAGAGAGGAATGTCACGCTTGTGAATGCACTGCTCAGTCATGTGCCCGCGGTGAAATTGGAGGAGGGGAGAAGAGACAAGAGGAAGGGGGGTGGCATGGGGAAAGGGCAAACTATACTCTGGGGGCTTTGAGTGATGCCAGCTCTGATCCAGAAACAAATCTTCAACCAAATGCTAATGGAAAATGTGCCTTCCAACCAGAAGAATCAGCAAATATGTTGTAAATTAATAATGCACCCTTTTAGTAGTGATTTCCTTGTGAGAAAGTCTGGCGGAGGATTATTCATCCACTCTCTCTGCCATTCCACCTCTCCTAGGATGAGGAACCAGGAACATTGTGCTTTCTGGGAGTTTTGCTTAAGACTGACTCTCCCCCTTACTTTATTAACCACGTAACATTTTAAGGTTGTTTTTTCCTCTGTCTCCTCCCGCAAGTCCCTATTGATCACTGTTTACAGTTATAGTCCCTTTCAAATTTATCATCCATGACTAACACCATGTGTATTGATTAGTGTTGACGGATGTTCCTCTACTGTATAGAACCCTGTGATCCCAGACTATGAAAATACAGTAGAGATGAAAAAGAGAGAAAAGGAGATTGAGAGAGAGAGAGAGAGTGAGAGAGAAGGAGGTTAGAGAGAGAGAGAGAGAGATTGATTGAGAGATTTGCCCTTTCTCCTTGATTCTCTCTGGTAGTTTTTCAGTTCTTCCTCACTTAGATGACTGCTTTCCTGGAGAAGCTGAGGAATTGCTTTGTGTATTTTAGGGATAATATGTGTCCTCCCACCATAGCCTTTTGAGAAGGAAAGAAAATGGTTTTGGGTGGCAATTGGGGGCTTTCTGACTGATTCCAGAGATTTATGAGGGACATCTTAACCTAAAGCCTCAAGTAACAAAGGTGTAAAATCTAGTTTTTTTAGGGACAAATTAGATGTCACTTGTGAATATGGTCAAGGTTTCCAAAATCTGTATTCTAAAGGGAGTTATTTGCCAGTAGTGAGATGTTTTGTCTGTTTTTCTTACTCTCTGGAGAGCCGTCTGTGCCCATTGTGGCAGTGGATTATGAAGCTGGGGACTCTCCCATCTTACCCAAACTGCCATTCTTGGATCCATGTCTTGGAATACTTCTATTTCCTGCTTGTCATGCTGGTACCCCACTGAAAGTTCTGGTCCTTACTTCCCACAGACTCCTTAGGGATAAGCCACCTCTGAAGTCCTGAGCCTGGCCCACTTACCAGTGCCGGGGAACAAAGTCCTTCCCTTTGCCTTTCAAACAAGGAGCCCCTTCTGAAGAGCATACAGGACCACACAGACCAAGTGAGTATAATCACCCTCTCCCATACATAGAAAAGAGTTTTAACACTTGGGAAGGTTTTGCTCCCTCTCCAAGGCAAGTCTTATCACTAGAACAAAGAATTATAGAACTCAAAGGGAGTTTATAGGTATTATTTAGAGGTCTCACTGGCTTTAATGTGAAGAAACTAACGAGGCTGAAACATTGGGAGTAACTTGTTTGTTTCTCAACAGGCAAGAGAGGACAGAATTTAGTTTTCTGACTTAGGCAAGTATATTTTTCTCTCCTTCTCTCTCTTCCTTTTCCTCTGTCTTCTCATCTCTTTCTTTCCTCCTTTTTCTTTCTCTTCCCCTCTTTCCCCTCTCCCCTTCCAGTGCTACCTTTCTCTCTCTCTCTCTCCTTCTAGTTACTCAGCAGCACTCTAGGTCTGAGTGTAGAAATACAAGGACTCTTTGCTCTTGGAGCCCCTTCTATTTTGCAAAATCATTTTGGAAGGAATTCGAAGGTGTCTACTACAGAAAATTCACATTAAAATGTTAATTTCACTTCCAAAAGAAAAAAGTGGAAGTGCGATCAGCTCCTAGGGGAAGCACATCTACATACGGACTGTGCCATTCTGTCATGCTATGGTGCTTTCAAGTAGCTATTTAGTTAACTCATATGTAAATGATATTTGTCCTCCCTTGCTGCTCTGCCCCACAATTGATAATAATTTGATGGGATGTTTTTTGCCTCTTTCACTTAGCTATTTTCCAAGTTTTCATGGTCTGTTTGTAATAGTGTTTTTGGTTCTTTGCACTACTTTTAAATTAAGTTTTCCATATGGGTCTTATTATACCTGAATGCTATTCAGTTATTTGATGACATAGTTGTAAATCCTCAATAAAAAGATCTTTAATAATCAGTTGGCATTTATTTAGTATACCACCCATCTTATTAAATCTAACTCCTTAGATTTAATAGGACAGCTTATTGTATTTTAGCATCTGAATAGTGATGCTATAGTTATGCTTGAGAAGGCACTTTCATTATAAACTCCTGTTTTTAGGCACTTATAATTTTCTCAAGTAGCACATTTATTTCAATGTGCAATCATTTTCAGTTCTCCTCTCCCCTCCTCTCTCAATTTATACCATTTCCCCCCTCGTTTTTAAAAAGTTTAATATGGAAATATGTCTCAAACTTCAGGGGAAAAAGCTGTGTCAGTGGCTGAGAATAGCTGGGCAAAGCTGCCAAGCTCCTTGAAATCCAGATTCTTGTTTGATACCATCAGTCAACTTGATGCAAATGTTGATGAGAAAGGCTGCTGTCCCCAGGATTAGGCTCCTATAACTTGGGGAATGTTCTCCCAAGTGCTGTCAAAAGCATCCCCCCCCCACCCGAGTTTAAAGCATTCTCCAGCTTTGGCTGTGGTAGGAAGCTGAGCAATTGAGCAAGCAGAAAATAGACTAGAAGAGGAACAGACATCTTTGCCTCTTACTTGAGGCTTCTCCCTTCTGGCCTATTCATGTGAAAGTGTGGGCCATGGGTTCCACCACCTGGGCTCTGTATGTGTGGAGTTCCTCCATGTCCTTTCTTTGCCTGGTTAATATCAGTGTATGCCTCAGATCTTAGATTATGCATTACTTCTTCAAAGATGCCTGTCAAACTGTTATAGGTACCTAGGTTAAATAGAAATATTATAGGCAGTCAGACAGGGCTAGGCCCTTGAAGGAGCCAGTGCAGAAAATGAGATATTGTGCAACTGTGGGGTAAAAGGTTCTTGCCCTAGTATAAATTACTGTACAATTATGGCGGTGGTCTAACGTGGCAGAAGGCCAAAGCAGGAACGCTTACCACTTCCTGCTTCTTCTTCAGCCCTAATTGCAACTCCCCTTCCTGTTTGCAGGCTCAGAGAATTCCAATCCATTCCTCACACGTCATCAATTTCTGCCCCATGCACCACTTCTGATCAGAGGTCATACAGCCCTCTGCCTCTCTGTATCCGGTCGAAGGAGACAGTCCAGCCGCCATGGCTTGTGTGCTCCTTTCCACGTCCTCAACTCAATAAACCTGTTCATTTTGTACTTTTGCTTCTCTATTGAGCCAGAATATTCTAACATGGGGGAGACAGATACCTCTGCTGTGGGCCAGATTTCAAGACAAAAGATTAAATCAAATGTACTCACATACTTCTTAAGGATAAGCATCAGGAGTTGATATTCTAACTAGGTCTCTATCACCCTGACGAAGGCAGGAATCACCATCCCAACCCCATATAGGAAGAGTCATTGCTCTTTATGCATGTCTGCTTGCTACAAGACTCATGAATTGCTTCCCTATTTGTCCTAAATTTAATTAATTCTACTGGAACAACTAATCTTATTGGTTGACCATAGTTCTGTCCCACCTCACACCCAACTTGCAAGTTCCTATGTTTCCCCCACCTTAGATTTGCCTCACTTTGTGGTTTTGCTCTATAAGTCCCGGGGATGGGGCTCTTTGGCAATCCACTTGGGACCCCTTCTGTCTCTCTCCCAGACTGAAGCTTTCTTTTTCTCAATAAACATATTATGCTCTTAACCTCCATTTTCCTTAAATTCATTCTTTGATTTTAGAAAACATGAACTCGTACCAGACTGCTAGTAGGTTGGGAGTTTCATCCCCCTCTATCACAACCATATAGAGTAAGTTGGTCTCCTAGTTATGAATTATTTAAGAACACATATTGTATTTTCCATTTATTATATTCTACGATGTGCTGGCCCCGGCTTATTCTGTTTCATGGGAGTGGATTCCTGATTCCATATTCAGTGGTCATCTAGCCTGAAGTCAGTCATAGCAGAGCAGTTACACAAAGAATTGGGCAAATACAGTATATCAGAGCCCTTCCTTCTCCATAGAAAGCTGGTTTTTAAGCTTTCAACAACATATCAATTCTGCACATATTTGAAACTAAAACCTGTTCCCTCTACTAAATTGCAAACTCTATGAGAACAGGACTTGAGTCTATGTTATATTTCTGTCTGGCATGTACTAAGTGATCAAATAAGAGGATTTAGAAAAGTAGAATTTAGAATAGATGCTGTCTCATTTAAACTAAAAGTCTGGACCACTCAAAGGATCTTGGGTTCATAATATTAAGGTTCTCCATGATTCGCTTGCATGAGCAGCTAATTCTATACCAGGATGTATTTTCCTAGAAAAGACTGAGTTTTTGATGTTTCGTTGGGTCATTTGATGAAATGACTCATAAGAGAGCCCTTAAACTGTTGGACTAGCTACAGAAAGGATAATTGATAATTGTGTTTAGGCAAAGGAAAGGCTCAGTAATGTGCTCTGCCTTTGAAAAAGTTATTTGATTAAAAATTTTCTGGGTTCAACCACATAGCTGCTTCCATGGGTTTCGTGGTCTTGATTCTGAAGAGATGATAACCTTCAATTCTATTTGCTCACCAATACTCTTAGCTACATTGTAACTATACCTTCACAAACTTCTGTCACTTAGTGACAAGAGCTTCGAGCATGAAGTCAGAAAGGACCATATTCAAACTTGGGCTCTGCTGCTGTTGGGAAGCTTAGGAAATTCATTTCATCCTTAAATCCTCAGATATTCTCATGCCTAAAATATGACCCATTATAAAATTTTTGCATTACACGAGATTACACAAATTCATGAATTTGCTGATAAATACAAAAGTTGTCACAAATTTCTAACATTTTTCCATTTTGCTCACTATATCTGGATGCTAATTTTGTTATTGTAGTTGAAGAATGGGTATCATGGGGAGTAAGAATACTTAAGGTTGGCACTATTAAATTGCTTGGGTGGGGTGAGGAAATTTACTTTACATTACTTGGTAAAAACATTTCCCAGTGAGAGTTCCACTGAATGTTATGGGAGACTGAATGACTTGGTTAACCATCCCACTGAGAAGAAGTAGAAAGACTGGAAAAAATATACCACCTATTGAGAGTCATAACAGTGCTACCAAGACAGCACAAACTAACAAAGCTGAAATCTGGAATACAGTGGAACATAGACAGGTACGCCCAGAACTTGAATCAACATTGCCTAAGAACAAATACTGGCATTCTGGAAGCTGGTGCCTAGAGGCTGGGACTACCTGGGTGTGAGTCTTGAAGGGCTGGGAGTAAACCAAGGCTCATGGACTGCCAAAGACCCAGATCCTTGGTAAAACACCAAGATATTTGTTGAAGCAACATTAAGCTGATTTTTGTACTCGTTTTCAGGGACTAAGTCCAGTTTCAAATCATCTTAATCTCTCATTGTAATAAGGTGACTTGGGATGCTGGTTCTAATGGGTGACTGACTGCATCAACTTGAGAAGTTTAGAAGCTTAACTAAGTCAGTGTGGCAATTCTACCCCCTCATACCGAGCAGAGATCCAAGCCACATACTAACAGAAGTACTCCGAACCTGAAATTGAATAAATGCAAAAAAGTTTCATGTAGTATTAAAGAACTGAAAGCCAAAGACAATGAAAGCATCTTAAGAGTAGCTGAGGAAGAAAGAGTAACACGACTGACATCGCCACAATAACAGCGGAAGCCAAAAGGTAATGAATAGTGCGTCAACACACTGAAAAAATGTAAACTCCGAATTCTACACCCACTAAAATATTCTAAAAGATTAAAGAGAAAATAGTTCAAAATAAGCAAAAAACTGAATTTGTCACTGGTGATTCTATACTAAAGAAATTTTTAAAAGATTCTACAATAAATTCAGGTTGAAGTTGAGAATGTAGAAGAGATAAAAAGTGGGGCAGGGTGCAGCGGTACAGACCTGTTACCCCTGAACTCTGGGACCCTGAGGCAGAACTGTGGTTAAAATTCCATCTGGGCAACTTAGTGAGAGCCTTTTATAAAATTTAAAAAGGACTGGCAATGAGCTCGATGTGAAAGCCTGGGTTCAATCCCCAGCACTACAGAAAATTCATATTGATGTGGCTAAATATAAATAAGTTTTAACTATGTATAATGTCTACTTAGGATGTTTGTGTTTTCTTGATTCAGCTTTGGTAATTCATATGTATATAGGAATCTGTTCATTCCTGTATTTTCCATCTTGTTAGAATACAAGTTTTTGAAGTAGGTATAGATGATCTTCTGGATTTCTGCAGGGTCTGTTGTGATTTCACCACTTTCCTTTCTAGTTGTGTGGATTTGAGTCTTTTTTCCCCTTTTTTTTTTTTTGATAAGCCTGGCTAAGGGTTTGTCAATTTTATTTACTCTTTCAAAGAACCAACTCTTTGCTTCATTGATTCTTTGTATTTTTTAGTTTCCAATGCTTTGATTTCTGCTCTGATCTTTGGAATTCCTTCCCTTGTATGAGCTTTTGGCTTAGCCTGTTCTTCTCTTTCTAGAAGCTTGAGGTTTGCCATTAAGTTGTTTGTATGCATTTGCTCTATTTTCCTTATATAGGTATTTACTGCTTAAATTTCCCTCTTAGGACTATTTTCATTGCATCCCATAGGTTATGGTATGTCGTGCTGTCATTATCATTTATCTGTGTATTTTCTTCTTTAATTTCATCTGTGATCCATTTGTTGTTCAGCAGGGTACTACTGGTTTCCACATATTTACGAAGTTCTTGTGATTTCTTTTGCCATGGATGCACCATGGATAATTTCTGTCCTTTTGCATTTACTTAAGCATGTTCTATGAGCCAATATGTGGTCTCTTGTGGAGAACATCCCATGTGCAGCCGAGAAGAATGTGTATTCTGTTGTTGTGGGGTGGAGCAATGTATAGATATCCATTAAGTCCATTTGTTCAAAAGTTTGCTTCAGTTCTAGTATTTCACTATTGATTTTTTTGTCTAGTAGATCTGTGTTTTTGTGACAGTGGGGTATTGAGATCTCCCAATACAACTGTATCAGGGTAATATCAATCAATGAAATTGAAGATGTAATTGAAAATCTATCAACAAAGAAAAGCCCAAGCTCTGAAGGATTCACTGCTGAATTCTACAAGAAATTTCAAGAAGACCTAATATCACTACTTCTCAAACTCTTTAATTAAATTGAAAGAGAAGCAATATTCTCAAATTTATTCCTGGAAGCAAGCATTACTCTGATACCAAAACCAGGAAAGGACCTAGCCAAGAAAGAGAATTACAAGACAATCTCCCTAGTGAACATAGATGCAAGAATCCTAAATAAGATTCTGACAAACAGAATACAACAAATCATCAAGAAGATTATAGACCATGATCAGGTAGGATTAATCCCAGGGATGCAGGCATGGTTCAACATATATAAATCAATAAATGTAATATACCATATTAACAGAACCAAGTTCAAAAATAATATGATCATCTCAATAGATGGAGAAAAAGGTTTTTGACAAACTCCAGCACGTATTCATGATACAAATCCTACAGATAATTGGAATAGATGGTCTTTATCTCAGTCTGATAAAAGCTATCTATATCAAACAAACTGAAAGCTTTCACTCTAAAATCAGGAACAAGACAAGGATGTCCACTGTCTCCACTCTTATTAAACATGGTCCTAGAAACTTTAACTGGAGCAATTAAATAAGATAAAATGAAACAAAAGAAATAAAAATAGGAAAGGAAGAAGTTAAACTACTGTTATTTGCAGATGACATGATACTTTACATAACAGACTCCAAAAACTCTACTAAAAAACTGATAGATTTAGTAGCAAATTCAGTAACATAGCTGATACAAAGTCAATACTCAAAAATCAATAGCCTTCCTGTACATGAATGACAAACTCCCTGAGAGAGAAATCAGGGAAACAACACTTTTCATAATAGTAGCCCCAAAAATGAAATACCTAGGAATCAGTTTACTGAAGGATGTAAAAGATCTTTACATTGAAAACTACAGTACTCTGAAAAAGGAGGTTGAAGAAGGTATTAGAAAAATGGAGAGATATCCCATGCTCTCAGATAGGAAGAACCAATATAATTAAAATGGACATACTTCCAAAACTGCTTTGCAGATTCAATGTAATCTCAATCAAAATTCCAATAACTTATCTCACAGAATGAGAGAAAATAATCCTAAAGTTCATCTAGAGCTGGAAGAGACTTATAATAGCAAAGGCAATCCTGGGCAACAAAGGCAACACAGAAAGTACCACAATCACTGATTTGAAATTATACTATAAAGCTACAGTGATAAAAATAGAGAGGTATTGGCACCACCATCACCAACAATAACAAAAAACCCAGACCCGAACACCAGTGGAACAGATCAGAAGATGCAGAAACAACTCCAGACACACTAAGCTGCCTTATTGTTGACAAAGATGCTAAACACATTCACTGTCTTTAATAAATGGTGCTGGAAAAAAAGGTTCTGTGTGTGATAAAGATTAAAGTTTGACCTGTAACTTTCACCACGTACTAAACTAATTCTGGAATGGATCAAAGATCTAAATATTAAAACAGAAACAATAAATCTACTGGAAGATAGAGTAGGTAAAACTCTTGAAGACGTTGGTGTAGGCAAAGACTATGAACAAAACCCCGACTGCACAGGAACTGTCACAAAGAATCAACAACTGGGATCTCATTTTATCAAAAAGCTTTTGCACAGCAAGAGAAACCATCAAGAGTGAAGAGACAACCCACAATGTGGGAGAAAATATTTGCCAGCTGTTCCTCAGACAACGGATTACTATCTAGAACATATAAAGACCTCAAAAAAAAATTGGTCCTCCCAAATTTAAAGACCCAATCCAAAAATGGGCATCTGAGATGGACACACACTTCCCATATGAATAAATACAAACAGCAAAGAAATATATGAAAAAATGTTTAACATCACTGGATATTTGAGAGATGCAAATAAAAAAAAAATTGAGATTTCACCTCACTCTGGAAAGAATGGCTATCATTAAGAAATCAACGAATAACAAATGATGGAGGGGCATTTAAACAACATGATTAGCCAAACTAACCCAGGTAAAACAGAAAACACTGTACCAAAGAATTCATTTTTTTATCACAGTAAAATATTGCACAATGTAAAATTACTCATTTTTACATGTAGAGTTCAAGTACATTCACATCGTTGTGCAATCAGTATCACCATCCAGCTCAAGCAACTAATTTTTTAAAATCACAAAAATCATACACCAAATGGACCATATAATGGATCGTAAATTTAGTAAAAGCAAATTCTCAAAAGACTGAAATAGTACAGATTATAATCTCTAATCCAAAGAAAGATAAACTGGAAATAGAAAATAGAGAACTTGAAAATTCTTAAATTCTTGGAATCAAGCTGTATATTTTTAATAGTTATTGTATTAAGAAACAATTACCATAAAATATTTAAACATATTTTTGAATGAAAAAGGAAATTTCACATAGCAAAACTTTAGTGATAAACTAGATAGGGTGGCTCATGCCTATAATCCTAGCACTCAGATGCTGAGGCAGGAGGATCTCACATTCAAGTTCCCCCACCCTGGGAAGATTATCAAGACCTGTCTTAAAATTTAAAAAAAATTTGAAAAGTCCCAAGATTGTAGCTCAGTAGTGGAGTACTTCAATCTGCCAATACTGTAAAACAAAACGTGAATTTTACTGATGTCACTAAAGGTATGATTAAAGAAAATAAATAATAAATTCATGTAGGAAAACAAAAAGGTTGAAGATGAGCAGCCTACATTTTTTTTCTTGAAAACGATCGGAGTTGGCAATTGTTTATGTTACCAGACTTTTTTTTTTTTTTTTTCTGCTACAGAATTTGAGTAAGTCTTTATCTTTTCCTAGAAAGCACAAGTTTGGGGGTTGGGGTATTCAGAAGAAATGTGTTCTGTGTCCTGTTTGGTGTCAGTGCTGGGAAATGGTGACGCTTTCTGTTCTGCCACAAGTGCAGGATGCCATTTGAGTGTGACAACAAAGTAGAAACACCATGCTCAGTTTCCTTTTGGAAATGTCAAGGGAATCCGTCTAGTTTCCAAGTTGCACTGCGGGCTAAGAACCTTCTTCCCCTAAATGTGGCAGGAAGTTTTATGACTCTCACCCCCACACATGCACTGTGAATCAGTTTCCTAAGGTTTTGTAATATAGTGTTGATTCTTAGTTTTGTTTTAATCATTTAAGTAAGACATCAGCTCAAAAGCCAAATTTACCCTGTTCTTATTTTAGTTGGAAAATACATTTCAGCACAAGCAGCCATCCAGTAACGTCTTTGCCACCTCGTCTGTTGGAGCAGATTCTTCCTGAGACAACTTGGGAAAGGTACTCTGTGATTTCAGCATGTCAAGCACACATCCATGTGTTATGAAGACATGGTGCATATGGCGATTAGGGAAAAAAATTGCATTAATAGGACGAGTGTATTTTGAGTATATTCCTTATTTTCTCAAATGTCTGTAGCCTTTCTTATTAGTTCTGGGGATAAAGAATTGTAACCAAATTTTGGATGAACTAGTTTCCTGGGCTAACCTTTCCTTTACACTACATTATTTTATTTTTCTTCCAGTGAGATTTTTGATGGTAGAGCTGATAAACTAAACTGCTGTGCTTCTAGCCACATCTGGAAGTTATCTGACCAAATTTGTCTCTACGTTTGATTCATGTTTCCTTCTCCTCTCTTTATTTTTGTGGCTTTTAGGCTAATTCCGGGTTTAAACTTCTTCGATCCCCTCTTCTCATCCATCTGAGGTGCTGTGAAATGACTTCAATGATGGCTGACCATGCAGCCCCTGCTCTGCCTCCCCTCTGCAGCCTCCAGGTGAACAGGTTGGTTAGAACTTGCATTCACTCATGGAAGTCAGCTATGTTTTCCCAAATGGCAAGATGAGGAAATAAGAAAAACCTGCCAGCAGTGCTATTACAAAAGTGTATGGAAAACAGAAAACATTATATGTTACATGCTATGCTTTACACCTGATTGAACCCACAATCTCTTTACAGTCAGACTTTCTGGATCATAAAAATAAGCTGACTGTAATGATTCTTGGGGTTGTTTGTAAGAACCTGGTGGTCTCTTTTAGGACCAAGAATCTGGGTCAGTAAGATTTAGGCTCTATCATTAAATAAAGATCAAATATGAGGGTGGTAGAGCAGTGACTTTGAAATTTGATGAGTTTAATCATCACCTGGAGAACCTGTTAAAACACAATTATTGATTATTGACCCCTGCTTTCAGATCTTATCATTAAAGACCTAGTTGATGCTGATGCTGCTAGTCTGTGAACCAAATTGTGGTTCTTTTTTTTTTTTTTTAATTTTATTTAAAGAGAAAAAAAGCAAAACAGAAAAGGGTAGAAACAATACAGAATTTCAGAAAAAAAAGCACTAAGAAATCACTAGTTGATAAATTACATATTGTCTTCTTAGACATAGTTAAAGTTACCAAATTAAAGCATACAAAGTGGACATTCAAACAGTGAGACTGCAAAGAAGTTCAGTGATCCAGTAACAACTTAGCAACATGGTTATCAGTCCTACACACTTAAACATACATGCAGTCATATCCTCTAGAGCACTTTCTTTTCTTCTTCTTACTTTTTAGGTCCATTATTTGCTTAGTTATATCCTGTTTCAGGTTGCTCAGTACCTTATTGACTTGTTTTGTTGTTGTTATATACTTTTAATCACCTTATATAATTTTGTTGCCTTGTTTTTGAGTTTCTCCTCATCCATGATCCATGGATCAGGTTTGGTGGAGTTGGGAGATTTTTGGAGGTATTTTGTTACTTTCTTATCTACTTTTTTTTTTTGAAGGTAGCAAAATACAGCAGAACAAGACAAAACAAACCCATGCGACCGCACTGCAATAAAACTACCACAGAACCTCAGAGCAGGTCACCAGGACACAAGCAATGGGCTCAATAGTACAGCCCATTTTGTTCACATTAGCTGTTCTTTCAATCAAGTAGAGGAAAATGGAAGGAAATATCTAACTTTTAAAAACAGAATATTGAATAAAGCAGTACCATTAATCAAAACTGAGCAAAACAGTGATAAAAATATTTGCCTTCAAAGAGATTGAAGAAGGAAATCCCCCTTACTTGCCATGCTGTATACATTCATCCTCCAAAAAGATACTCAGACGGCCAGTGTCTACTTGCTAACGGGGGTTGGGGTGGGGGCGGATCAATGTCTGATTCTTAGCCTGCGCACCGGCAGGGCCCCAGCTGCTTACCAGGGCGGCCAGTAGGCCGTCTGTTCTCCCAGCGCCCAAAGTCCCAACATGATGCAGAGCTCAAGAGTTGCTGATAGTTCTCGCCCTGGTGTGCCAGTGGCTTGCCAGGCCCCCAGCTGCTCACCACGGTGGCGAGTAGGCCGCCTGTACTCCAGTGCCCAAAGTTCCAACATGATGCAGAGTTCAGGAATCGCTGATGGTTTCCATCCCGGTCCAAATTGTGATTCTTACTGAGATTAGATTTACCACTCGTGATATGGGTAAATTCAAAATGAAAGAACTTACTTCAGTTGGAATGGGCATTTGTCTCCATAAGTCTCTCTTAGGAATATTTATAAGGACCTGTGGTTTTGTTGGGCCCCAAATAGTGTCTCACACACAGTTGGGCCAAAGGACAATGCCTTCACACCCAATGTGAATACTGGATGTTGACAAGAAGTGAAG
The DNA here is from genome assembly GCA_004027455.1 of Hydrochoerus hydrochaeris. Taxonomy (NCBI): domain Eukaryota; kingdom Metazoa; phylum Chordata; class Mammalia; order Rodentia; family Hydrochaeridae; genus Hydrochoerus; species Hydrochoerus hydrochaeris. The sequence goes on along the minus strand of PVLA01002541.1, from coordinate 186,313 downwards.
CTGTGGAATAAAAACAAGCAAAAACGGGTATTCTGTGAACTTATAAATATTGAAACTCGTCATTCACAATGAAGCTAATATTTCAGTTCCATTATCCCAGAGTTAGGAGAGTAAACATTAGGCAGAATAAAGAAATCTACATGGTAAGATATTGAGACTGGGCTTTGAGAAAATTTCGTGAACCCCAAACACAGGTCTAAACATATTTTCACAATAAGACTGGAAATGAGCTATTTGTGCTTCACTGTGCTGCTGTGTGGACGCCACTCCTTGCTTCTCTCCCATGTCACTTCTCCCTGTGTTGAACGCACTAAAGCTGCATTCTAGAGTTTGTGCCAACCACAAAGTAGTTAGAGGTTTTTGGCAGAGTGGGCAGCTATACACCTGGCCAGTGTGTATTGATTGGAGCAAAAAGTGCTGCATGAGTTATAAACAATGCTCGCTTATTTATTTATTTATTTATTTATTTATTTATTTTTTTGCAGAGATAACATGAAAAGAAAGACTATGAAAAGGATAAACAGAAGAAAGTATGAAATTCAGCACATAAATTAGCACCAATATTGGCTTGTACTCTGTTGTCGCTGGTGAACTTTAATGACTCTGAATTTTTCCTGCATGGTAAATGGATGGGAAAGTAGGGGGGTAAATCCTTTCCCTAGGGAGTCTTACAGGTATCTCCTCATAAATTTAGGATCCCAACAAAGTGTGATATGGGTATAAATGTGAGTAAGAAAAAAAAAAAGAAAAGTGAAGCTAGGATAAAAATTTCCCTTTGTTGCTAAGTGAAATATTTTCCTGGTCAGTACCCAGCCCTTATGTGTATCTGAGGTCAGTACTGATACTACCTATATAACCTGTAATAAAGTTCAACTAGGAAATGGTTGAGAATGGTTCTGGGTTAATCTGAAGTTTGACTGTTTTCCTATTTTTGCTTAAAAAAATTACCCCACACATAAAGAATTCTTAAAGATGAAATTTCAAAGCAAATAAAAAGCTCAGTCAAAAATCATAAACCACATTGTGGCACTATTCATCATAGCTAGCATATGGAATCAGCTTATGTGTGCCCATCAACAAATGAATGGATTAAGAAATTGTGGTGTATGTACACAATGGAATATTATCCAGCTGTACAGAAAAATGAAATCCTGTCATTTGCAGTAAAATGGATGGGACTGGAAAGCTTTATGTTAAGCACAATAATCCAGTCACAGAAAGACAAGCAATGAATGTTCATTCTTATATACTGAAAGTAAGAAACGTGACCTTAAAGTAGAGTAATGATAACTAGAGGTCACATGGGGAGGGGAACTGGCAAAGAAGCAGCCTGGATCTGATCAGTGCACACTATATGGATATGTAGAAATATCACTTTGAACCCCATTAATGCATACAATTAAGGCATTTTAATAAAAAATTAAAATCATTTAACCCACAAAGTAACAAGGCAACATGAATAAATGCTGGTGGAAAAAAACTGAAGGCAGAGTCAGACTTGTAGAGTGTTTACTAAAATTATCAGACATACCATTTACAATAGTATATTTGTGGTCAGGGATTTAGGTCAGTGGTGCAAGTGCCTGCCTGACAATCATGAAGTTGTGAGTTCAATCTCTGGTACAAAAAAATATAGTTATTTTTTAAAAGATAAAAGGAAAGTGTTTTTGAGAATGAGAGGAATAAGCAACTATAGAGAATGACCAAAATGATTCAAATGCAAGAATTAAGCTGAATTTCTGAGATTTAATAACTGAAATCAAGAACCCTAGATTAAAGGACAAAAGGCAGAAAAAGTAAAAAATAGGTTAGTGCTAGGTTAGTGAACAAGAGGAATATCAGCAATAATAATAATGACCAGATGAGAATGTTGATAAGAGAGGCAAATACTGGACATATAACAGAAAGTTTAAGAGCTCTATGAGGTAGCAGTTATGGGTCTAATGTATATCATCAAATCAATCTGCAGACAGTTAATTTAGGAACAATGAAAAATGATATATTAAGTGCATAATTATTGAGAGTTAAAATTTTTTATATTTTAAAAAAGATAAAATAGAATAAAACCAATAGAAACAAACCAGTCTAAGAGGTACAGGCCTAAAAGTGTTATAAAATCAACAATAGTTACCATAATGTCTTTTGATGTCCTCAAAATAGCTGCAGATAACTTCAGATGTGATAAAAATCAAACAGAACAGAATAGAATAGGAACAATATAAACAAAACAATGAATACAATAAAGGGCTTCAAAACAAGCCTATAGTAAATCCAAAATTGCTACCCTAATATATCTTGTTATCGTTGAAATAGCTGCTCATGCCATTGGATTTGACATAATTAAACAAAACTAAGGAGAGTAAAACCCAACCCAACGAAACAAAGAAGCGATATAGGATTTCCAAAACAAGACCGTAGTGAATGAACAATGGTTGCAATCCTCAGGAGATCCCCCTAAATGCCACACTGTGTACCACTGTCCTTTGAATCTATGATCAGACCACTGGCCCTAGGTCTGCAATGTTAGTGAAACACCAAAACATCACAGGAATCCAATTGCATTTTGCCTCCATAGCTATCATCACAGCCTGTGTTTCTTCAGATAAGATGGGGTGGGGTGAGGGGTATATGCTGTTTTTAGCTTGCCAGTCCCTGTGCCAGAAGGGTCTGGGGTCTGCTGTTTCAGTCCAGCAGGGGTACATGCATGGCACTGCTCCCAGGCTGGGTTTGCTTGCTTGCTGATGTGTCCCTTTCACTTATTGAAAGTTTTTTTTTTAATAAGGTATTTAGCACAAATCTTCATAATCAATAGCTCAACATAAATAAATCAATATAAATATAAATCTGCACTTAGATAGAAATATTGCCAAACATTAAAGGTAGAAAAAGGATCTTAAATTCAGCCAGAGAGAAATGGCCTATTAACTACAAAAGATGATATTTAGACTTTTCAACAGTAACAGTAGAATACAATAGTATAAAGTAGCTTATAAATGGAAAGAAAATAACTCAACTTGGAGTTTTACATAGATAAAAGTTCAGGAATAACATCTAAATAAGAACACCTTCAGACAAATATAAATAAATAACAATTATTCTCAACAGAAGAAAAACTTCAGGTAAAAGAAAGTGATCTGAGATAGAAGAGCTGCAACAGAGGAGGGAATCATAAACAAGGATACTGGGAAGTAGATGGAAAAAATTAACCAGAACCTGACTGCTTAGAAATGTCTGTTTTTTGAGAAAAAATGTAACTAAGGTAATTAAGATTGTGACGGGGATTAGAGTTAAAATGTTTTAGCTTCTTATAATTCCTGGGAAGAGAATACAATATTAATTTTGGATTTTCACATTTACTTTTGCATTTAAAAATTGCTAACATAACCACAAGAAAGAAAATAGAGCATAAAGCATACAACTTTCAAATTTGGAGAATGAGAAAAAAAAAGGTGTAATCTTAAAAAATGGGATAGAAGGAAATTTAAAGAGAGAGCTGGAAAATAACAGGGCAATAAAAAATGGATGAAAAGATGACAAAAATAAGCCTAAATGTAGCAAATCACATTATATCATAAATGTAAGTAAACTAAATTCCTCAATCAGAAAACAAAGTTGTCAGATTGGTTTTAAAAACTCAAGTTTAATGCTTTTAATAAAAAATGTACTTAAAAGCCAGAGACACAGAAAATTTGGAAGACAAATAGAAAAAGGTCCCGCATTCAAATTCTAATCAAATTAAGTCTGAGATTGCCATACTAATTTCAGATAAAATACATTACCAGGGATAAAGAGAGTCATCAGGTAATAAAAAATCAAATTGTTAGAAGAGATTACAACTCTAAAATGTAATGTATCATTACATTACAACTCATTCAACAGAAATGGGCAGAGTTTTTGTAGACAAATGTACTGTAATAGTTGGTATTCTGTCCTTCATTTCTTAGTAGCTGATTAAACAGAAAGGGGTGGAAGATATGAATAAGGTTATGGAATATTTGACCAATGCATAAATTCAACTTAATGAATATTTTTGTTGAACATTGTAGCCAACAACTGCAGAACACAAAGTCTTTCAAGGACACATGAAATATACATGGTCATCTACTGTATACTAAGCATCTAAACATGTACCATGACCTCAAAACATCATTATTACATAGAATGCTTTTTCTGATCATAATACAATAAAATCATAAAATAATAACAGACTAACCAGAAAAAAATGTTTCTTATATCTAAATGTTGCCCTGAAGTCTTATATATTTATAAATGGGGCTTTGTGAGATGACTAGATCATTGTATGTGTACAATATCGGATCATGGGTGTGTGAAACTGTATTATTCCTCTGATTTGTTTAATATAGTTCCTTGAGTGAAGAATGGACTCTGAAGAGGGAGGTGTCACACTGGGTTGGCTAAAAGCAATAGGCTTGTAGCCTGGATGGAATAAAAAGGGAAAGAAAGAAGGCTCACTGCTCTCTGCCTGCCATGACACAAACCATTTCTCTGCTGCTTGCTACCCTGGAGGAGCCAGCTAATTATGGATTAAAAAATCTACAAACTGTGAGCTAAAAAATAAACCTTTCTTCCTTTTACCAACAGGTTTTAGATACTCTGTCCTAACAACGTGAAAGTAACTAAGTCAGTTCAGAAATTAAGAAATGTAGTTTTCTCTCAGTATGTAAGGGGGATTGGTTTCAGGAGTCTGAAATCTAAAGATTTGTGGGCCCCTTAATACAAGATTGTAGAAGAACTTTCCTGTTCAAAATGTTTCAAATCCCAAATATGTCAATAGTCTGCAGCCTTCCTTGTGCTTCTGTAAGCAGGCTAGTACCAGAGTTTTGAGCTGTACCTGGGCTTGTTTTGTTTCCAGTTTATTCCCATGTTGGTAAAGTTTCACCACATCACAAAAGACTGCCACCCTACTTGGTAAGTGGTATAAAAGTAACTCTCACGCTAGCTCTGGGTTTGGATTTGGGGGTATGCAGTTCCTCGGAGCCTGCTGGTGTAATAAAGCTTGCTGTCCTCCACTTCTCCCAGTGTTGCTCTGTTTCTTCATAGTAAACCTGACATTGCTGTAACAAGATGGCCTAGTATTTGGCTATAACTTATGAACACTTCTAAATCATCTTTGTTTGTCAGGTGATCAAATGTGAGCAGCCATCTCTATATATTCAAGTAAGTATTGTGTCAAAGAAGAAATCACAAGATATTTAAGGCTGCATGATAATAGCAGTTTGTGTATAAAAACCACCAGGTATGATGTATTCGTTCATGCTTACTGGAGTTGATGTGGAAGAGTGCAAAACATCTGTCTGTGTGCTGGAGACTGGAAGGGTCCAGCCAAGCACTGAGAATACTGGACAGCATCCCATGCGAGTCCCTATCAAGCATCTACACTGGAAAGATCCAAGGGCTAGTGATGGAAGCTAGAAAGTCTATGCTGATAGTGAGTGATCTGTGGCAGAAGGCTGAGAGGTCCGTGCCTAAAGACAGGAGATGACACCCAAGATGCAGGTGAGGATGGAAGCTCTCCCGAAGGAAGACAGCTACCAACACTCCTTGAACAACCAATGAAAAGCAGCTTCTTCAGGAAAATCTCAGCAGCCCTGAATCCTTCCCTCTTGTCCCCCTTTTATGCCATTCTAGCAATATTCCTCAGGTGGGTCCTCCACCCCACTCAGTTCAGCTGGGTGCTCCTACTCAAGCTATTAATTAATCCACCACAGTCTAACTTATAATATCTAGATATAAATTTATATAATTGAAATACTTCAACAGAACACAAGAAAATTCAAAATTAAATAAGCCTCCAGCTTTAGAAGTCAGAAGAGTAGAGCAGCATAAAATCAAAGAAAATAGAAGGGAAAACTGACAAAGATCAAAGTAGGAATGAATAACAGAAAACACATATACAACACAGAAGACCAAAAGCCAAAGCCTGATTGTTTGTAAGCACTAACTATATCATGTCTTTGGGAAGATTAGTCAGTAAACAAATGGAAAATAACTAAGCAAAAAGATAGAGAGCCGCACTATAAATACTGCAGAGATACAAAAAGGGAGATGGCTGATAGGGTAATCCTTATGAATTCAGTCACATAAAGGCAGTCTCTGGCCAGAGAAGTCCTTCCTAGCTGATTCTGCACTGACCTGTCATTTTGTAAAGGGCAATAGCCCAAGTGCAGAGGAATTTCTGGGCCACTGTTCAGTGAGGGATGAAGGAGGAATGAGGAGGCAGCGCTGATGGATCCTTGAGGAATCTGGAATCTGGAAGAAGATCCAATGGGAGGTTTGAGTCTTCAACGACACAAGTCCCCTGAGATGTTTCTGAGAATGGAACGGGGATGACAGGAGCCCTGGAAGTCAGTCAGTGGGCAGGGGGACTGGGAGACCTTCCCCTCTCCCTAGGAATGGGGTGTAATGAGCTGCAAATGGAAGGGAACTGGGTGTAGAGAATGGTTAAACGTTGAAATTCAGACTCCTGCCCAGGATTGGGAAACCTGACGGTTCAGGTGGTGTGTGACCAGGTCTTGGGTTTGAGCTGCTCCTGCTGGTCCCAGGCTACTCTTATGGCATGTCTTCTTAGACAGTCACCTAGGTTTTGTCACTGCTCACAGTGGGGTCTCTGGATCTGGGAACATGACCAGCCAGTCCTAACCACGACGGTGTGTGAAATCCCGAGTGATTGATCTCTGTTCTCCGTAACCTTCATTCAGTTCGTTAGATGTCTACTTCCTTTCTTTATTCTCATTTCCAATTCTACCATCTACTTTTCTCCTCTTGTTCGCTTCTCTTCTCTTCTCTCTTCCTTTGGCTCCTCTCTTTCTTCTTTCCTTACACTCCAAACATCTATTTGCATGGGCCAGAGATTGGCAACTTTTGCCTGCAGAAGTCTAGGTAGCAAATGCGTTAGAGTTCCTGGGTACACAGTCTCTCAGAGCTGTTCCATTCTGATTTGTGTGAACAATAGCTAAATACAATAGGTGAACTAATAGAGGTTTTTGTGTATCGCTAAAACTTATGAACACTGAAATTTGAATTTATTATTTTCATGAGTCACAAGACATTACTTTCTGTTTTTTCTTTCTTTCATTTTCTTCTTCTTCTTCTTTTTTTTACTCTACCACCTCCTTAAAATTTCAAAAAACAGTATTAGCTCATAGATCATATAACCACACAGTGGGCCTATGGATTGTTAGTTTACTGAACCCTGATATGGAACCTAGAGAAAATAGAGTGTGAGTGACAGGCTTATTGTCAGACATCTCTGTCCCTAATTGTGTGATGGGCACAAAAGTGGCTGGAGTAAGGATGAGAAGGAGAGTGTGTCCCTGGAGGAGGACGTGTTTTCTGGCCCTGAAGGATGGGTGGGTTTCCAGTGTCTATTTTACGATCACCCCATGAGCCATTCCTTGAGTTTACTTGCTTTCCTAACTTTCCCTCTCTCCTCCCTTCTCTCTTCTTTTCTTCCTTCCAAGATTTATCCAAAAGTATGGAATTAAAATATAAAATGGTTGTGCAAAACAAACTAAATTTTGCCTTCAAGTGATATACAGAATTTCATTTATTTCCCTTATCAATTTCTAGTCCTTGGATATACGTATAAAAAATAGGAGGCCTAATTTATCACAGTGATCATAAAGAGATGCTGTGGCTTTTGTCTTTGAAATTCCAGTGATTAGATGGCATTGTTATTTAGAGCCTGGGCCTGAGCAATGGGAAAACCCTAGCCAGGGCCTTGGTCCAGGTAGGCATTTTTTTTGTGATAAGAGCAGGTCTTCATCTCCCAACGCTGTCATCAGGAGAAAGAATATTTAATATTTAATTTAAGAACTGGATTAAGATTCCAGATGGATTGTTTGCTAACTTTTTAAACTTTGGGTAGATCACTTAACTGCTCAGGAATTCTGGCCCAGTTATTCATCCTTTGAAATGGGGACAATAACTGAATTCTTGAGCTTGTTGAGAGGTGATGGTGAGATAATTGACGGAAGAAGCCTTGACACACTATGACACTGAAGAACCTTCCTGGAATGGTCTCCAGATCCCCCAGGTGCTTTGGAGCTCCCAAAGCCCTGACTGGAAAAGATAATGAAGATCAGGAAGAAAGCAAAAATGGTTACTGGTGTAAGAGTCTATCTTACTTTTCCTCCCAGTGGGTCTTCCCATCGTGTAGCAATGTCTCCTTTCCCCAGGTTCTGTGCTACTGCTGCACTATGGCCTACAAACTATAGAACCTCCCCTTTACAGGGGTCAGCATTTCACTCAGGATCCCGTTTCTTGATCCCTATGACTGGGAAACCTTGGTTTTGCTTTCAAGGCCCATCCTCCTCCTCAGTGTCCTGTAGCTTCAGCCTCTAGGCAGACAAGCCCTGCTCCTCTAGCCACACATCTTACTAGGTCATAATTATACAGGTGTTTCTACTGTTACATAAGCATTTCTTGGGTGAAGGTGTGAAGTGTGTGTGTGTGTGTGTGTGTATAGATTGTAACTGCTTTGAAATGTGCTTCATTCAGTGATTGAGCAGTTCTGAGTCCACAGTTTGTGACTGATAAATTGCGGCGTAATAATGAGCAAGTTGGGTCATATAAAGTGTTGAAACTTGCAGTTTTCAACAGATCCCTGATGGCTTCGGAGCCCCAGGTTTGCTCAGAATCAGTTACACCTCAGGTTGGTTTGCAAGAGTTGTGAGCAGAGACTTTGCATGTGTAAGTTGCTTTCTCTTCAACTCTTCCACCACCTACTCCCTTGCTGAGGGCCCAGGGGAAACTGGAGCTGAATGAAAGCTCCCCAGGCGGGCCCCCCTCCCACCCTGGAACTGGTCAGAGCTGTCTACCTCCAGGTAGCTTGACAGGTACCAAGGTCCTCTCAGGTTACATGCTGCTACTGCAGAATATTGTTTTTGTGTTGAATTTCATGGGTCTTCTCTATAGGTAGGTGAGGTGGATTTCCTTATAATGACTACTGAAATAACATTGAAACTAACTCAGACTCAGGGTACAGTGTGCTTAGCTATCAGGGTAGAGTAGAATCAATATGCAATGATTCCATTATCTTCTCTATGAGGAAATTCCACCAGGTGGTTGTTCTCACTGCGGGTTGTGCTTCTTAGGGGAAACTCATGCCACCAAGGCAGGATACCCAGGAACAACAGAGACATTTGCCCATCCTGGAGAAGCTGAGTGTATGTCTAGTTACCCTTCAGCTTTTGCAGACAATGGCTCACTGCCCTTTAGCACTTTAATACTCACTATTGTCTTTGTCAATATTTTAAAGTCTATTTGGGAGTGGTTCTCAACTCTTGCTCTGTCTGTCTCTCTGTCTCTGTCTGTCTGTCTCTCTCGTTCTGTCTCTGCTCTCTGTCTCTGTCTCTGTCTGTCTTGCTCTCTCTGGAATAAAAAAGTTAGAACTTCACATCCAGAGATTCTGTACTAATTAATAGGGGATGTCTTCTTGGCTTTGAGTTTTTTTTTTTTTTTTAAGTTCTAAGTACTATTTTTTTTTAAGTTAGATAAACTAGTTAGACAAAATTTATGCAACAGATAAGTTTTAAATTGCACTTAGGACTCAGAATACTTGCCCAGATGAAGCATTAGTAAACTTACCCTTAATAAGCCAGATAGTAAATATTTTAGGTTTTGTTGGCCATATAACCCACTCACAGTTACTAAGCTCTGTCCCAAATGGCATGCTAAATTTAGTCTGTAGGCTATAGTTGGTGACTTCTCTCAAGTCTAGATTACCACCTTTATGAAGCCAAGATGTCACACTTATGAAGTTCAAATTCTGGGTCCCTTTGCATAGTGACCTGGTGTGAAATAGACACTTTACAAATACTAAAATAAATTGAATCCAGTGACTTTGCTGTACTCGTGTACACATGTGTGTAAGACACAGAGTCAGGGAGTAAGAAGGAGAAGAAGGAGGAGGAGAAGGAGAAAAGAAGTTTTGTATGATCTTATTTGCCTGTGACTATGAATATTTAAAGCAGCTAATAGGATTGCTATAATTCATCAATCAGCCAGTCAGGCTTGACTCAATAGGCCAGCCCATCCCTGCTGTGCTTCAGTTGACACAGAGTCTAGCTTCTCTGTGTTTGTTCGGAAATAACTAGCTGGAGGAGGTATGTGTTGGTTGGTTAAGTCTCATTTTGGAAAATCTGAGAAGCTTGTGTTAAATGAATGGCCACTGGTGGGCCACTGGTCAAAAAGTAGGAGCTCACAAGTACGTGTCACAACTTTAAAAATGACCAAATGACCATTGGCCTGATCACTGGAGAATAGTTAAAAAAAAAAAGAACACATGGGTAATTCCTATGAAGAAGTCATTCTTGCACACAGATGCATAAAAAAGTGGGCCAGGCTTCCATTTTCTCTGCTCCTCTTTGGTCAGATGCCTCAGTCTCATCTTAACCAACCATTCACTAACTGCATAAGGAGCATCTTTTATGTGAACTGGATTTGCTCTCAAGGCAGGGACTTGACATTCCTAAGTTCTGGTGTCCTAGATGTGGAAATGTTTGACCCCAGTGGCTTGGTCTTTGAGAGGAACAGCTGATGCCGAAGGAGATGAAACTACCAGGAACTGTGTGTCGCCTGCGGGAACCCCGCAGGATGTTTCAGAATGTTGTTTTATTTTAGCTGGAGGCTTCGTGCACGTGATGATCTGGAGGTTGTAGATTGACTCTGGAAAGATGTCCTCGCTATGGAGCCATTGTAGGGACAATCAGAAAGATGAGTGTGTCACAGGTGAGAAACACGGATGAGCAGCAGGCCACAGGACATTACAGGAGGATGGTGACCTGTTATTAGCGAAGCGCTCATTGGAACAAAAGGATACCCATTTAGAGCACAGCAGCAGGGAGAGGATTTTACAGTTTTGATGAGAAACTAAAAATTCTCAGGATAATTGAAACTATTTTCTCCACATGTGACTTTCAAATGGAATTTCTTCTAGGCGATAAGCTATTACCTTACCCAACCCAGACTGTCCAGGTGTACCTTTCCAGGCTTCCCACGCTCCTTTGTGCGATTGTTAATGTGAATCCCTTGAGAATCTGCGTCTCCATGCATGTGTCCTGTATTGTCTTTTCCTTTCCTTCCTCCCACTCCTTCTCCTTGCTGTGGAGGCAGCAACCCTCCTGCTATTAGCAAGATGTCTATTATAGTGTCATTAAAAAAGCCATAGTCCGTGCGAGGAATGACTCATGTCATGGAGGACTTAATAATTCACCGTAATAAAAGTATAAAGTTTTATGATAAACCACTCTCAAGGGAGTTAAATATAATCTTTAGCAGGTCACACACTGACTACAAAGCTTACATTTGTAATGGTAATTTGAATTTACTACATTGCCTTTAGTTTTTAAGTGTTTGTGTGTCATTAGACCTTATAAATTGATTTATATGTTTCAACTCCAATATAATTCTGCATAAAGGTACAATAAATTTTATGGATTAGAGATATGGCATCTAAAACATTTTAATAAAATTATTATTCTAAATCCGCTTAAATGGCATTGATGAAAAGCAGCAGCGAAGATGCCAGAATTCCCAAAGTTTCAGGAATCAGATGAGGTGGGAGTGGCGAGTGCTGATGGGGGCATTGTGGGGAGCCTTTGCCCACCTCCCCTCCTTCCCTTGTCAGCAAACAGGGCCTCTGGGGCTGCTTTTAAAAGGGTGATCGCTGCCCTGGGCCCACGGGAGGACATCAAAGCGCTGGGTAATGCTCTGATGATGAGTGTGCTGGAGAGAGGAGCCAGTGATCACATGCCTCCAAAGGATTTTTCTAGTGTTTGTGGAGCTAAACTGAATTCTGTCTTTCCAGGGAGGAAGCTTGTCCAAGCTGGCAGCTCTCCCACCAGGAAATGAGATCTGATAACCCATCCCTTCATTTACTGTCCCCTCTAATTTCCCAAGGGAAGACATTTTTAAAAGCAAGAAAGAAAAGAAGAAAGGGAAGAGAAGAGGTGAGGAGAGAGAGAGAAAAGCAGAGAGGACCATGGAGGTGAGAGGTGGGGAAAGAGAAGGGGGGAGAGGGGAACAGAGAAGAGTAGAGGAGAAGCGAGGGGAGGGGAGGGGAGCGGAGGGGAGGGGAGACTTGGTTGGAGAGGGAACCACAGAGGCTACTCCAGGTCCTACAGGGTGTGTGGACTACCCTGCCTCTGGCCGCTCAAGCCTTGGGTCTCACGGCTTATACTTTTGAGGACTGTGGCTTGGTCACATGCTCTTTTCCACTCCATTATCAGAAAAATAAAGGTCAAATAAACTGGGCTATGAAAAAATGAAAACCAAAACCTCCAAAAACAAATACTTTGCTTGTTTCAGGGGCTGGGATCCAAATGGCACAAACATAAGTGCCAGCTCTTGGAAGGAAGGGAGAGGACCCACCTCACCCCACTCCATCCCAAGTCTGCCTATTAGCTTACTAGTTTTTCTCTTTGGTATGATTCCCGCCGGCCAGCCTAGTAGTGAGATGTGATTAATTATATTTTCCTTCTGAGTTTGCAGATTTGGGGGCTACTGCTTGCTGGCTCCTGTCCTGTGAGAACTTTGTTTACATTTGGCAGTGCTCTTATGAGTCAAGGAAAGCAGTGCGGAATTTGGCAAAAAGTACTTAATAAACTATATTATCCCTTTTGGGGCTTTAAAGATTTACTTAAATATGTACATATTTTTTCTTTGTTGGATGTTGCATAGTTCTTTGTTGGATGCTACATAACAATGCCAAAGCGGGCATAACCCCTTCTGTGTAGGTTTGTGGCACAGCCCCTGTGTATAGGGTCGCCTATAACTCACCTCCCAGGTCCTGGCCTTTCTACTGGGCAGTTCTCCGTGTATCTCCTATAGTACTTGCACAGTGGGGAACCCATGCCATTCCTCTCATTGGGGCAGCTGCTTTGTTGGGGTTCTCAGAATGCAGCGGGTGCAGTCCCTGTTAAATGACCCAGCCAATTGGACAGGTCGAGGTACAATTTACTGGAAATGCATTAAAAGTGTCTTGGGAAATGATTCTTAAAAATGCTCCCACTGGTGATGTGATGTACATTAGAAGCCCACCGTGCAATCGGGAAAAATTAAATTGTAACAAGAAAGCCCTGAAGACGCTCTGATGGCCTGTGGGAAAAGAAAGAAAGAAAGGGAAGATATTCCATCTCCAAGTGACTTTCTGTCCAGGCCCACACCAGGTCTGCACAGTGCAGGGCGTGGGGTAGATTAAGACACCTTCCTCTGACTGCAAAGATCTATGTGTATTTCCCAGGTAGCAAAACATCAAACCCCACATTCTTTCTTTTTACTCTGCCCCTTAGTGACATCCCCTGGGAACCAGAGCTAACAGCCCTTATATAGCCTGAGATGCAGACACATTTGGCAGTCACTTGTGTGATATGATTTGTGCAGAGGAAAATTTTTCTGGCTGGCATGGTCAGTGTCTCTGGTGGGCATGGCCACCATAAAACTTGTTCTGCTCAAAGAAGGGACTCTCCAGGAATCCCTATTTGAAATGCAAATGGCCCACAGAAAGGTAATGGACATTTATTAGTCATTAATACTAGGGTGAGAATTAGTGTCATCAGAATTTAACAGTTAAACAATCAGGATCCTTAGAGAAACACACACACACACACACACACACACACACACACACACACATCAGAGGAATTTTGAGGAATAGAAAGAATTTCATTAGATTTATTCAAGGAAGGTGAGCACTATAAAAGGAGCCTGGGGTTATCTGAAGGCTCATAAAGACTGAGGGTGGAGGAAGCACACAGAATATGGAGAGACACTACAAAATTATATATGCAAGGACTTACTAGTGAATTGGATCAGTCTCTGACAGCCTTAGAATTATCCTTCAAGAGACACAAGCTATTCAACAGATTTTGTTCCTAGAGCTTTGTCTTAGAAATCCCCACAGTACCTCTGAAATTTTTCTGGCTCACTGATAATTGGCTTTGAGCACAATAAACTAGAAGTTTTAACAAATGTATTAAATATATATGGTGAGTATAAAAATAGACAAAAGGTTTTCATATATGCCTCTTGGCTTATTTCATGATTGACCTGGTATCTAGAAGATAATCGGTGAATATTTTGTTAGATAACGTGAATATGTGGACACGTACTACTGTTGTTCCCATGTTGCGGGTAAGAAAACTGAGCCTCAGAACTGTTTCGAGAGGAAGTTGGGGATGTAGCTCCGCGGTGCAGCGCCCGCCCGGCAGGCATGAGGCCCTGAGCTCAATTCTGGTACAACAACAACCAAAGTTAAGAGAGTTGCTGAAAAATCATGTAAATAATCAGTCTTTCTTTTAATTAACCCTCTTTAGCCTGACATTCTTTAGTAGCCCCCAAAAAGTTCTTTCTGCTTTTTTACTTCTAATTCCAATGTGAGCTCTCTTATGTTTGTCTCTCTCCTCTCTCCCTCCCTGTCTCTCTCTGAGGATAGTATTGGGCCAGGCTCCTTATACTCCATCCTAGGGGACCAACTACCTGTAAAAAAGTTTAATGTGGTCAGTAGGACAGTCTTTGACTTTTTAAGTCCTATCTGAGGGTCTCCTGGACTTCTGAGTCCCCACTGGCCAAACTAGATACAATTTTCAGATAATTTAAGATTTTGAACAATTCTGTCCTGGAATCTTATTTTAATAGAATAGTTGGACAGAAAGGTAAAGATGAATTTATAAATAGGTTTATCCAAGTACTGCATTGTTTTTAATTGGGAGCAACGCTAATGTGAGTAGGACCAGTGACTCATTTTCCTCCGCCATGAATGATACAGAAAGTTTATGGACTATCATTTGAATCATGTGTTGGGCTCTCAAAGAAGCAAGGCCATACACTTGTGCAAAAGTAGCTGGTGTATTCCAGGAAGGAAGAGCAGATGGAGAAAATCCCATCATGTTCTGTGGTGGCAGCTCAAAACCAGCAGCCAGAGTGCTGCGGGGTAAGACAAGTCCGTAATGGATCTGAGCACACCGCAGACCCTGGTGGGCGCTTGTGTCACAGGGTGATGGTGTTTGGGGCATCAGGTTGGCTTAAAGGTAGAGACTGGAGATAATGCAACCTGCCAAATCTACTGCAAAACTGTTTTCCTGTCATTTCATTGCACTATCTTCGCATCCCTTCTACTTCCCATCCCCAACCCGTCTACTCTGGCCACCTCTGTTTTCTTTTGACAGAGGCTTTACTCTTTCCAAAGCTCAGAGTAACCTGGGAATGCTTTGAAGGAGATTTGCCACATCATGCGGTTTCTTTCTTTTTCCTTTTTTTTTTAAATTATAGACTCAGTTTGATCTCAAACAATTTGCAGAAAATTTTCCAACACTACAAGGTTGATGATATTTGTTATGGCTACTCTTTTTGAATGCTCTGGGCTTAATCATTTGATACTATTTTTCTTATCATATTACAAGTGTGTTTTTCTTCTATTTTCCTTTTTCTTTTCACTCTTCTGTGTGTGTGTGTGTGTACTTCTGTAATGTGTAACAGCAGAATGTCTGTAGAGGAAGGTGTGTGACCCTCTAGGCCCGCATCATCCCCCAGTTGGAGCTATAGCCACTTACATGCACAATTAACCAGCTGATGCTTAGATTGAAGGCTGAGGGACTAATTGCAGGTACCAAAATGGCACCCAGATAAAAGGAGGTTGGTCTGGACATTTAATCTTTAAACCTTCTCCTTCAGGGTGAGTAGGTATGTATTTATTTTTTTAATTTAGCTATTGTTGACCTAGCTCCCTGGTTTGCTTTCTTCATGATTACAAATGACATCAGTGGAATCCCCTATTTATGCCATAAACAGCTACTACCAAGTAACATTCCATTCAGGTTCTGACACAAGGGTCTGTGCATGCTCTTGGTCTTTGCATAGTTAATTTTCTCTTAAATCTTAGAAACAAATCTGCTGGAAAATATAAATGGTGCGTGTGTGTGTGTGCGCGTGTGTGTGCAGAATATCTTATTAAGAAGTCTTCCTGGAAAAGGAATTCATATATATTGATAGTCTACTTTGTGTCCAGAACTTCATTATTTTTCTTATCTTTTCAGTAACCTAGTGATGCTAGTAGGTTATTTTCACTTCACACATGAGGTTATCAAGACTATCCACACTGGCCTAGGTGCACACAAGTTACCCAGGGCCATGTTACTCATTTTGGATGTATCTGATGTGAATCCTAGCTCTTGGCAATACTCAGCATCATCTCTTAGCTGGTAGAATTCCATGCATTGGATGGACTTCATTCTTACATTTCTGACTAGGTATGAAATGTTACAGCTCAGTCATCTCTGGATGTCAGAGCTGGTGGTGGCAAAAGTAGATAGAATACCTCAGATTTAAAGTGTTACACAGAACATTGAGACTTTGCCTTCAGGTTTGCATTATGGCACAACAATGATGTGGAGGAAATATCTTTGGAACATTCACTCTTACAATTCTTCCATTTCTCATATTGTTTTTTTGGGTTCTCTTCCTATTCTTCCTTCTGGATGCTCTGGGATTCAACTCATCTCAAGGACATCACCACCTATGTCTGCCCTCCTACAGAACATTTCATGATCTGTGCATTCTTTGGACTTCTCTTTCTATTCCCACCTAACCATTTCCTTAATGAATGTGTAACTGCAGTAATGCCAAGTAAGTATAACTTCCATGTTTCTGGCTGTGAGGCTTTGCTCTGTGTTTTCTAGATAGTTAATAAAATCATTACATGTGAACATGGAGATTGCTAGACGCTAATTGATTAATAAATTATTATGTAACCAGTCTCCCTCTTCTCCTTGGCAAAATGAAAATGGGGACTGAAGAAGCTCTAAGGTTCCATCTTTCTCATTTCATTTTGATCCATGTTCCATAAACCCATACTGCTTTTGTTACATTTTGACAAAGGCCTTCTATATATAATGGGTCTTACTAAATGATCACTCTTCCCTTTTTTGCTCTTTAAATGGAGGCCCCAGGTTTAATGTTGAATGTATCCCCCCTTCTGGGAGATCATGTGACTCCATCTTTACACTGAACAGTCCTAAATCTATGTTTCCAACCTGCCTCTGACCTTGAGCACCAAGTGTCTACATGTAACATTTCCTAACCATTTTCATCTGGGGCTTGCAAAGCTTCATGAAGTGTATTAAACAAGGACTAGAATCATTTTCACATTTTCCCACCATGTTCTTTCTTTCTCATTCATTAGTTCCATGAATAATGCACATCTCCTAGTCACCTATGCAGAAATTTCTTGAGTCTTGTATTTCCCTCCTTGCTAACCTCCATGCCCATTCTAGTCGGCTTAGTATGCTGACTCTTCATATTACACCTCACAATCATCCATTCTCTCTTCTAACACTCCACAATAAGTCCCATCACCTTTCTTACAAATGATTAAAAAGGACCTTATGCAACTTTCTCATCATCTTGAGCTGTTTTATGTCAATTCTTCTTGGAATCTAGATCCCATTGATTCAGTGGGAGAAGCAAATAAAAGGGAGAACATGGGCACACCTTGCGAAATTTAAAGTATTTGACTAGCGTGCTTTATCATTTGCTGGGGCTTGGAAAGACTGAGAGGTAGTTCTTACTTCTGAGTCTCCGTGCAGCCTCCCATGTCAATGGTGGCCCCTTTCATTTCCTTTCCTTTTTTTTTTTAAATACTGAGTCTTTCTATATTACCCAGTCTGGATGGCTCATCTCAAACTCCTGGTTTCAACTGATCTTTCTACCTCCCATGTTTTCCTTTTTATAATAATGCCCTAGCATATCTTCACATCTTCCAGAATCATGATCAGAATATCTCTACCCTTTTTAAAAATCTTCTCTATGTCATCATCTTCAAACATCTAAGTTTTCACTGTTTTTATTTTATTCATTATCTTCAGGAGCTGCCCCCTGACTACTGAGTTCATGGTTTGTTCTCTCCATAATCAGGTTGCAAAGCAGTTTCGAGGTAGGAACCATATCTTATTGTGTGCTAATGTACAGTCAATGGTGTGCAAAAACACAGGGTGGTAATATCTATAATCTTACCTATTATAGGCTGAGGCAGGAGGATCATAAGTTCAAGATGAGTCTGAGCAACTTAGCCTATTTACCTCAAAATAAAATATAAAAATAGAAATAAAAATATCTAGGGTTGTAGCTCAACGGTAGAATCCAAGTCTAGCACATGTGAGTCCCTGGATTCAATCTCCAGCACTTCAATAAACAAAAACAAAACAAAACAAAAAGCAGACACATAAATAAACCACCTGATTGATTGGAGGGGCGGATGGATGAATACAGGAATGACACTTTAGCGAATGTCTATTTAATTGACTTGAGATTACCAACCTGGCACACTGCAATCTGCATGAGAAAGAGGATTCTCATTCCTTTGGTTCTTTGCTACACAGGCCCATGCATCCAAGCAGAGGAAAAACATTTGGATCCTGAACCTCTGCCTCCACTTAAGGATAGAAAGAATGAAGCCAGGGAAAACACCATGAACCTGTAGATTTCTGACACTACTGACTTTCAGCTAGTGTTTTTCTTTCCCCTATGTTGGTAAGCCAGGCAGAGATGGCACAGGCAGGTGCCCAAGGAGGGAGCAGTGTGCTGGGCCAGCCAGAGACCCTGCACTGCCTCCTCTTCAGCAAACACGTTCACGAGTGGCCACAGCGCAGGATCTCCTCCGCCTGAATATCTATATTCAGCACTTCTCCAGCAAACGTGGTCAGTGTCCCCTCTTGGTTATCCAAATATGTAACTGAATGATAAACAATACTGTGGAAAATCCACAGAGTCAGAGGTCTTCATTCATTGCTGATTTTAAATGAAACTTGATGTGTAGCATGAAAGGAGCCATTAGCAGGAAGGAATTTAAACTACATTAGAAGGGGAAGAAAACTGTCCAACATTTGGTCAGTCTGAGAAGGTAACAGAGATGCAGGGTGGAGGCAAGCTCTTAGGGAAGGAAAGACTTCCTCGCTTGATGACCAGGCATGGGGTGGAAAAAGTGCCAGTGTGGGCCTGGGGAACAAGGCAAAAATGCACGCAAAGTTGCTAGGCAGGAGAACAATTTTTTCCTTACAGTAAAAAAAAACACTTCACACGCCTTCATGCTTTTTCCTTCTCTTCCCAATAATGCCTCCCCTTTTGTTTGATTCTCTGTCTATGGAACTTAAAGCATATTTGAGGTGCTTAAAGGAAGCCTTCAACTACTGTTTAACAAGTCAATACTAATTATTGTTTAGCACTGGATTATGGGCTGGATCATGGAATTAAAACAGAGCTGTTAGGACACCTTTGTACCTGGCAAAGAGTTAATGAGCCCATGCTGGGTCCCCGTAGTAACTGCCAAGCTGGTTTACCATTTTATTTCAGTGGCACAGGAACAAAACCTAATAAACTGCTTTACTTTTATCTTGATGCTTCCTTCCTTCATTAGGAAAATGAGGAAGCTTCACTGTAATGTTTCTTGTAAATTGGGAAAGTATTTTTTATATTGCACAATTAGTTGGTTATCTACAGAGTAAGTAAGATGTGTATATTGGAGAAAAGGGAAAAACTGACAAGCAAATCTGGTGTCACCAAAAGGTACTGGCTTAATAGCAGAAGCTGATTTACCTCCTGAGATTAGGAGTAGTTACGAGACTTTCATGACTGTGTGTGTGTGTGTGTGTGTGTCTGTGTGTGTATGCGTGTGCTTGTGTGTGTGGTTTGACAGCCTATATTTCCGAAAACAGGAGGGCAGAACTTTCTGCCTGTAGACGCAGACTCTTGAGGCTTCTTGATACAGGCTGCACGGCTAGGACAAGGTGGGGGAGGGGAGGAGCATGAGGAAAGGGGTGAGCTGTGAACAATCTGTTTGTTCTGATTAGATGTCCAGCTGGGATGGTGACCAGACTTCCCGTAGCAACTCAATTCACCAGATTCCTGAGCCACAAAATGGTCACGGTCTTGGGGTCCTGCTGACTGGAGTGGGATTTGAACTAGTGACCTGTAAGCGAGGAATGCTATTTGCTATTGCTGGGTGCATGTGCTGTTTAGCTTGACCCGCTCACCGCTCCCCACTGGGTCCTCAAAATTAACATTTAGACACGTTCAGTACTGAAATACGGGGTGCAGATGACTCTCCTGCTAAAGCTGGTGGTCTGAAGCAAGCCTGATTTTAAAAGCTCTGGAAATGGTTGGTGAAATATAATGTTTGTATAAATTCCTCAAATGTTTATTTTTGTTATGTGAAAACAAAGCAGGGAAAATAGTCTACACATACATAAAGATATGTAAAATAGAACTTACCATTAAAAAAATAACTTTCTATTTCTATTTATCTTAAATTTCACTACTTATTTCAGTGATGTGCATACTTAACTGGAGTTGTTTTGCAGGAACTAGGAGTCCATTAAGACGTGTATTTTATGTAGCTGATATATATATATTCTTAATCTTTAGCCCCAGTATTCCATAAAGGTGCAAGGGATCAATTATAGATAAAAAGAGGGGAGATCTCAGAGGACCTGTAAACCGACTGGCAGTTTCTCAAGACGCAGCACTGGGCCTGTACTTATTGGTATTTAGCTTTCCATGGCTCAGACAAAGAGAAACGTTGTAATTGATTTTATTTGAAAGCAAGAGATGGGGCCAAAGGGAAGCTTCCAGTCTTCAGTTTTTGCTTTCAGCCCGCATTTATAGCATTCCTATCAGAGGTGTTTAATGGTACACTCAGTCTTGTTTGTTTTAATATGGGTGTGAATAGAGCCTCAGGCTAAGCGCCCCATCTCTCAAAGCCTCAGAGGCTATGGGAATGATCCCTGCCCTCCAGACCCATCCTTAATTGGCTCACAGCACATGAAGCAATTAAAACTAAGGGCTGATTCCTAAAATGGGAACATGCTACTTAAACGTGAGCAGGGTGGCTCCTGCTTATAACGCTGAGCTAGGAGCAGCCAGGCTTTGTTATCTCCTCATCCCGCTTTTCCTAAATTTACTTTTCGCCTCTCCTCTGGGCCCTAACTACCTTCTTTTCAGGCATATTTAAAGTCAGTCAAGGTTAGTCTCCAGTCTTTGGCTGTCAAATGGTAATAACTCGCTGTCTACAACATCCTGAGTCCCTTCCCTTTGCCAAATGTTTGAATCATGACTTTTACATATATATCCTTACTATTTAAGTAGTTTTGTATTTTCCCAAGCAGTATATTGGAATGAAAATTCCGGAAATTGAGTTGAACATTACTGTCTGTAGCTACTGAATTTAAGAGGAAGCTGCCAGACCCTGCCAGAGATAAGCTTGAGCAATGAGCTAAGAGAAGAGAGCACCCCAGAATTCTAAGATGTTTAATCACAATACCAGGGAAACCCTGATTTGCACAATTACTATTTATATTTTCCCACAGTTTATGTACCCTTTATACTCACCCCTCCAAATCATGCTATTAAGCTTATGTATTTGTTTATTTATTTTGGAGACAAGGTCTTGCTATATAATTCAGCCTGAACTGTAGCCCAGGCTGGCCTTGAATTCACAGTGATCCTCCTGCCTCAGCCTCCCAACTTCCAAGGTTACAAATGTGTGCCATCATACCCAGCTATTAAGCTCTTAATGTTGTTGATATCATGAATTTATGAAATTTGTATAGAAATATTTTAAGTTGAACACAATTCTTGGCAAATGTTTCATAAATTTCTTTATTATTTGTTTTAGGACAACTCTATGAAACAGAGAATGTCTCTTTATGAGATACTAATTGGGACTTAAAAGTCATGCATTTTTAGCTCAAACATAATTTCAAGCTCAAAACTCCATTTGAGATGTCTTTTAAACTAATGCCCAAACTAGCAAAGAACTGTAATGATATGCTCTGGAGAATACTGTGTTAGCTCCCTGGGACAAACTAAGTTGACAAATAATTACTCGATTCGGTTCTTGTGCTTGGTTTGTTTAATAAACAATAATCTATTCTTTATTATTTCTTGCAGTTTGTATTTTCCTTCAATTCACAAAGCTTTCCATTTATTTTATAGAATCGCACAGTAGGCCTTGTTAACTTTGAATTCACCTTTTCAATTTTTCAGATGAAGAAGGTGCAGCTATACATTTCAGCTTACTACAGGGTTACATCTACACCACACGGAACAACCAGGCAGAAAGTGGAAAAATTCAGTCCCTCTCCCAGATGGCCCCAGATGCATGGCATTGTGTAGACAGAAACAGCCAGATGGCTGAATGGATTTTTCACTTTCCATCTGGGTGCGTGACATGGTGGAGATGCAGCCAAAGCCTTGAGCCAAAAGAAAATGCCAGCCAAGGAGATGAGGTATTGCTACTTTCCAGGCACCTAATTCCTGCTGGGTGGTATGTGTGACCTTGATTTAATTTATTCTTTTAGAAACAGGTCACTCATGGGAACAAAGTTGTCAGACTCTAGGAATACAGAGGGAGGTAGACAGACCAGAAGAGAATGGAGAGATTGTCTAGTTTGTTCTCTTACAAGGACAGGTAGGTCTTTTGCTGACTTGGTAGGAACAGCGGCACCTTGGGAAAGTCTTCTTCTTCTGGGTCCCTTAAAGGTCAGAAATCTGGAGGCATGACAAAAACATTAAGTGCAAATGAAAACATCAAGGAGCTTGCTGTCCATCACGGGCATCACTAAATCTTTTCGAACAAACCTGGCCAGTGAATTATGGCAGCATGGAATTGACTTACAGTTTATTTCTAGTAACAGGCAGTTACTATGTCAAATCTGAAACCATTCAGAAAGGCCTATAAAAATATATGACAAAGTAGCAGCTACCTCTAGCTCTTTTTAGCATGTTTCTGAGTTGAAACTGCACTGAGTTGGTGTTTATAGAAATGAATACAGGGATTTCTTATGTTCTCTTCCTTCTCTCTCTGTGCATTGCAGCCTGTTCTACTGTGATTGTGGGGTGTTGTTCAAGACCTTTGGAATGTTTAAACTCACAACTGGAGTTGTCATTTTGCTAAGAGGCGATTTTATTGATGAGCATGACACTTGTAGTTTTCGGGGCGAGCTGAAGTTCCTTTGTGAAGGAACAGGATAGATAAATGCCAGTTGCACAGGAAAATCATCCCCAGGTCACCTTTCACCCAGTCTTTCCCCCTAGTGCTGGCTCATGCTTTCTGAGAAACTAATTGCAGTGTGAGTGGGGCCATGGGACAAATGCTGCAATCCAGGCATAATGCGACACCAAATATAATAAGGTAACATATTGTTAAAAGTCAATACCCCAAGTCTAACTACACGGTGTTACAGACTCATAAGCGTGTAACCATATAATACATAATTGTCATCTGCGGAAAAGAGATCTAATTTTGATAATGCATATTGAGATTGGTTGTCTGAAAAATGCTCATGGCTCCAGAAGGTTTGACAGTCCTGAATATCACATAATAGCGTGTAGCCAAGGAACATGGGATGAAGGGAAGAAAAAAAGACTCTATTCCAGAATGCAAACACTCCCACTCACAGTTTTATTTTTAAAAGAACACGATTCTGCTCAGACAATGAGCAAGTTTACTGAGCAGGGTGATTTGTTCCTGAGTTTCCATATCTGGAATCTATGTGTTGGGTACTCAGGGACCTTTTCCAATCTTTGGGGTTTGGGGCCTTTCTTTGGCAGGTAGAAATAATTTGAGGTTTTGACTTATAAGAACTTGGTTTGGGTTTAAATTTCAAAGAAATTAAGTAGAATCAATTGATTTTTGAGGCAGCTTATTTACTATGTACCTTATTTCCTCAATTCTGGGGAATATCTTCAGCAATTCAACATACCTGTGGTTAGCATCCTTTTACAGTATATATGTAGACACAATGTATTTTCCTTTCTTTTTTTTTTCAAATCTTGTGAAAAAGCTGTGTTTGAAGCAAATATGCACCTTCTTAGCTATGATACTTACAGTTAAGGAAATATAGCAATAAATATGCTGGCTGTCATTTGGAGGCATACATAGTCTCTCTAAGGAAAAAGAGACCTTTGACAATATTTCATTTCAACCTCATATAAACACTAGAGAGGGGCTAATTTATTCCCATTTTACAAATGAAGAGACACAGGTCCATAGCTGAGAGTTCTGTTGAAAGCTCTTTCCCCTTGCAGTTCAGGATATAGTCATCTTTAAGTGAATCACCTCACCGCGAGCTCTAGGGCAGCGGGAACTTGGTTTCCTCACCTGTGACATAGCATATACTCCTTTGGACTCGCTGAGACTCTTAGCTCTTATGAGTCTCAACTGGACCACATATGCCTTCATAGCTTTCACCTCTTATAAAATTCTGGAACATGTGTTTTTACATGTCTCGCCTCAGATCACACATCTGAAGCTGCTCTTTCGGTATGTGTTTGCTATCATGTCTAGAGTTCTTTCCTAGATGGTGTCTCTGTGAGGGCTTCTTCATTCTCTGCACCCCCTGTGCGAGCATTAGATCTGTATGGAACAAATGCATAGCATTAAACGTATTAGACGAGTATCTTTTGAAGAGGGTAAAAGGAAATGAAGTCATCAACCTGCTTTTTGACTGCATATGAGCCACTCTGGCAGTTTCCTTTTGTGATTCATTTGTTCATTCATTCATTTCTTCATCAAGCTTTTATCACACATGGTTCTATGTGCCAAATATTGGGTCAGATGCTCTGAAGGATTCAGAGAGAAGGAAGAAATAAAACCTCTCTCTTTGAAGAGATCCTAGTTACAGTAGTAGAAGAGACAGTGGATGTGTGAGGGATACATAAAAGGTGGAAGTGGTTATTATTATTATTTTCATAGTTCTCATTCAAGTTAGAGGATGCTCATTGCTCTGGCAGTTTGGCACCGCTGTTTGAAGGTTGGGAAAGGCATTCTTCCTAAGGGGAAAGGGTTGTTGAATTGAAGGCTCTTGAGTGCAAAGGGACTGAAACAGGAAGTAAGGTGATGTGTGGTAAGTATCCTCTTCCAGCTGGAGCTGGAATGCAGTGCAGGTGTCATCTTGGCTTTTCAGGGGCCATCCTGAGATGAATCGAGGTGGTCATTGACTGGAAGGTCAGGTCTCAGGGGTCACAGTGAGTGTTAGGAGAGTTAGGGCAGGGAGACCTTACCATCTTAGATGAACGTGGCTTGTTGGGTGGATCATGTGATTCCAGGGTGACTCAAACGCAAAGACAGGAAATATTATGAGAGAAAGCAAAACATTTAGAAGGATAGGTCAGCACAATATTTTCTTTTTAATGAGAAAACTTTTTCTTTAAAAACTGGGATCATTGAAAGCAGCGTTTAAGTGCTGATAATGAAGTGGCTGCTGAAACTGAGAGTCACCAGAGGGCAGTGGAATGTGTCTGCCATTAGAAATGCAGGAGAGGCAGATTTGGGCTCTGGGGGGAGAGCCAAGTGGCAAGGGGCCTCCTTAGACAGCAGGCCTGTAGAAATACCTTGGCTAGGGATTCTCTGAGAAAAACGGGCATGAGAGAGGAGCCCGGCAGCAAGCCATATTCTACTCCTTTACTCCCTGTGTTGGGCAGGGGGATGCTAGCTTTTCCTTTTTTATGTAGACTCCTCAAGTCCCTGCAATATCCCAAGAAGAAAGGTTATTCTTTCCACCATATGTGTGAGAAAAATGAGGCTCAAAGGATTTAAATGACTTGCTCAAGTTACAAAAACAGATTTTGTGTTAGGTTTTATCCCAAGAATCATTCACATCCTAAACCCATGGTTCCCTCCCTTACCAATAGCAGTGTATGGCACTCCTGATCGCTGCCTGTTGCTTAGGAGATTAGAGCCTTGGAGACAGTAAACACTACCCATCTTGCCCTTGCGCTTTGAGGCCTGGGCCATGTGAGTCTTACCTCTCTCACTATAATGGGAATACATGTCTACATTAGAGAAATAAACTCCCCATCCCAAAGATAGAGCACCAGTGAACCCAGCCCTTGTTCTGTGCCTCTTTCCCTTGACTTTAATCTGGGATCAGGAAGAGTGAAATATGGAACTTAGACACACAGGGAGTTAGAACCTTAAACAGGAACCGTAGCAAAGAAGGCAACAGGAAAACACAGTGTGAAGGGTTTGCTTTAACTGACTTTCCCTTGAATTCTCCCATTCATTAAAGACTCAGCCTACAGCAGGAAGCCACAGCTAAGTGTTTCTAGATTCCATGTGTCATTGATCCATTTCAGAGTTCCTCTTTTTTCCTCAAGAGAGGATTTTGGGGACCAACTAGGAGCTTTCCCTAGATCCTGGAACAGGGCTCTAAACGTTGTTCATATCGTGGTGCAAATGTGGAATGATAGTATTTGTAGCAGTCTCTGGAGAAGATGAATGAGCTGTGTGTAGCTGAGGGTCTGTCCCCTCCCCTGCCCTCTGAGGCCTCACCCACGAGCCATATGAAGAAGCATCTTTGTGTGCTCATGGCTGGAAGCTGTGGTGTGGGGAGGGTCACATTGCTGAGTGTCTCCCTTAGCAGTGGATTCACAGATTTAGCATCAGAGGTCACTACAGATCCTAACCTGGCTCTAGGTTTTTAGGTTCTGTTTTAATAAAATAGAAGAAGCCCAAGCTAAGGACATGAAACTGATATGATGGAAATGTGCTATTCGCATGATGGTCATCAATCTATATATACCATTCATAAATGTGCAATGGGACACAAGTTTAAAGCTACATAATTAATGTTTTCTTTCAATCCCATCTTGGTGAGTCCAGGTAGAATGGTACAGTTCCATCTGGAGAGCACAGCAAAAGTTTCCATGCCATGCCCTTGACGATCTGTGGTCCTGGCCAAATGCACTCCCTCTCACCCACACGGTAAATCCCAGTGGGTGGTGGTCATTGTGAATGCCTTGTGAATGACTGATACATACAAAATAATTTGTTCTTACGTGGTCTATACATTTCTCAAACAATCGTAATTATAGCTGTTTTACAGATGAGTATACGTCTTATATGGGCAGATTAAAAACTTGCTCAAAGATACAGTGCTACTGAGTATTGGGAGTCTGATACTAGCATCATCAGTACCTTGAAACTGCCAGAATTCCTAGAAACTTTTCCTGGAACACAGAAAGGAAAAGAGAAACAAATCACAAAGTGTTGTTTGCTAGTATCTGGCCTCAAAACTGACCCTCAGAGGTATTAACAGTGAGTGAAATGTGGCAAATGCAGTGTAGTAGAGTAAGTTAAGTGCTTAGGACTCCTAAGTAGCTGATGAATCATTGTGTAGGATTCTCAGACATAGTAAATAAAAATACATGATGCCCAAATACATTAGAATTTTAGATAAGCAATGAGCAAATTTTTGATATAAATATGTCCCAAATATTACATGAGACTCACTTTTATATTACAAAATTATCTGCTGTTTATCTGAAATTCAAACTTAACTGAGAGTCTTATATTTTACCTGATAGCTTTACCATTGTTCATACCATCTGTTGGTAGACAGGGATTTTCTTTAACATCTATGACAACACTATGCAAAGGGAAATATTATTAAATTGACAAAATAAACAATTATTACCATAGAGTCACAGGAGGTAGAGCGGTGGATAATCACTACACCTCTTTTGCTTTTTGCTAGATAGGATCTATGTTCACACCAAGAATAGACTTGGGTTTTTTTGTCTGTTGTCCACAAGACAAATCAGGAGGTACCGCAGTCAGAAGGTCAGTTATGAAGATTCAGGAGAAATTAAGAAGGATAGTGAGAAGAGAGAAAATAAGACACGAAGGCACAGAAGGGTAGAATGACAATTTCCTTAGGACTAGTGAGGAGAAAAAGGGGTTAATTGACTTAGAAATGTGTTGGAATATCTAACAAAGAGTAAATAAATATCTATTTAATACCAAGTAGTAAGTTGTTTGCAAATGTACCTTTCCTTTTAAATATATGGATATTCACAGCTGGCCACGGTGCTTGAGACTCCTAGGTAACCCTGTTTCCTCATATGCCTGGTGGTGATATAGTCATAAAACTAAATTTCTCAGGCCGAATTACATCCCAATGAATGTGCCTTTCATTCTCAACTCTTCTTATATGCGTATTGGTGTGGCCCAGGTATTGGGAAGGACTTGTCCTTTCCTACCATGCTCAAAATCGGGAGCCAAGTGACACGAGGAAAGTAAACTTACATTTCCTCACTGCACGTCATTTTCAACCGTACCCCACATTCCTCCCCCTGGCTATGCTCACCTTGTTGGCTAGACTTGGTTCTGAGAAACTTGAGGATTCATTCCAAAAGTCAAATCTACTCTCCAAAGACACAAATTTCTATTTCAAGAGGCTTTTCAAAGAATTGCTAAAGATGCTGGAACCAGTCGTGATGAAGAGTCCCAAGCTTTTCTGGCTCTAGCAACATCCATTGAATAAGTGCTCAGTTTCCCAGGCCGCTCTCAGGAAAGACTGCAGCCCTGCTGCATCCCTAAGTGGTGCAAATTTATGAAAAGGCCACTTCCTTCATCTTTAAGACTTGTTTTATTAAACTGCCTAAATACGGTGTGTGATATGTGCCTGCTTGAGCTATTCAGGCATTTAGACATTCCAGAGATTTGGTGATTTTGGTGAAATTTACTCACGCAGCTGCTTTTACTTTTCTCCTGGATGACCAGCACCTCTGAGAAGTGCTGTCTCATGGGGGAGCTTCACTGAAAGCATAGGTGACTTCCAGGCCTCGATCCTGTCTCGGCAGAGACGCGACTGTACACATCACAGTTTATCAGTATTTCTGGAAAACTGGCTCCTGTGCTCCCTGCTGCAGGCACGGGTCTCAGAGGAGCCCTTCTGGTTGATACTGCAGAACATTTTCTTACCCTCTCCACTTTAGGGTGTTACTTTCCTACTCACCACAGTGTTCTTTCTTGTTAGAGAGATGCTGGGTGTGTGAGAACAGGTGGCACCTGCGACTCAAGCTGTCAGATGTGATTTCACCACATCTTTGGAGGTGCTAGAGGGAGAAATGCTAGGCTTGCTTTGAAATTTGGTTCTTGGTAGGGCACAGGCTGTGATTCTCAGACTAACTATTCACTTTTTTAATTTTAAAGTTATATAATGAGCCACTGCTTATATTTTATGTTAATTATATTGTATGTATAATTTCTAATTAAGATAAAAATATAGCTCAAAGTTCTCAAGCAATCCCCTTTAGATGTGGAGAAACGAGGTATCTTAAGTTTGTCCAAATGCAATATTTCCCATGTGCAGCGCAGTCTGAATGATACCTACAACAGCTTGGTTTCACTCAGTTTCTGAGCCCACCCATGGGCTAACCGAAAGGTACCACATTAATGAAGTCATTTGTCAGTATTTGAGTCAAATGCATCTGCGAGAGAAGAAACAGTGTTTCTACAGCTTCTCCTGTATGTACTATTGAATTATTTCTGTGCAAGCTGCATGTTTAGCTATGTGTATCTTAAACTCTTTGAACTCTTTGGAGTGAAATTCACTCCCCTTTATTTAAAATTCAGCCTGAGCAGATGGAGGATGAAAATCAGTAACATTTCTTGTGAGAACAACTGGATTCACATAGTTATTGCTAAATCCATGTAATTGTTCCAGGAGTGAATAAAGAGGTAACACTGGTCTCGCTGAAGTAGGGCAGATGTGCATGTCTCTGTTTATGTGGTGTTTGTAGAGACGCAGGAGCAAAGCGGTATGAAGGAGTGGGGTGCAGGGTCTGTTGGGTGCAACCAGAATGACAGAGTGAGAAGCTGACTGCTGTGGTCTGAATGTCCTTCAAGGCCCTTATAGTGAAGCTGTGTTCCTCAAAATGGCTCTGACAGGAGGAGGCAGACACTGCAGAGGTGACACCTAGTAGGAGGTTTTCTGGCTATTGGCAGAACATTCTTGTAGGGGCTGCTGGGACTCCAGAACCTCTTCTTCCTCTCCCTTTTGCTTTGCTTTCATGAAGTAAAGGGCTCTGCTCTGCTTTGTACTCCCCAGGAGGAAGTGCCACCTCAACACATGCCCCAAAACAATGCATGTGCCTGGTCATGGCAGGAAACCTCCATGACTGTAACCCAAAAGAAACCTTTTCCATGTGCAAACTGATTATTCCGGGTATTTGTTGCAGATGATAGAAATTTGACTAATGCAGTACCTTTGAGGGTCTTGTCATTGCATGTGCTTAAATAAAACACAAAGGTCCTCTAAGCTAGTGGCCCATGTGGGCTGTGTGACCTCTCTGCTGACTGAGAAGCAGGGAAGACACTGATGCATGATACGAGCATCCAGCCAATTCTACTGTCTTTCATTTCCAGCTTTACACTGTGAAGCATTTAAGCAATTACCTGATTGAATAACAGCCCACTCCTTCAGGTAAAAATGTTCCTTTGGTAAGACCGACCTTCTGATATGGCTGGGGTCAGTAGTGGCTTCGTTTTTGTTTTTTTTTAATGTCCAGATGATTTCAGGCTTTGTTGGTCATGCTGTCTCTGTCACAGCTGTTCAACCCAGCCATTGTGATGTGAATACAGTCCGCATCAAGGAAGGAATATAGTTGTGTTTCAATAAAACTTTCCTACCAAAATTGGCCACAAACAGGACTTACCAGTAGGACACAATTTGTGGGGTTTTGTTTAGAGTAGGGTCGGGGGAAGGGACTAAAGATTTCTGTCCTTTGGCACTGATAAATCTTGCATTTGTCAATTTATGTGGAATGATATGGTGACCATTCCATGAGGAATGGAACCACACAGGCTGTGACCTTGGTCTTGGCATGGCTTGGGTTTACTTGCTTGTACTCTCACACCTTAGTTTCCTTATTAGTAAAACAAAGCATTTAGACTAGATGATCTCTGGAGGTCCTAGCTTTAAATGATATTTATATTACCTATGATTAATTATTTTTCAAGGAATATTCCTTCTTTAGGATGACTCTTGAAGGCAGAAGTGACATTTTGGAGGGGCCCTGGGAGGGAGTCACGTTTCACTGGTGCCTGCTTGCTGCTCTAATATTCTGCCTCCTATGTCTACTCATAGATCACTTTGATCCAGAGCCTCCATTTATTCTTTCAGCAAATCCTGCATTCAATACATTTTCTACTGGCACCATTTTTTCTTTGCCAATGACAGAAGAATCTGGAAATGCTTTGCTTCCTCCTTTTGCTCTGTGGCCTCCGAAGAATGAGGTTCTGCTCGTAGAGCTGCTTCCCATTTCATCCGAAAGACTCCTCTCCCCTGTGGAATGTGATCTACAGTGATTCAGTGTGTCTTTTCCACAGGATCTGGTGAAGTGATAAGTACACAAACACTCACTAGGCTATTGTGGTTTGAGTCCAGGCATGAATGAATATCTCTCCTCATTCAATTCAAAGATTTCTGGAGAGAGAAGTTGCAGAATAACTCAAGATGGGCAATAGCGTCAGCTACGACACATTGATTATTACAATGGATGTTGATATCCCAAATATCCTTGTATCTTTTTTAAAAATCATTTTTGTTATCCTATGCTTCCAACTGCTAGGAACTGCCACTCTTCTGGAAGACACAGCAGAGTCTGCCCTGCCCATGATTTAGAGAACTGGGAAGTTCCTGAGAACTTATGCTCCCTCAAGGAGGCTTTCATTAATAATCAGTATGCCCAGGGATAGACAGACCCAGTTACTTGCCTTCCGGTCACTCGGCGTGATTTACACTCTGGTGTTTCCCTGAGAACCCAGAGAAAGTTACCTTGCGTAAGGTTTAAATCAAGTCTTTTTTTCTGACTGCCTCCCCTTTCTGGTCCTGCTTGTCTTGTTCCTGTCCAGATTTGTTCTGGGAAGATGCTGAGGTTTATTACCTAGATGTCCCCCAAGAGCCTCATGTGCTCATCAGCAGGGTTTTTGAATATGATTGGATGATGGGAGTGATATAGCTGAACTTTTCTTGAGAGGTAGGCTCTGGTTGGAAGAGGTGGGTCATGTGGGGTGTGAACTGGAAGGGTACATCTCCTTTCCTGGCTCAATCCTTCCCTCTCTGCTCCCTGGTTGCCGTGACATACACAGTGTTACCTCTGCATACTCTTTCTTCTTTGGAGCCGGCTTGAAAGGTGAGCCAAAATAGACCTCTCCTTTGAGTTGCGGATGTTGGGCTTTATGTCTTAACAATAAGAAGGTGACTAAGAAAGAAGATTTTCTCATTAAACCACAAACAAGATAGTTCTTGTGTTAGAGTCTGAGTCTAGGGAAGTCCCTTAAGACAAAAACCTAATATGTTAGCATAATTTAACCTTCATCATTGGCTCAATCTGCAAGGTAAGTATTAGTTTACCCATTTTTCAGGTAAGAAAATTATGGTCCACTAGATCAGTGACTTTTCTACGTTCTCCAGCAGGGAAGTAGCAAATGCATAATTACGTGTTTATGGTTCAGATTTTGTCTCCTGAGTCCATGTTCTTTCTGCTCTGTGAGGCCTGCTCCAAGTTAAGCACATTGTTCTTCAGGGGAAGTGAAAAGGAAGGCGCCAGAGGATCTTTGCAGTTCTGCCTCAGAGGAGCCTCTATCTCGGAAAGAGTTCTTGCCTACATGCCTGGACGTGAGACGGTTTTACTCCTCCTGGGAGAGAAGGCAAAATTGGGCAACTGGAAAAGGTTTTCTGTTTTACATATACAGAACACCAGACTATGTGAAATGGCAGCTGCCAGAAATATTGTCCTTGTCCCTCTCTAAGTGCCAGTAAAAAATTAAGTTATGATTCTACCCTCTGCTGAAATGGGCTTTCGTGGAATTGGAGCAGTTATGGTTCTAATCCGCTAGTGATCCATCACAGTGGCATTGGCAAATGTTTGCATGTGGTAACTTCCCCCCAGTGAATCTCTCGCATTTCCACAGCTAATGGTTAAACAGAACTTGGATAGCTATTTGCATGTCTCCTGCCTCTGGCAATCTGATTATTAGTGCAATAAATATACAACATTTAATAACTCTTCACTTTTCCACTTTGAAACCATTTAGTTGTCTCGAGGTTGACTATGAAGAACTTCAAATTCAATTCATTACCATTTCCTTAAATAGTCCTGTTCACAATTCAGGTCTTGCTTCCCTATTATGTACTGTCACTAATAATGTTTTCTTTTTTAAATTGCTTACCTGTTATTAATTAAAGAAATAAGAAAGAGTCCTCCACTCTCCCCATTTTGGGATGAGATTTATATTCTCTCTATGTGAACTGTGAAGAGGCCTTTGGAGGGTAGCTTGTAGTGTTTGATAGTTGCCACTGAGGTAAATAATTTAGCTGGTCAGCCTGAGTGCTCCCTTCCGCATCTTGAGTGGACAGCTCCAGGTGCAGCCAGTTGGGCAAAGAGAATCAGAGCTGCATGAAACTTTCATTAGCAAACAGGAAAAGGCAGCCTTTCTTAGGGGATGCCACTGTGACCTGGGCTGTAGCCCTCCCCTGCACATCTGTAACCAGACAGCGACTACCAGACCCCGCCTCCACACACAGAGGCATCTTCCCCCAGAGGCTTTAAAGGTTTTGCCATGAAGGACAAATGAACAGGCACAGATCGTCTTGATGCCCTAATCTTTTCTTTCCCTACTTCAAAGCCTGCGCATTGCCTCTCAGCCTGTAATTACCCTGGAGGTATTTTAGACTTGAAGCGACACCAGCAAAATTGCACTTCCTGATCATGGGAGTCCACAGTTGTGTTTAATCAATTATGAAGCTGGTCACGAGATGGAGTTTTTCAGCCATAGCCATTAAAGGAGAATCGTGATCTAGCTCAACTCCTTGTGCTCAGGGTAAGGGATGCACAATCTGAAATTAAAGAAACACTAGCCACTTGATGTGGTTTAATTTAGTCTCTACCTCCTTAATTAAAAGCATACCATTACCCACCCACATAACAAACTGACACTTTTATGCTAGACTATAGCCAGTAAAGAAAGGAAAAACATTGCAAAAGTTAGGTGGAGCTAAAACACTGATTTTAAGATACTGACTGGCTCTCAAACACCACAGTAGGATCTGGTTGATTTAAACTGGGAGCTTTAATGGATCTTCTAAGTTATTTGAGAGTCAGTTCTGTCTGTCTGCTTCCATCTGTCTCTTTGTCTTGCCCAGTCACATCCATGCCAATTAACACCCCATGCCCACACCACATACACACCATTGCTGATCGGCCATCAGCAGCCCAAAAGGAAAGAAAAGGTTTCTTTCTTGATGTGCTTTTTTGGAGACTCATGTGTCTGTGTGGTCTGTCCTGAGAGTTCTGGGAGAAAGACACACAGACCAACTCTCAAGGCCCCGAGTGCCCAGGTGGCCTTGGTCTTGCAGGAGCTTGCTCAAGGAGGACCAGCTGAGAGAAACTGTGCTGGGTGCAGGGCAGTGCCACCTGGATCCAGGCCACCAGGGTCCTCCCTGGCTGGAAGTTCTGCTTCAAGACATCCTCAGGCTTTCAGAGACTTAAGCTGTCAGCAAGTGAGCTAATTCCACACACCCAGACAGGCCTGGCTCGGCCCCTCTCTGCTCAGATCTCTTGCCATGAGCTCTGCTGTGGCGTATGGACCTCAGCAGGGGCTATAGGACTCCCTCTCCTCATCGGCGTGTTTATTTCTTTTTTCCTGTCCCCAGGTCCACTCAGTGTGCCTCGTTCCTCTGTGGTATTTTGTTTTTTCATTTTGAGAGGTAGCGTATGTAGCAGTTTAGACCATGAACAGTCCTTGTCTTGGAAGTCTCTAGTCCTGATCTGTGAAACAAGGATGGTAACATTAATACTTTGAGAGGTTACTGTGAGGGTCAAATAGATTAAATCAGGCTAAATACTCGCTTTGGCTTATAGTAAACACTACACATTGTTTTCTTTTAAGACTCTATGCCTCTTTCCATTTCTAGATTTTAGAATGCTTCAATCATAACAGGTCAGGATATGAAACCCAGCAATTCATAACTGAAAAATGTTTCTGATCGCTGGCCAGATCCCTCCCCTGGGCTTGTTTTTTTGTTTGGGGTGGGGGCGGGAGTTGTTATACAGTGCTGGTGATTGAATCCAAGGCCTCACACACGATGGGGAACACTACCACCGAGTCACACCTCCACGATTACCTGCCATTTTTAAATGGAAAAAAATGAGGCTGTAAGATATAAAGGTACCAACATATTAAGCTGATTGAGTGTAGAAATAATTCTGCTTAATCCAGAATTTTGAACATACTCTTTTGAACATACTCTGCAAAGATTTCTCCTAGCTCCTGATGAGTGCCCTCTGGGACCTGGGATGGCTGAAAGAGCGGCCACTCAGAATGCAGGGTTTTATAATACTAAATTGCTGGTTAGCCTGAGACTTAAATGGGTTTCCTTGGAATTACTTGAAGGGTGGATATAAATGCTAGAGTAACTCGATGTCTTGCTACCAGACACTGCCCTTCTCTAGGTATTATTTTTGAACAATAGTTGGACATACAAGGAGACCTCTTTTTACTTATTTATTTATTTTGGTACCAGGGAGCAGACTCATGACCTCATGTATGCTAGGCAGGTCCTTGCTGCTGAACTGTATCCCCAGCCCCAAGACCTCCTTCTGAAAATGGTGTGTAGTGCCTTGAACTTGCAAAAAGCACTCAGCATCTTAGTTGGAATGGCATGCCTGCACTATATGCAAGGGTTTGGGTACATTTGGCTCCAAGGAGGAGAACATTTTTGAAAAGGGCAAAAGTGTATAGAAAGAGCAGAGATCAAGGAAAACAGACCCATTGGATTCTACGGTTTTGTCCAGAGCTAGCTGGATCCTGTGTTTCTAACTGGGTCTCTTCCACCTCTCTATGGATTCTGCCTGGATGAACATCGGATTGGGAGCAAATGATTAGGAAAAAGCCCAAAACTGATTGGGTGATGTGTGTCTGGTAACAAGTCATCTGGATGGCTATAGATTGTTCATCCCTACTGAGTGTCATCCTACAGGCACCTCAGCTTACTGGATTTGATTCAGAAAATGACAGGAAAGGAGTGGCCCTTTGCCACCACTCCCATCCACCCACAGGATTCGAGCCCTGGCTAGAGGCGACTGCTACTCCAGGACCTAAAGCAGAGTCTTTCCCTGTCCGCTGCTGCCTGAGGTGCTTCCACTGTGGCCTCCTCCAGGAAACTCTAGATGAACTGAAAAGCACAGTGCTTCGTGGAAGAAGAGTTAGAACGACAGAGCTGGATGTTCCTTGTTTCTTGTTCTTCACTGTGTGCGGGAAACCTGGCACACTGCTGTATTTATTGTTGGTGTCCTGATAACCAGCTTCCCTAGTCCTAATGCTCAGCTCAAGACTGGAAGAGACAGTGAGCAGGAGGAGGGGGAGGCAGCGTGCATCTCCTGTTGGGACACACTGAGGAATTCCTGCCTCAGGTGAATAACTTGACTCCAATCACAAAGAAACACCAGACGAACCTAGAATGAGGGACGGTCTTCAAATAGCTGACCTGTATTCTTCAGAACTGTCAATCTGAAAGCTCAGGCTAACTACAAGACCAGGTCCAGGTCTCTGCTGAAACTTCTGATGGTTGACACTCTTTCACTGTGTAAGATTCCTGGACTCACCATTCCAAACAAGGCCCTAGATGGCAAAGGAAGTCAGGGACAAATGTGCTAAATGTACAACTTCTACCACCAAATACAAGTACTCTTTGCTCTGTTATGAGGACTTGACTGACTGACCAGCTCATAGTTAACACAATTCATGAGAGTGGTAATCAGAGAGAAAGTGTTGAAATTCTGAATACACAAAAATTTTTAAAAAACATGTTGATAGAGATTGCCACCCTCAGCACAGCTTGCTCAAGCGTAGCCTTGTGGGAGCAGCCTTCTGGAAATGGAAAGAAGGGCAGGAAGCTATACCACCCCCAAGCAAATGCCAGATTGTCCTCCAGGAAGAATGGGCCAATTTTCCCATAGCTTTAGGCCTTTGACAGCTCTTCACTGTGGCTTCATTCAGAAGAGGATGTGCTTTGGGGGCAGGACATGCTCTGTGACCTTGGGTCTTACTTTCCTCTTCTGTAGGTAGGCTTTTGTGGTCTTTTCTAACGCTAAATTTGTACACCTAAATTAATATTATATAATGAAAAAAATATGTGTATATTATGGGTTTGTGATGCCTCCTGTAAGGTCTATAATTTCTATAATTTAATATTGTTTGTCAAGTAATGAGGATAACTTCTGGGTAAGTCTAGGCATTTCATTCATTAATCACGCTTAGAACTAGACCATGTTTTAACATGGTCTTATTTATAGGGTAAGTTCAGGCCAAGTTATATATCCTAAGAGAGGAATGCATATTATATCTTTTTTACTCCATACAAGAGGGTCTATAAAATGAGTATTTATGTATCTAAGCACCAAATTCTAAAGTTGTTACCCTGCATTTCTTACAATTTCTGTTGTTCACACATCTGAAAAACACAGACTCATTCTGTATTACTAAGGCCATCATTTCTTGGCTACATGAAGTAGATCAGTGGTTTTAAACAAATTTTAAGTCATAGATTGCTTTGAAAATTTAATAAAACAAATAACCTTTGGGGGGCAAAATTCCTATACTTGTATAAGATGCTTCATACAATATCAAAAATTTTTGATCCAGACCAAGAACCTCTGCTGTGTAGTTGAAATATGTTGAAGAGGGAATAAATTAACCATTTTCTCAGAGATAGTTTGATAAAAAAGATACTAAAATCAAGTAATAACAGTTTCTAAACCCCGAGAAGAAGTGAGATAGCGAGGTCTACTGTACACTAAAAGCGGAACTTCCTAAGGCACTAAAGTGACAGAGGTAAGGAGCCCTCTGTTGAGACGCTGCTCTCTTTCCCGGGGCACCCTGCCATGTTTAGGCTTCCCTGAATTTGGAGACACTGGTCTCACTTCTCAGGGTTATGTAGGTTAGTGCAGTCCCTACTACCCAATCCATTGACGCTGTGGGCAAAGACTGCCACTTACCCACTTATCACAATGCTTATGGGGCAGAGCTACATGTGGAATGACTCCTCTGTGGGTAATCTAGAGATCGTCTTCATCCTCCATCACTATAGAACTTCCACGGAATTGCCAGAAGGAGGTGGGAGGAGGGGAAAGGGGCAGAAAGAGAGAGAGAAAGATTCGGGGGGTTGCTCTGCAGCTTTGGAGCTTTCTCTGTCCTCTAGTTTTGCATTTTTGGTTGTTGACCACTGGGACCATATGGTTCTCTGTTGTTTTCATTCACATCTCCTCAGCAGCTCCCCACACAAAGTGGAGACTGTTTGCAAGGCTCCTTTCCATCAGTCCGCCCAGCAGCATATGACATCTTGGGGATATGTATTTTTTAATTTAATCATTAGCTTAATGTTTGGGGGACATTAGTCATAGGAAGTTAGTCTCATTCATCCAGATGCATTTTTGGAAGTTACAGCTCTTGTCTTTCTGCCGTAATGCGCCCCCTGTACATGCCTTCTCCCATTTCCTTTTAAAAACACTCTGTTCTTCTGGAACTCTCAAATGAAAACATCAAAGCTGGAAGACATTATTAATTCAGAAACTGCATTTGAGACTTCGGGAAGAATTGAACCTGGCTGGAGCAGTGGAGGAACTGTACAGGGATATGGTCAGGAAATGACTTAAACTTGATCTTCAAGGGCTTGAAATTGCTCCCCTGAAGAAAGGAAGGCTTTTCTCTTCCCTCCAGCCCTCAAAGGAGACCCCAATCCGGAGCTTGCTGCCCTTTCAATGCAAATGAATGCAGAAATGTTGCTGCTAGGCTTCAGGCCAGCAGAACTGGAACCATGGTTGGAAGTTGGGCTGCATTTTTGTGTTCTTGGGCCTTATAAATTTTGCTGGACAGATGACTCTAGAGAAGAAGGTGGGGCTTGTCACAGACTTTGGAAATTTGAGGAGATAGAAGGGAAGAAGGTTATTCTAAGTAAGCAAATGGTATGAGCCACACTATGGAGGCAGGTGTAATAATGAAAATCTTGGTCTCCATAAACACATCCATCTGAATGTAAGCTGCTGAATCCAAAGAGAGCTGACTGAGGCAAAGGAAGACGACTTTCTTGCCATGTTGGTTCAAATTCAGAGCTTCTGTGGGTAATCTAGAGTTACGGAAAGCATATGAGACTGGAAATTGCAGGATTAGGTCTGAGTCCTAGAAATGTGAATTAGACAGAGTTTGTCATGAAACTGTTCTCCTGGGAGTCCCTTCTAGGGGGCGGGGTTTCTTTGTTAGAGACAAAAGCCAATGCTAATGTTTTTGATGACTGTCATACCCACAGCATCACTACTGTGTATATGTCTAAAGACTCCCTTTCCATTTTCAATGTGGTTTAAGAAATCTTCCTGTAACTGTTCCCTGTCCAAGTCAAGCCATTTGAATGTACTTTCCTAAGCACAAAGCACGGCCAGCCTTGCTCTGCACAGTCTGCACTTGGAAGGCTGAGTCAGTCTGCAGAAGGAGTGCCTTGGCATCTGTTCAGAGAACCCAGCTCTTTCTTCTGACTCTGGTGATTACAGCTTCCTTCTTTTTTTCTTTGCTTTATTCTTAGTGTAAGTGCTACCCCCCCCAACAACAACAACTACAACAGCAACTACAACAACATTCTTTGCTCATTCAGGAAAATAAAAGCATAAGCTTTATAGTGTAACTGCTCATGATTCTTACAACTCTTTTGGGCCTCATTGTGACATGAATCCATCCACTTCTCCACTTCTTTTCTATTACCTTGTCCACCTGTCACATATCTAGTTTCTTATACTCATAGTTTATAAACACACCAACACCCCTTCCTTTCTTCTTGCTTGCCATGATAGTCTACTGCCCAGCAGCTTAGCAATCTACTGTCGATAGGTCTTCAATAAAACAGCAAAGCATTTTTGGTAACAATAAAAAAAGCAAGACAGCAAAAGGAGAGGAAATGAAAAAAGAAAGGAAGAAGAGAAATAATATTGCTATATAATCAACTAGTCTGTTTCTGTTATAAATAGACCTTTACCACCATCCATTAGGCTTTTAATATGTCTCCATATTTCCCCCAAAATAATGTAATCTACAAAACAGTAAGCTGCTCTCCCACTCTCCACAATGGTCAATGCATCCTTTCTCCCATCACCCCTGTCTTCCAGCTAAGGGAGCTACAAGAACTCATAGTATGTAGACAAATGCTTTTGTCATTAACTTAAACATAATTCCAGTTACTTTGATTTAATCTATGCATTCAAGTTATTCAAAATGCACGAAGCTCTGAAAGTGCACATTCCACTCCAGTTCTCCATATGCCTCGTTATCCTTTCAATGAGCCTTTAGTGTCCACAGTGTGTGTCTCCAGAGACAACCCACATGTGCAAAAGTAAGTGTGTGTGTGG
Source organism: Hydrochoerus hydrochaeris (assembly GCA_004027455.1). Classification (NCBI taxonomy): domain Eukaryota; kingdom Metazoa; phylum Chordata; class Mammalia; order Rodentia; family Hydrochaeridae; genus Hydrochoerus; species Hydrochoerus hydrochaeris. Next base: position 146,062 of record PVLA01002541.1, on the reverse strand, counting down.
GTTCTTTTTCTTTTTGTCCTTTCTCCTACCATAGATTTTTTACATCTACAGTAGCACTTTGTTTTTGATTTTTACTAGTGTATATATATATATATATATATATATATATATATATGATAGATGAATCCATTTCAATACATAAAGACCATCCCCCTTTCTTTGAACTAATATATTAATTTATTTGAACAGTCTATTAATAATGGTTATTTCCAATATTTTTTGTTAACAGACTATGCAATAATGAATATTTACTCCTCTGTAATTTTGAATAGGTTGGTATATTTGTGGGATAATTTCCTGGAACTATGGGAGCCGGGTTGAAAGGTATGTCCTTTGTGGAATAGTAGGTGCTGTTGAATTCCTCTCCGAGAGATCGCACCCATCCACAGTCCCTTCCGCGGTGCGTAGGGACGCTCCTACCGTCAGGGTGGCCACCACGGCATGCTGCCGGCCTCTTTCATCTTTGCTTGGTGAAGAGCTGGGTCACGCATTCTCATGGTACTTGCTATTTGGATTTCCAGACGAAGTCGAAGCCGTAGATTTCTCGCATTTCATCTCCATCATCACCATTCTTGTTCTTTCTGACTCCTACCTGTCGCACTGAGAAAATGTGTACCCCTTTTCCCGAGAAGTGGCCTCTCTGTGTTCTCAGCCTCATCCCTCCTTTCCTGTCGGGCAATGGTCTTCATCGGCCACTCCTTCACTCTCCTTCATCCTCAATACTTCCCTCTCTTCTAGATTCTTTCCCTTGACTTGTGGGAAGACATCAATAGCTCTTATTTGAAAACAGTTATTTTCCCTGAACCCTATGACTTCCCTCTAGTTCTTACCCAAACTCTACTCACAGCTGAGCTAGACCAAAGGTTTGTGCAAAAGTGTCCCTGCCCCTCCTCACCATGCAGCGTTCCCCAGCACACTCTCACGTGTGTTCCCCACCGGTCACGGCTGCCTTGTCAGTCACCACTGACCTCCGTGCTTCCTCTTCTAATATGGACCGTTCAGCTCACAATTTATCTGATTTTCTTTTATCAATATTTGTCAAAGCTGACCTACACACTGCTGGGTCTCCTATGTGCCGATCATTCCTGCACCCCGTTTTGCGGATGCCTCTTTCCCTATTTGGACCTAACTGTTGTCTCTCCTAAGATGCATATATCCATTTCTATTTTACATTCTGTCCTAAAGATAATTTATTTTAGTTCCAGTGATTTAAACACCAATTGTAGGGAATAGCTCTCAAATATTTATCTGTAGTTTCCACTTCTCTTCTGAGTTCTAGGCCTGTATGTCCAACTGTCGACTGTCTATATCTTCTGTTGGATCTCTCACTTGCATTTTAAATTTAAGATGTCTAGAACTAAAATCTCTCCTTCCTCCACACCCACGCCTTCCGTTTCTCTAGTATTTCCCCTTTCAGTAAGTGGCACCTTCTGCCATATGGATGTAACTTAGGCATTATCCTTGAAAGTTCCCACAGCTCTGTCTCCATATCAAATACATCAACATTTCCATTCTTTCCATCTCAACCCATATCTCACTTTCACCACGTTTTCTCATTTCTATTGATTCGACTGTCATCAAAGCTGATGCATATCCACCCTGGACCACTGCAAGAGTCTCTAGCTAATGACCTTACTTCCTCTCTTACCTGCTCTGTGGTCTATTCCCACAAAGCAGCTCAAGTTTCTATATACACCGACTATTATTTCACTTCTTTAAACGGTTAATACTCTGTCTATCATGTTTACTACGAAATATAAACTCCATCCTCACCTGGAAGCCCCCTCGTGGCTTCCGGTACCCAGTCTCCCTTTCTTCTAAGTAACAGAATACGCCTGAGTGCACAATTATATTTTGCTGCCTCCTTTGTACACGAGTATGACTATATGACAGATCTCACTGAAGACCTGTGAGTGGGGATGTTCCCTAGGAGTTCTTGGAAGGGTCTTTTAAGCAAACTGACCCAGAGCGTCCCTTTGGACTGGATGTGAATAAGAGGGCTGAATCTGCTCTGCTCCTCTTGGGCCGGGCCGGGAGCTGTTGCGTGGCACTGGCGTGCTGGATGCCCGTGGAGAAGGATGGAAGACGTCCCTACCCTGAAGGAATGCAGCTGTAATTAGTCTGGGTAAACTTATCTCCAGATAATGTTTTCTTACATGTGAGATAAATATGATTTTCTTTTATTTTTGCCACTGCTATTTTACGTTTCAGTGATGTGTGGCTGAGCTTAATGTTAACTGATACATGCGGCCTGTGAGGCCCGTGTGATGATCTGGCCCTTGTCCTTTTCTCTGACCTCATCTCGTGTGGCTGTCCCCCTGGGTCATTCGCCACTCACTAGGTTGGGCTTCTGTCAGTTTCGAGAGCTCTTTGCCACCTCGGGACCTTCCTTCCATCTTCCTCTGCCCGGAATGCTCTCTGCTCCTTCTTTGCCTGGCTAACTCCTGTCATCTCTCAGGTCTGAGTTTAAATGTCACTTACTTGGAGAGACCTTCTCTGATTCTCTAATCTGTGTTATGTTTCCTGCTTGCCACACACACACACACACACACACACACACACACAATCTAATTTTATCCTTCACAATACCGATTGCAATTGGAAATGACATGTTTATTGGTGAAGTTTTCATTATTATGGCCATCACAACAGAAAGCATGTCTCACTGCCTAGCACCTCATTCTTCCAAGCATACACTTTTCAGTAAGAATAGTAGTTGGTAATAGTGGATAGAAATGATGTAGACTCTAGCTCCAGGAGTCTGAATTTTTATCTGAAATCTTACCAGCTATGTGATTTTGGCTGAGTTACTTTCTCAGCCTCGTTTTACTGATCTTTAAATGAGGTTAATAGCAGAGCATTCCTGTGGGGATTGTGGTGAGGATTAAATGACCAAATAAAACTAAAGAATTCAACATAGTGACCTTCACAGAGGAAATGCTCTGCACACTTTAGCTATTATTAATGAGTAAATGAAGAAATCAATGAAAAACCCGAGGTCATTTTTGGCAGTCTGTTATCTGACCCAGGAAAGAGACCTAGACTTCAATAGTGGCCTTCCTTTGCGGAGGTCTCAGTGCCTTCAGCCAAAAGATCATGGGAGCAATGTTCTTCATGGTTGTTAACTTATTTATATTTTTGGTGGTGCTGGGGATTGAACCCAGGGCTTTCACACATAGCTACATCCTAAGCTTTTTTTCTTCTTCTTTTGAGACAGAGCTTTCCAGGCCAGGCTTGAATTTATGGTCCTGCTGCCTCGATTTCCCACAGTGCCGGGATTACAAGAGTGCACTACAAGCTCCGCCTCATCTTGGGTATTTTTAATATGCCCTTTCATGTTTTTGTTAAGAGCAATTCCAATGCCCTGTTTCAACAGTGCCCTTCCATGGCCTTTGATACTTATTGCTCTTGTTTCAATGCAGCTTTGACTGTCTCTCATGAGTTTACCATGGGTGCCAGCATTGCTACTCCTGGAGTGCAGCTCTTCCTGTACCTGGAACCGCCAGTCTGTTCTCTGTTGGGCTATTTTTCATGAGCCTATCGTCCCTAACTAATGATCCAAATTCTTCTCAATATGAGATTTTAGTCTTTCTTATCAAACAGAGGAGCCCCAAAACACCCTTAAGTGAAGAATGTGGAAAGGAAGTGGTTAGTGGGCTTCCTGTCTACAAATCGCTCCTTATGCTATTACTCGAAACCCTTGCAAGATTTAGAGAAGCCACTTTGGAGATTGTTTTGGCTCAGTTAGGGAGACTCCAAAGCCACGGTTTTGGAAAGTCTTCAAAAATTTCCTAGATGAGCCTTCTTCCTATTTATAAGACATTCTAGGGTCTTGTATTTAGTAAGAATGGAGCAGGACACACACACACACACACACACACACACACACACACACACGCTGGATTTGTTGTAATCCTGGCTTGAACATTCAAGAGAATACTTGAATAATACTTACCTACCTCACTGGGGTGTTGTTAATGATTAATTAGTTAATGTTTGTCAAGCACTTTGCAGATGTAAAGTGCTTGTTTAAGTGCTAAGTATTATTATTATTAAGCTGAAGTTCTGCCATGTGGCTGGAAATTATTTTTCTTTTACAATCATACATTTAACTCTAAATAAATCAAGCTTATTTACAAGAATATTTTCTGTTTAGGGTCACCTCCTGCTTATTATAACTTAGCTAATTTCTTTTATTCTCATTTGGGTTACAAACAGAGCTGCTTTTTCTTGAGAACTTTTATCTTTGAGATAGTTTCAAGACTATTCTGGGAAAAAAAGATTTTCACAGAGGTTTCTTATTTGTCTGTACAGGTTTTTCTTCAACAAGACCTCCATGCTTTACTTCATGGCCAAAACTTCCTTGACAGAGCCCCCATTTAATTTGGGTCTTTAGGGAAATAGAAAAGGGAACATGCAGACAGAGTAGTGTCCTTTCAAATAGGTAGTGGAATAAATGCGTTAGACTTGGTGATGGCAATAATGATAATAGTAGAGATGGTAAGTATTTGGGGTTCATTCTCTCTCTCCTCAGGGTTTAGTCTTTCTTTGTTCTTCAGAAGAGTGTGAGGAAGCTGGGAAGAAGCCAGTGGCTTCATAATATGCATATTGCCTGGTGGAAACGCAGGCAGCCGTAATGAAGTAGTAAACTATTTAAGTCCATAGCAACCTGCAAGTGAAGCTCTTTTTCCTACTGCCTTAGGCAATTCTGTAGGAGTCACGCTGGATCTTTAATGAACTTAGCAGTCTGTAAATCAAACGAGGGCTATGACACTGGGAAAAAGATGAAAACAGAAGAATATCAAACAATGTGAACTGCTGCCGGTCCTTTACTAACAAAAACACACTGGGTTTTTGATGGGACTGTGTTATTTGGCATATTTTTGTGCTTTTTTTTTCCCCCTCAGGGATGACTGGACAGTAGCTATTTTTAGCAGGGGCTTAAATTGTCCAGGTACTAGATCAGGACCATGCAAGGGTTGTATCTTTAATGTGAAATTCCAGGTAGGTGGAACAATCAAGCTGAATTTCTGACATTGTAAGGAAATGAAAAGTCAAACTGGTGACCATGAGTGTTTTATATTATTTAATTAAAAACAGATAACGGTGCATGAATGAACCACAAATCAGATAAAAATGACGGCATTTTTCATATTTAACAAATATTTGACTTGTGGTTGTGTGACAATTTACCAGAACAGGTCTATGATATCTCCAAATAGAAAATCAGGAGTATAATTAAAAAACATGGAAGAAGCAATATTAACTCCAACCCTGAGCAGGGCTAATCACAGTTCCCAACACTGTTATTCCTACTTAATGAGAGCCTCTTTTATTTCATTTTTTTACCTTAAAGTGAAAAGGGGAAAATTATCAGAATTTTGCTAATTCGAACTGTGTATTTTACAGATATAATGTATCTTTTATAGAGATAAAAAGAGGGACGATTTACAAATTCTAGGGGTCAAGAGTCTCCATTTATTCCTTCATTTTAATGGAGCCTCATGAAATGACCAATAGTCATTCAAAGTGATCCCTGAGCATGGAAAGCAAAGCTCGCGGGACTATCTTTAGGGTTTTGGCTTCATTGATGAGCGGTTGTGGGGAGTGTACCTCTCCTTAGTATCACAGAAATGACTATGGCTACACTGTAAAGAAAACATTCTTCATGAATCTCGTCTCTTCCATTCTCGTGTTCTTCTTCACCTGAGCCTTGTATATAGTCAGAGAAGAGTCTCCTGGGACCTTGCTGAGGAACAGTGGCACAGACAAGGTCTTCAAGTTGGTGACTCTTGCTGCCAGGCTGATCTGACTTCATTAAATCTTCTACTTTTTGATCTTCAGTTGTTTTATGATTCAGTCAACTCATCTACCTCTGTTTAGAAATGTTCACAAAAATTCTTTGCTATGGCTTGATTGTTCTCTCCAAAGGTAAGGACTGAGTACTTAAATATATTTAGTAATGAATGACTGATAATTCATATTTCAGTATCTTTTTCTGTGTAGGATTGAGGTACTTCTTTATTAGAACTTGGTCTAATATGACCACCATCAACACTTCCTTCTGTCCCCTGTCAGAATAAATCAGGAATCCCTTAAATTCAAATATGTATTTGTTGTCCAACATTTGGGGAAGTGGTTTACTGATTTGTATTAAGGACTCTCCTTGGATTCAGAACAAGGAATACATTATTTTATCAACAGAGCAGAGTTTCAATTCACAGGAGTCAGAAAGGTACAGAGGCTAATAATTCCAAGAAAATGAGAACTAGGCTTATGGTAGTATTCCCTGAGCAAGTCTGCTGCAGAGAGTTGCTAGGAACAGGGAGGAAGTAGTTAGGCAGACAGAAAGCAGATTGTGCATCCCGGATACTGCTAGGGACGGGGGACATCCTGAGAAACTGGTACTTCCGAGTCTGAAGATCAGCACGAGTGGGGATGATAACAGAAGACAAGAACAAAAGAGTCCAGGGTAGACATGGCTCCAGACAGGAGTTCAGAAGTAGGGGGATTTCATGGATGTGAAAGAGAAGACTCCCCTTCCTCTCCAAACCCTCTCCAGTGGATACTGCAAGCATGGTAAAGGCAGATTAAAGGATCTTCAAAAGCACAATGGGAAGTGGGAAAATGAAGCTAAGTGAATTGAAATTGTGGACTATACTGAGATAGCCAGTAAGAAATAAGCATGTCTGGTGTGAAGAACAAGTCCTGATTATCTTATTTCACAGATTTAAAGATGTTTTAAAGTCATAGCATGGCTAATGTTGGTTTTCATCATTGAGGTGTCTCACGTGAAAGGCACAGAGTCATAGGAACTAGCTGAACCTCTGGTGAGGAACAGTCCTCATGGAAAGGGAGGCCAGAGGGATGTTTCCACGGTTATTAGTGAGAGCGCTGTGATTTGACCCTTTAACCCATGACTCTTACTTTTTTCAAATGAAGCTTTTGGAATGTCTCCCACAGGTGCTGGGTCTCAGGTCCCTTTTCTTCCAACACCATCACTCAGTTTTTCTCGTTCTTCTATTTTGACTGCATTATCTACTTTTTAGGCTTAAGTGGGGATGTAAGAGTTCATCTTAGACAGAAGCCTCCGATAGACTTTCCTTTCCATTCTATTACATCATCACTCTATTCTGTTCTCATCACAGAGTCTCTACTTTTCTCAGTATTGTTTTCTGTTTGTCAGTCACTGATTAATTTTGTTCATGGCTCCTGTTCATTGTTAGGACGGAAGCAGAAAGGGTTTATTCATTCACATCACCCAGAAAGTTGCCTGGCACAGCGCTGACTCCAATAAATGCGGGGAGTGAGTGAATGAATATTTGACCTTGCGAAGGGCTGCAGTCTTCCCTGGAGAGTTAGGGCTCCCTAGAGGAAGTAATGAAAGTTATAGACCGCTAATGCCTTTTAGCTTGTTTGGTGGCTTCCTCTACCTTTTCCATATATCTTTTTAATGGAACAAAAAACTTTAAGAACTATGTGGGTCTTGATCTTTAAGACAGCAATACTTAAGATATAGCTTCAGTTTTTTTCAGAAATTTAAATTAAAGCCTCCCTACCTCCCTGTCCAGGATTATGCATGCTGATCCAGCATCAAATCAGCTGGCAGCTATTATTTAACCTAAAATGAAAAAGCATGAAAACAACCTCTCTTCTGGCAAAGAAACATCCATGAAAAGTTTTAGTTCTGTTATTTTGACTCTGTGATTCACATTTACATGGTTATAGCATATCTCTTCCATGTTTAAAATAGATTCATCATTAATACTGTACTGGTAGCCATAATTATCAAGGTTATCACATCGACAGTTTGAAACGATCTTGAAATACTATCAAGAGAAACTAACCAGCCTCCGTATACAGAGAGCTCTCAAAATAGATCATGTGTTGCTTAGGAATGTACTTCATGCCAGGAGAAAATGTGAACATGGACATGAGTTATGAAACTAACTTTTAGCCTAACCTACATTAATCCCTTGAGTGAGTGTCACTCTCAGAATGGAATTGACATCTTTGATTTTAGCATATTTATACCTACTCTGATTATGCCCTTGTTTAAAGCTTAGAACAAAACAACCAAACATGCTCACATTCTGAGAGAATGTGATGCAAAGTCATCCAGGAATCATTAAGGAAATCTTGTGCTAAATTTAAAAGCGGTTGGAAAGGATGGATCGTGTAAGGAAACTAACACTTATCTGGCCTTCTCATGTCTACCTCGATGATGTCAGGGATCCTTGTCATACTGAGCAAGAATATTGATAAAAGTGTCCTGCTTTGCTTCTCCTGAGCTATTCAATGTGGATTAACTGGTATTTATGGAGCAGTGTCAGCATCAGCCTCATCATCAGTGTGATGATTTTGGCTGAGGTTTGCTGTTCTCACATGGATAAATAGCAAGTGATTATCATTCCTTCTTTCTGAATCCTGTGTCCTTTCTTTCACTAAGCGGGTGAATTTGTCTAAATTGCATTGACCAAAGGGCTTTTTCATTTTCTTAGAATTTACTGAGCATCTATTGTATCACAGGTACTGGGTTGGGTTTTGGGGGTCCCAATAGGGAGACCCTTCAAAAAGCTCAGACATGTCTCTGGCTTTCCTGACATTTTTTGGGCAGTGTATAATGACACTGGGGCATCTGCATCATAGGTAGAAAAACAACCATCATACATCTGGAATATTTTCTTATTTTCAGACTTCTAAAAAGCGAGGAAGAACGCAACTGTTCAGTGATTGACAGTTCCCTTCAGATGTAAACATTTTATCTTGAATAGATGTGATCATTGGCATTGAGTCAGTCCATGTGTAATTTCCCTACAAGATAGTATTGTTGTCCCTATTTTACATGAGAGGAACCTGAGATTGAGAGGGTTGGATTTGATTCCTGTGGTTGTTGTGACTAATTATCATGAACTAGGTGGCCTAAAGAGGCTAAAGTTTATTCCCTCACACAGTTCTAGAGATCACAACTCTAAAAACAAGGTACAGGCAGTGCCTCACTCCCTCCAAAGCACTAGGGGAAAGTTTGTTGTGTGCCTGTTTCAGCTTCTGGTTGTTGTTGTTGCTGTTTGTCTCATGGCTCCATCACTCCAGTCTGTACCTCTGGGGCGAACTCACTTGTCTTCTTTTTGTCCGTGTGCTATCACCCTTGTGAATGCATCTTATAAAGACAGTGAGGATTGCACTTAGGACCCACTGGGTAACCCAGACTCTTCCTGATGTCAAGATGCTCAATGTCATTACGTTTGCAAAGATCTTCTTTCACATAAGTCAACATTCATGAATTCCAGGCACTTGACAAGGACATCTTTTGGCTACCCAATTTTGCATCCATCACAAGGGTAAGGAAGCCTTCTTCCTGGGTTGTGCAGTTGGCAGAAGCGTAGTTTAAACATTGCCAGGTTTGACTTGAGCATCTGTTCCTTTAAGCCCAAAGCTGATTCTGGCACATGCAGTATGGGGTATGAAACTTCCAGTGAAATTGCACAGGTAGCTTCAGCCTAGAAATGTAGCTGGAAGAGCTAGAATATAAATTCTATCAGTAAAAGTGTTCTAGTTTTCTTCTCCTGATCCATTCAACATGGACCACCCAGGATTTTCTGGGCACCCAAGATGTTCTAGGCCCTGGCACAGAGATTCAGTACTGAGCAAAATCACCTACCACCCATATTCTTCCAAGTTCATGGCCCAGTGGTGGTGGAGGAATAAACATTAAATAGCACATGAATGAATGTGTAATCCCAAACTGAGAAGAGAGAAGACACAGAATAAAAAAAACTCAATCAGGCTAAACGTGGGGAAGTTTCTCTGAGGAAGATATATGAGACTAAGCATGAGGGCTGACCCCAGGCTTCCGAGTTAACAAGGTAAAGAAAGAAGGGAACAGGTAAGAACCTTTCAGGAAAAGGGAATGGCATATCCAAAGGCCCTGTGGCAGAAGGGGTCATCAATTTTTTAGAAATTAAAGTAAGACACACAATGAGGTAGCTTTGCTCACGTGAACATTGTTCTTAGGTATAATTTCCTGACACTAAGACACAATGAATTCTCTAGGATAGCGAGCTCTTGAGGAGAAAAGAATGTGGTATTCATCTCTGGGTTTATCATGTTTTTGGTGCAGAGAGCGTGTTCAATGTTAACTTGTTTGTTGATTTTTAATAAATAAATGAAAGAACAAACTAACTTTGACTTTATATATCCATTATCCTACACGCTACTAGGTGTTCCTCTTCCAATCCAAATGGTCATAGTTTGGCCAAGAATATTCTGGATGCCTCCCAGAGTCACATGCTGGTCTCATGGGAACAGAGGACTGGTAGGGGTAGGGGGGAGTCAGGGGTCCACACCTTTTTACAAACAGTTGTGAAAAATCTGACAAGCCATTGGCCAAGGAGCAAAATCATACAATATAAAAACCCAAAACAACTTTTTCACCCCTCTGTGCAGCTTTACTGCTGACAAAAACATTGCCAACTGTATCCTGAAGCCAAAGCTGCAGTACCCCTTGATTCCTTCCTCCTTCGAGGAGGGCTTTCTAAAGGCAGGCATTTATCTGATGCATCATTTTTAGGGCACAACATCATAAAAGAGCTAGCTTTGGGTCTAATGAAGAAGGGACAGGCTATAAAGAAGATTTCCCATCTTCTCCTCTGTGAGTTTCAGCCCCCCTTGCGGATCAGGCTGTCTCCTGTTAGAGGAGAGGTTTGTGCAAAATGCAATTTTTTAAAATACACATTTAGCTTCTTTTTCTGAGGAACTAGAAAGGACACATTTCATTTCTATACAAAACCCAGTTGGAAAGATAAGGTCTCAGAATTCACGACTAAGAGTGCTCCTGGATCAGAGCCCGGCTGGTTGTTTGGGCCACACAGAGCCCATGGGTGTGTGGGTGCGCCCATGGCAAAATGCCGAGGGCTGGAAGGGACCCTCGGAAGCCTGGGTCTGTAACTGCCCTACTCTGGGCGGCAGCCCTCAGGGCTTATGGCCTGCACTTGGGCCTTGCCAACTGCTTGTGCTGCCAACCCAGACACTGGTATGGTGTTCGGTTCGCTCTGACAGTAGGAATTCCAGATGGACCAGACCTCAGCGACACTCTTTCTCCCCTCTCTTTCCTTTTTCATTATTGTTCTTACTCCTGACACGAAATTAGGTGCTTCAAATGGACAGTGAGTGAGGACAGCTGACATAAGTAACTGTGTGTCCTGGCCCACACCACAGAACCTCTTTGGGCCTCAGTTTCTTTACCTATAAAATGGAGTGATGGACTCCCTGAGGGCCCTGTAAGGCTCCCACTGCGAAGCTCAGATCTTGCTTGTCTCTCTTTCTCCAAGACATCCCATTTTTATCTCTTCTGCCCCACATGCCTTCATTTTCTCTTTCTAATTGTATTCGTTACTTGGATTCCACCTCTTTCTCTCTCTTGTTCTTGTGGAAGAAGTGAAGGACTAGAAGTTGGATCTGGTAACTTCCCTCTTTGGAGAATAATGGAAAGATTTCTGAAGCCCCAGTGATGAGAAACTGGCCATAACTATATGAGTGAAGGTTTGCCCTGCTCTGATTAGGACAATCAATACCAGCATCTCACAGGTTGGGAAGAAGCCATGCAGTTCCTGGTCGTGTTATAGAAAGGGATTCAGTAGAGAGGGGAGGCTGAATGGCTTCCTTCTCCCATTCCATATCTGTGCCCTTCTTGATTTGTCCTACAGCATATGTATTTCCTCATATCAAGGGCCTGGTCCCACCACCCTTTCTGAGAAGGCCAAGAGGGTCCTGTATGTCACTCTCCACACAGCTCCAACTTCTTGCTCAGCATTGCGGTAAACGACGTGAGTGAGCTTGCAGGAGGTGCTCTTTCCTCCTTCATCTGCCCGCGCAGATTATCCCTTCTTTCTATTTTGTTTTTCAAAGACAAGACCACCTTAGAACATGGCTTCTTCCAAAAGAGCATTTGGCAGCTTTCTCCTAAGCCTGAGTGGAGGTTGAGAAGTGGTTTCTTCTTTTCCTGATACAGGTATTAGGCTGACTTAATATTCACTTACTCTGAAAAATCCCACTTCACAGAAACACTTTTTAACATGAGCCAAAGCATTTCCCCCTAATTCAGCCCAATTGCGCCTGGTTTATATCCATTGATGTTAAATGATTTCCCTTTTAATATCAATTGGAAATGGCTGATTTCCTACCACAAACAGTACTTAACGTCAATTATGGCAGACAGGGCAGAGCTGTTTTTCAGTTAACTACAGCACTCCATTTTGTTTGCTGGCAAGTGATGCAAGATAGAACGCAGGCAGTCACCTGGTAAAATGGTGACAGAGGAGCTTGGTATGGAATGTAGTTTCGGTTCCTAACCATTTGATTAAGAATTAGTGATGGGGAGGAGGAGGCTTGCCTTTTCCCTTTTCCCCAAGACTGATCATGTTTTAAAGATATTTTACTCTTTTATCAGAGAAACTTTTGGTACAGCGATGACCAGAACTTGCTGGCAAAATATAACCTACCAGCCGTCACCAGTCCTGCAGAACTGAGTTCATGAGCATGAACTCTGGAGGGAAGCGACTAGGACGTGGCTTCTCTGATTATCCCAGAGAGTGCGGTGTGAGTGCAGGTGGGAGACTGACGTTGGCAGCCAGCACCTACTGAACATGGGCTGTGGGTCGGCCAACTTGGCGTTATTTTGAATCCCCTGGCTGGAATCTATGTGCCTGTCTCATAATTGCCCATACCTGAGTGTGATGATTGATTGAGCGATTGTGTCAACTTGAGTGACAAAGTTTAACTAAATCACCTCAGCCGTTCCACCTCCCAGGGCGGCTCATCACCTGGATGGTATGGTGGGGAAGTGAAGAAGGAGGGATCTGCTTCTGTTTGTTCAGAGGAGCTCCCATCTTCAGCTTCACACTGGACGTCATCTCCGGGCTTCCGGCACAGCGCAGACCCATCAGGCACACGAAGACTCACATGGACACTTTAGTGAGCTCCAGACCTTCGACTGCGTTCTTCAGTTTCCAGTGTGTAGGCCGAGCCCTGTACACTTCCGCATCTGGCTCTGCGGGTAGTCAGTGCAAGCCGATCCTGTAAATCCATATAGATCTGTATATTTTGTGTTATATTTATTTCTCTGGGAAACACTGACTGATACACTGAGCCTGGCAGGATTGTGTGATGTTATTGAGCAATTTGAGAGTAGACTTCAAATCTAGGCCTGTTTTACTCCATCTCATGGGCCAATCTTTCTGTTTAATGAAACTGATGTTTGACAAGAACAACAGTGGCTCACATGACCCTGAGGATGCTGCTTCTTCAGGTGGTTGAAGATGGTGCCAAGGAGAAGGGTCTCCAGTTGTTCTCTAATCCTTAGTCTAAGATCCAGGCCTTTCTTGGTCTGCTGCAATCCCTTTGTTTTCTGTGTTCACCTCCTCTCCGTGTGTGGACCTTGGTGTTTGTTAGTGCTACCCACCTTTCAGCACCTGGTTTGAGCTGTCTGTGGCTGTTTCCTTGATTGCATGGCTTTCCTTGGGTACTCTCCTCTGAATGCTTTCAGCTTTCTACCCTCTGACCCAAAGCCACTAGTTTCCACCTATGGCTGGGGCAAGCTTCCTAGAGAATAGAAAAGATGCAGGGCAAAGGACTTTGGTGAAGGACTAATAGACCTCATTGACTAGTTTTGTGTTTCTTTCTTGCCTCTTTCTTTATTCATTTAACAAAGATCCATTAAAAGACTACTATGTGCAACACACTATGCCAGGAACTATTGAGTCCAAGCAGCTTACAGACCAAGAGAGGGAACAGACCCTGAAAGGACGGTGTCTCGGGAGTGCATTAGATACTATGACAGTGTGCAGGACAGAAGAGTTTAACTGAATCGGTGTTAGGTAGAGGCATCAGGGCAGTTTCTTTAGAATGGGCATCTGAGCTGAGTTTGGAACAGGTGGGTAACAGTAGGTGGGAGCTGGACAAAGAAACTTGAAGGAATGTTTTCGTGCAGAGAAAAGCAGTTGCATGGCATAGATAACACTGGGTGTGGCAGGTGACTGAAATTCCTCTGAAACCTCCCTTGTAGTAGAGTTGTAAAAATTGGCCAATAGCATATATTTTCTAAATTCTCACTCTTATTCTTCAGCATGCATTGTTATGAGGTCCTGACTTATATTAACTTGTTGAAATCTCATAATGGTTGGACTGTATTGAATAGGCATTCTTGTTATGCTCATTTTACTGACAGAGAAACTGAGTCACAAAGAATTTAACTCACCCTAGGTAACCAAGCTGGCAATCTGTAAAGCTGGAATTCGTGTCTGGTAATCCAGCTGACCAGGCTAACCTCTTAGCCATTAATCCATGCTGTTTCTTGAATGAGCGGATGTGCACAAATTACACAGTACAGAGCCTGTGTGAAATCGTCACACCACTAAGGGTTATTGCCTCAATTTATTTACTTGTGTGTGTGTGTGTATTTTTGAAAAACCTTCTCTTTGGGAAGATACATGCTTGCTCTTCAGTAACCACCTACTTTACTAAAGGACTGTGCTCACACAGTCTCCATTCCCCTCAGAAATGCTCACCTTGGGACCAGTGTCAGTGCTTTGCCAGTAGAGATTACATGAAACAAGACAAACAAAGAAACAAAGAAACAAAAAAGAGAGACAGTACAAAACAAACTCTGAGATAAATGCTTATTCAGATGAAAGCTGCTAGTGGATTAAGACAAAAGTGAAGTTTCAGATTTCTAAAAGTTATTCGATATCAGAATGCCTAGTAAGGTGGAAACTCTTAGCTATTCTTTCTAAGACAGTTTAGGAATGAGACTTCCAGAAGATTCTCTTAAGCTTTCAGATTCCAGGGTAGCATAGGGCATTTTCTAATGTGGTTTTAGTGTCATATTTGCTAATGTGAGTAAAACATTGCATCTTGACCAATTTATTTAGAGAAAATATTAGACATCAGTGCATGGGATAAACATTTTTTTTTTTTTTTTTTTTGCTCTTCTTGCATCTTTTATTGACCTACATGGGGCAATCTTCATGCCGCACATGTGTCTGAGATGTTCAGGGAGGTATACACATCTACTTAATAGAGCTATTAATGGGAATTTAAATTTTATTAGAAATTTTTATATTAATAAGTTTTTATTCTGTAAAACAACTAATGACATTTTTCCTTTGCTACATTTGGCTTTAGAATCAAGTTTAAGAACTAAAAGAGAAAAAGAATGAAGGGGATATCCATTGGGAGAATGTAGGATCCAAGAAGCCCTGTATGATTTATTGAGTCTGTGCACCATTGTTTATAAAAATGGTACCAATGATAAAATGTATGCAGTAATTCGTGCTCTAGACAAACAAAGAGGGGTTTGCAATTTGACATTAGGACAGTATTTGTGGATGTTATTCCATTCATCCTTGCGGTACCATAGCATGTCATGAAGATAAATGTTCTCTCCAGTTCAGACCAGTTCAAAGTCAAGGCACAGAAGGCAGAACTTGGGTCTCTTTTTACCACTCTGAGAAACTTTCTTGTGCCTTGATCGGAAGCATTCTTCTTGGGTGGAGCCTTCAGAATTGTGAAGCCTGGATATAGATACTTCACGGGTTTATAAAGAAATGAGAAAATTATAAAGAATGGCTATTTTGTGCCTGGCTGGTAGGCAGGTTTTAAACACATTTTTAGCTCCTTCCTGGAACCCTAGTTTTCTGTATCTGACCTGTATGCCTTTTTGACATAGTCCTTACAATAATAAGTGGTAAAACAGCAATTATACCAGCAAACACCAGGCTTCGCAAATAAAAACAGGCGTCTGGCGTGAGTTGGAGTCCATATTACTGTATCCATTTCAGAGATACACTGGGAAGATTGTTCCCTGGTCCCTGTACAGAAATCCTCAACGTTTGGCTCAGATCTCTCCTTGGTATCTTTAATCCCTCCCTTCCAAGGGTACCCATCCAGCTGCTAATTAAGGGAAAAATAGGGACAGCAGATGAGAAGTGTGACTTTTTTCTTCCTTTCCAAGCGATTTAAACCTTTGGAAGGTACACAAATGTAGCCCTATTATTCAAGTTAATTTACAACCCCTCCCCCGTCTACCACAGGAATTTATGAACCTGGAGGAGCTGATAGTCCCTTAGCAAAGTAAACAAACTGTAACTCAGGGCTGCATACTTCCAAGGGTCCTCTATCAGCAGGTTTTATTTTCACACCAGAGGTGAAAAGATAATTTGGTGAGCAGCACTTTGTCTCATAGAGAGCAGCCAGGAGGCTGCTTGTTCGAGATGCAGGCAGAGAAGGCTGACGAGGAGGCCATCTGCGGGTTAACACACAGCAGCTGTCCTTGTCCTGGTGACAATGATGATGATAATAAGAGCTGGCATTTGCCGAGCTGATACCATGTGTCAGGTCCCATCCTCTGTATTTCAGCCTCACCGTTACCCTTTGAAACAGACATGAATATCATCTCCATTTTACAGATAGGGAAACTGAGGCTTAAGAAGTTTGGGTATTTTCCTTTTGGAAATAAATTTAGAAAATGACATCACACAGTTTATTAACAGAGGACATTTACTGAGAATAGAGAATGCAGTCTTGGGGAGGGCAATGGAATGACTTACGTTTTCTTTTTTAAAAGGAGGGTATTTCCCACCTTGCTTTTCTCTGCATTTTCCTGAACCCTTTTCAAAGCGTGCGAGGAGCACTGGGTTGGGAGTCTGGAGCTCTGTACTCTCAGTCTAGCTCTAGAAAGAACTGGCCACTGGACAAACACTTGCCACTCTTCTGACACTGGTTTCCTTATTTGTAAATGAGAAGGGGCAAAATAGGTAGCCAGTATCTAGACCTTTGGTTCTCAACTCAGTGGGTACTTGGTTCTTCGAAACAGAATGGTCAGTCTTTCCCTTTCAAGCTTTCGTCCAGCCTTGTGTGTGGAACAGCAGTGCTTCCTCTAGGATATGCAAGGCACAGAAAAGAAATAGTTTTTCCTTTCTTTCTTTTTTATGTGCTGTATACCAGATGACCTTGATGTGATAGACTACAGGATCCGGTGACACTGCACACTCAGACCTATTCAACACTTCGCCTGAAAGCGAGGAAGGAATGGATTTATTGACTTGTGACTTTGACTCAGGCCTGTGTAGCAGGCCTGTTATTATGTGGAATGATTAGGCAGCAGTGGCAGGGACAAGTTAAACTAGAACAACAAAAGACCTCCTTAACCTTTACCTGGACACAAGGCCATTCATAATGACTTGCATGGTTTGGAAAACTCAGTCATTCCTGCAGCACTCAATACTTTTGCTGCTCCAGTAAATGAGCAAGGAAGCAGAAGAGAGAGGGCTGAGTGAAGGAGATGAAATGTAATCCAAGTCTGCATAGTCCTGCTTAGAATTCTGAGTTCAGGTGTGTGTCAGAAGAACAGCAGTGGCTGAGAGGTCGTCATCATTTTCTTTGGCATGAAAAAGGAATTTGAAACCAGATATAATAGTTGCTTGCCGAGAAAACTTCCAACTATTTGTTATCCAAGAGAGCAAATTATGCTGTTTTTGAAAGATAGTTTCCTCATGTGCCTTCTATTAATGTGAAGGGGACTGGATACGTGGAGCTTTCAAACACCACACACACACACACACACACACACATACTTGCACACTATCAAATGCAAAGCTTCTTTGAAAATCTAAAATAACTGCAACAATCTCATGCCTCTCTGACTCTGAGAGACACTTTCTCCTCTTGCCCCACTCTCTGGCTCAGCCCAGTGTGCCACACCTTTGGTGAAATCCTTACATCGATCATTTCAAAATACAGGATGATATTTTTCAGACATTTTTTCCCTTAAATAGGTTGTTTGAGTGCTGTGACACAAGAATACTCACTGAGAATTAGAGTTTAGTGACTCCGCGTCCTCACCCAGCGCAGGGTGAGGCACACCTGTTCTTGACAGGGCTGGGAAGTTAGGGCTTTAGGCGTTGAGGGCTGACCGGTTTCAGGATTAAGGGCCACTGCTCTGCAGGGTGCACCGTGCTGAAAGGAAGCCGCTGTGCACAACCAGACTTTACCCACAAAAACAAGTGGCAGGCGAGATTTGGCCCGTGGGGGGCAGTTTGCTGACTCCTGATCTAACTTACTGGTCAACTGATTCAAACAGAAGCCCAGAGAGTTTCAGAGGTTCATCTTGGGGCAGCCCAGCCAGCTGGTGGCAAAAGAAGGACTGAGGATACTGGAAGGAAGGTAGTATCAGGCACTTGAGCTCGGGACTCTCATCTGCAGACTTTAGTTCACTTGAACTCACTGATCTTTAAAACAGTTTATTGTGAAAATTAATATCTATTGATAAGGATAGAAATTGTGTGTGGTTAATAGAGGCGAAGCCACACCTTGGATAGAGTGGGACTGGAATTTGGTGGCCATAAATGCTCTCCTCACAACGTATGACACAGGCAAGCTTTGGTCACATTTACTGATGTGCATAAGCTCTGCAGTCCGGTGGAACATCGCTGGGGCTCAGGTGTAGGCAGACATGCCTCGGAGCCTTGGTGAGGTTCGTTCTGACAGAGACCAGATTGCAGAGGACAGCAAGGCTTGATGAGCAATGCACACCCACGCAGCCAGCCATGCTCACCCACAGGTGTGCTCCCACACACGCGTGCACACACTCAGACACGGACAGTAAGGAAGTCTGCTAGAAGTGCCCCAGCTTAGCCACAAGGAAATTATTTGGTGAAGAACAGTAGTTCTGAGACCATTAAAAGTATTTTCTAACACCTGATTGCCTATGTGGCCTGGGGCACCCATGAACTCTGGTCATTGTAAAACTAAAAGGATGAAATTCCTACAAGCCGAGCACATCTGCAGGGAATTGCTGTGGCCCTCCAGCACAGGAAAAATGGTAAGCGCTTTTACTGCTAGAGATTCAGAAGACCCAGATGTATGGAGTGAAACTCCTTGGTAGCGACAGGTGAGGTAGGTCATTGGAGGAAGCGGGAACGAAGGGGTGACGTGGTTATGAATTGTTCATTAGTACCACTTACGTGTCCTGTAGAGGTCACCTGGTGTCTGGATGGTCAAACATAGAAGCATGAATCACAGAAAACCCAGAAGCAGATGACTAGAGCATAGAGCAAGGGAACAGAGGCAGAGAAAGAGATGACACAGGGCAAGGCTGTAGCTCAGCAGCTCAGAGCCTGCCTGGCAAGAGCAGGGTCCTGAGTTTGATTCCTGGTACCAGAATAAAAAAGAGATGACACAAGGTGATGGTCAGTTGGCATTGTTGTGTTGGCACTGAGCATCAACAGCATGGTAGGTCCCTGTGCTTGGCATGGGAGTGGGTGACCTTAAAAGGCAGGCTTTGGCTGGGAGGGCTGCAAGGCCGGTATCTGGGTTATAACAACGATGATGTTTAGTTTCTACACATTTATTACATGTCAGATGCACGCTACCTGCTTGTCAACATCTCAGTTAATCTGCACTACTACCCTGTTGTTATCTCCTGTGCTAGTCAGTCACACTGCAGAAACAAAACTTCACTTTGCTCCCCAATATCAGTGGCTTGCAGTGGAAAGTGTCTTCCTCATTCATGTGACGTGAGGGGGGAAGGTTGACTCAAGATCAAGCCCAGACTGATGGTCAACGGTGGGTCAGTTTGAGTATTTTCTCATTTCCAGGACTCTGCCTGAAAAAGCTTCCCCTATCTTGTATTTGTTATATTCCTGGTTGAACAATGTAAGAAAAATTTCATTGACTGGCTGAATTCTGTAATTATGTACTTTTAAAGCCTCTGTTTGAATCTTATATGCATCATATCCACACAGATGCTACTGGTCAGAGCAAATCATTTCCAAACCTGACAACGGTGGGGTGGAGAAGCATTCTCTGCCTTCTGCAAGGCCCCGCAAAAGTCACAAGACAAGGAGAGGATTATCATGTCACATGGTTCTATCAATAAGAGGAGTCCTTATATCACACAGTGATCCTTTCCACTGTGCTTTTGGGGCTAGGGGATACACAGATGGTTTAATTATGCTGGAGTTCTCTTATCTGCTCTTGTTCTCAGTTTACACCTACACTTTGAGAACTAGAGGTGAAGGCCTAAGACTGATGGAATATACCGTACCAGTAGAATGAGGGACACATCTGTGGCATCTTTTTTTAGGGTCCATTAACATGGATTTTAGGCACTTATTCAGACTGTAGTTTTTAAACTCACAGTACAAATTATTACTTGTTATTATTCAGAAAAGCTTATCTTCAAATATGTCCAGTCCTCGGTGGTACCATAATAACTCTACCCAATCTTTCAGAGAGTCCGTAGTGTTACTTTCGGGATAAAACCACACTTTGAAGCAGGCTGACTTGTTAAATTGCTTTGGGTGAGACTCTTTTTATTATGAATATTTTCAAATGTATAGAAAAATTGGAAGCGCTGTATAATGATCACAAAGCCTTAACAATTGTTACATTTTTCTATCCATCAATAGCTATACGAAACACACACACACACACACACACACACACATGCACACACTTACTGAACCATTTGAAAGTGAGTTTTAGACATCATGACACTTTACTCTAGATACTTCTACATGTGCCTCCTATCAATAAAGACTTTCTTTTAAGTAATCAGTTACTGTTACCACACATAAGAATATTTTCTTAAACTGCCAACATGCTGCATAATTCTGGTTAGATTTTGGTACCAAGATCCAACAAAAATTTATTCATTGCACTTAGGTATGACATTTCTTTAGATTCTTTTGAGAAAAGCCTAACAGTGTGCACTTTTTTCTTAATGGGAGTGCTTTTTACAAAAGAGACTGGAGTGACTCTTACAGGATATTTCATGGTCTGGGTTTACTCGCTTGTTTATCTCTTGGGGTCATGTGATTTTACCTCTGTCCTCTGTGTTTCCTGTAACCGGAAGTTAGCTCTGAAGGCCTGGCACGAGTCCTCCAAGACCTCTTTGGTACCTGTCTTTTACAGGGGGTCTGTACACTTGAGATTGCTTCCCAAGGGGGAGCACAGGCCTCTGCTTGTCCATCTAGCTAAGGTGGTGAGTACAAGAACTCTCCATGGTAGTTTTGTGTTTATTCCTTTGTAGTTTTGAGTGATAGTACAAAATCTTGTGAAGACTGTTTTCATCATAAACTCCTTGCTGAGATCCTAGCATCCACTGGTGATCCTGGTGTGAATAAATGATTTCATTGACCATGTACCGTTTTGCTTACTAATGAAGATTAATCAAAATTCTCCTCAATAAGCTAGGTAAATGCTTCATTTTTTTTCTCTTTACTAATCACTTTTCAGAATTTGTCATGTCCCTTCCAAAACTGGTAAATACAATTTACTTTTTGTTTGCTTTATTTTTACTTGTCTATATCACTATGAACTCTTGGATTTTATTCAACTCTGAATTTTACAGTGTATTTAATGTTCTTTTTTTCTGATGCACATGCAAACTCAAATTTGGCCAGTGGAAAACCCTTTGCATATTCTGTCATCCCATCTTCATGAGTCTTTCTAGAACAGTAAGATATTTTAGCCTCAGCTTGCATTTTCCCTGCCTTCTACCTGGAAATTGTCCTGTCTGTGAGGAACTCTCATTCTGTCTATAAGGAGTAGCATTCCTTTTAAACTGTCACTGTGGACACATCCTTCTATCAATCAATTGATCTATCAATTATCTTACTGTCACTCAAGTATAACCTTACATGCTTTGAATTAACTTAGTTGTTTTTGTAACCTTATATCAAAACTATTGGCTTCTAAAAACCCTAATATACTTATGTACTTGCATTATCCTAAAATCTATCTAAAATAGCTTTACAAATTAATTCAACTTTAATTTGATGGATATATGGGTATCGCCATTGCTCCATAAAGGTCTTCTAAGTTTGAAGTATTCTCTTCTAATTAAAAATTCTTTCATTCCGCCACTCTCATACTTAAGTGAAACAGCCTTTCCATTTGGTTGGGCCACTGGCCTTTAACTGCAGTTCACATTTAGGGCAGCTATTCTTATCCTTGATCTTATGTTAAAATATTTAAAGAAGTTTTAAAATAAGACCTCTTACTTGATCCCTTCCCCTAGAAATTCCAATTGAATTGGTTTGATATGTAACTTGAGCATCAGTATTTTAAAAAAGCTCCTTGGGTTAAGAATCTCTGTTTGCAAATTTAAGATTTATTTGTAGCAGTTACCATATGCATTTGTTGTCTCTTATTATCAATTTTTTGTCCTGATGGATGGGGACATTTATAATGAGGTTTCTGGTAAATTCGCCAAATTTGGCCAGTAAAAACACAGGATGACAATTTAAATTTAAATTTTAGATAAACAATGAATAATTTCTTATATATGTCTAAAATATTACACAGGGCATATGCATGCTAAGTTTTTTTTTTTTGTCTGAAATTCAAATAGAACTGGGCATCTTGGATCTTATCATTTTATCTGGCAAGTGTAGCCTCCGAGAGCTCAAGCTGGGGTCTAGTGGGGGTGGAGTGTTGTGGAAAAGGAGGGGAGGGAGAAAGGTACCAAATGCTAAAGAAAAACTGCATCGATTTGGTGAGGCCTCCTAAGGACAAACTTACACCTTGACGTTTGGGGATAGAGATGATGCTTATCTTGCAGATGCTGCTGCAAGGTTTGGGGCATGGGCATGGTCATGGTGAAGGCTGAGTTTTGTCTGAAGGGATGTTCAGTTCTTACTGCATAGATCTTCCCCATGGATAGCAGCATTATGGCTGCAGTGTATTCTGGATAGAGATGGTCCTCTGAAATTTGCAGTCTGGGAAATGGCATGGGTCAGTGTTTCTCTCAGTGAATATCCATATCATTCACCTGAGGAAGTGAAGGTGCAATGTGTCTGGTGTTGCTATTAATATTAGCTGTAATCTAAGATGCAAATGACTAGGTGTTTTCAAGCCCGTGGACTTTATTCTACTGAAGTGGAGGAGAGCCATCTCTAACTCAGCATGATTCATCACACAATGAGGGCACTTGCCTGCTTGTTCAGAGTAGTATATTTCTTCCTAAACTAAATGTGTGTTTTCCAAAAGGAGAAAATAGATTAATATCAACGAATTCCACGATGGAGAGAAATTTGCAAGAAATAGATTTAGCAACAGCCTTGAGATATGAAAAGTAATAGGTGAAGAATTGATACATAAATAAATGAGACAATTGAAAATGTGCAAGTATTCAGTATGAGGGACACACAGGCCTGCGCGGTTTAACAGCCACTACTGGAATTCAGTTTGCCAAAGACAGAAATTTTTAAGATCACATAAGCTGATATATGAGGACAGTAGAAATTTACTGAAAACAAATTACCTCTTGACTTTTGATTCTGAAGAGTGGAAGCTTTATTTCTTGGCATTATTGGATGACTTCTATCATGTAATGATGGTAATACGGCTTGATGAAGAGAAGTTTAAATACTGTACCCAGTCTTGTGAATTTGAGAACATCGGGTTCTAGCATGAGATTTAAAATGAGGCTGATATGAATCTGTCCCAGGCAGCAGGGAGTAATGACTCAGACAATAAACGCTAGAATCAGGCTATCCTGGCTGAATCCCATGTTTACCACTATCAGCTGTCTTACTCCATGCTAATTGCTTACTTTCCCTGTGCTTCTGTTTCTTCAACTGTAATGATGATGTCTTCTTCATGGCACTATCGTGAAGTTCAAAGAATTTTGAAGCATGTACAATATATAATTTGTGTTCAGTAAATAGTAGCCCAGTGACTAACATCAGTATTGATTCCTCCATTACTGTAGAACTCCAAGATGACCCTGTTTTCATGTCCAACCTGAAAGCATAATGTTATCTATCACGTGGAAGGCCTGAAGTAGGCGGGAAGGCTCAGGGAGGAGACCTGAAGTGCAGCAATTTGAACCAAAAGTTCCGCCTAGTTGGTTGCATTTGAGGCAAGAGTTGAGAAGTGGGGTGAAGAGAGCTGATAGGACCTGAGGAGGAGGTGTGCAGCCAGCGTGGTTTTTGAAGCCAGCTAAACCACTGAGTGGCTTCACCAGGACCCTCGTCCCAGTGTGTCATGGCAGTAACTGACCAGCTCATTGCTGAGGCTCGAGGTGAATGACTGAGTACAGATCAGTTGGACAAGGGTCAGACAAGTGAAGATGTGATAGGGAACACATATCAGGACCACAACACAGGCTGTGGTCTGGCCAACTGGTCTAGGAATACAATGAGAAACTTCCAGGCCATTTTGTCTCCATATATTCAAATGAAATCTTTTTTGCTTTTATAAAGCTCTTAATGCATTCACCCTACCTCATTTCTACCTCCAGCATTACCCATCACTAAATCCAATTATCTTTTGCCAGGACTGTCAAAGACCTCTAGTTGATCTCTCTGTTTTCTTGCTCTTTGCTTCCTTCCTTTTTTTTTTTTTTTTAATCCATCCTTCTGCCAGATGTACTTAAAAAACCACTGTGGTCACAAACACAAACACTCTTGCAAACACTCTCTGTATGCCTTAGGACAAGTTAGAATTACTGAAGCTACAGAGTCAAACTTCACCAGCCCTGCCTTCTGCCAGGCTCTGTGGCATTTCTTCAGTTGCTACTACAATCCACCCTATTGCTAGCCTTTGTGACTAAGTTACCTCTGCTTGGAGCACTCTCTCCTTGTGCTTTTACCTACTTAGCATCTTCTTACTCTCTTCATCAGAGGGGTCAATCATCAAGGAAGTTATCCTTGATCTACCAATTAGGTCAACATTCCTTCTCTTTATTTTAGACCCTCATAGAGCACAGTGAATTTCTCCTTTGTGGCACTTACATCGTTGAAATTCTTCATTTACTTGCAAATAATTGATTAATAAGCTCCATAAAGGTGAGAATCAACTTTTCTTTTGGTCAGCATTATATCTCAGTATGCAGTTTGGAATGCACTAGACAGTCCATATTTGTTAACTGAATAAATGCATTAAATGAATGAATGGATGAATGAATGGGTACATTAATGAACAAGCAGAGATTCAGGCAGAGTTAGGGTGTGGGAGTGTATAACCACTTAGGTTCATCTGGAAGCTCTAATAATAGAGTCTTCTTATCACAGGATACCTCAGACCATCCATCCCTAAGAAGGCCCATTTCTTGGGCTGACCTTTTAAGCCAGGAGAGGTTCTTCATTCTACAAAGTCTGGGACACAAAGGCCATGTCCCCATTGGTTCATCTGTGTATTTTAGTACACTGTGTGGCTGATCCTAGGCACCCAGGGCTTTTTTTCTCTAATGAGTGGATGAATCATTGAATCATCACCTAGCAACTAATTATCCTCTATTTTCATCTTTGCTGCTATTTTACCACTGGTCTGGAATGTCTGGTTCACTGGAAGTGGTGTAGGCTGATGCTTTGGACTGTGTTTTAAGATTCACCTCCCTGTGTGAAAGGATTCTAATACTGGATATTCTGAATATTTTCACATCTTAGGTGATTCATAGTAAGAGCTTCAGCCTCTCTGTTGCATCCCTGTCATTTTGTGAAACTACAAATTCTAAATTTCTAACCCCCAGGTGAACTTGTACCAGGCCTCTTGTTGTTCTCCTAGGACACAACACTGGGTTAGAAGTCCATCTCCTTTCAAAAAGTGATTCTGTTTCTGTTTTCTTGGTGGCTCTGAAGTGCCTTTTCCAGAAAGAAAAGACCCAGGTCCCAGTTTTTTGGAAGCCAGAGCTGGAAGAAGAACCTTGTCTTTTCTGCCCGCAATGTACAAACATTTCTTTGTTTGAATCCAACAACATGTGATGACCCTTTGGTAAGTCCTCAGTGCTAAATTTCCTTTTCATGGCAGCAGCTGTAAAAACTTGAGGGCTTGTGATAGGCAGTGATGGGATGAAGCATGGATGTAAGTCACCTGAGCACGGGCTGGATTTACTTGACAGATTTCTAGGTTCAGTGAAGCTTTCCTCTCCCAAATAAATCAAACTGACCTATGAAGGTCTAAGTTAGGGAACACTTCTGAAGTGTCTCAGTCTGAACTCAGGTTAGAGGTTGTTCTGTCTGAGTGATGGGCACAGATTTCCAGTGAGTAAGAAGGGAAAATGCACCAAGTAGAGTCTTGAACATTTAACTTTTGCTTGAAGATTTTGGAGCTTTTTGTTCTTGGTTTTGTAAATATGATTACAAGGAAAACACATATAAAAGACAGAGGAGGTCTTGAATAAGTATGGATAATTGAATCCAAGATGTGGTAGTGGAGACTTTTTATTTGAAAAGGAGAGAGAGAGAGAGAGAGAGAGAGAGAGAGAGAGAGAGAGAGAAGAGAGACTGAAGTTGAGGACATATTCTTGATGTTTTCCCATAGCCACAAAGGCTGGCAATGACTGGATCCCTTTAAGAGATTGTGTGGAGTAGCACTGGAAAGATCTGTGTTTTGAAGGGTGGTTGGAATTTTAGGCTTGTTCCCTGAGGGCACAGTATCTTGTGATGACTCAAGGTAGTTTGAGGGTACTTTGCCTTTATTCTTAAGTTATTCTTTCAAAGAACAGCATTTTCACTGATAGCCCACATTTCCATAAGAAATCCTACATTGAAACTGCAGAGGTACACGCTGGGAATGGTAATTTTAGAAGACACTTTACCTCTCCCCTGGGGGACCCATCAGGAAAGGAAGCTTGCAGCTCCCTGAGGCAGGTGTCACCCAGGTGGAGAGCTGCCCACATGGAGGAAGCTTGGACTCTTGCTAAGGGTCCAGTTATGGTGGAGGAGCATGTTTCCCCTAACAACTGATTAGACACATTATTGGGTAGCTCCAGCTAATGGGAACTGTTGCAAGATCTCAGAAGACTGAGCTTATGATCTCTTGATAAATAGATATATGCTACATGTGGGTCAGTCATTTCCTTATTAAGTAAGGAGGAGGAAAAGAAGTGACAGCCTTAAGAGACCCACCTGGGCCATGGCTGCTGGCCTGGTTGGGAGCTGGCATCAGGGTTCAGGGTTCAGGGTCCAGGGTGGCTTGAGATGCATAGAGACAGAGGTCTATTCTGATACTGCAATAAATGATGCATGTAGTTGAAAACACTGGCCTGGAGATTTTAAAAATTGTACACTTCTTAAGTGCAAGTTTGTAATTCCAGCATTCTAAAAGGCTGAGGCAGGAGGATCATAAATTCAAGCTTGATCTGTGTGACTTAGTGACAGGGAGAACTTGTATCAAAATTACAAAGAAAAAAAAAAAGACTAAGGATGTAGCTTGGTGTGAAGGTCCTGGGCATTGAGGGTGTTAACAACTTTTGCCATAAGTCATAGAATATCCCAGAGAGGGAAAAAAGTTAATTCTGGTACTATTTTTCTCCTCTGCATTCATCTCTGTAAATCTGAGCTGTTCTTTTCCTTGTACCAGGACGAGCTGTTTACCTAATTATTCTGCCAGGGAAAGTGGTTAAGGGTTGGACAGAAGAGGCAGGAAAAAAATTGCCCTAGAACAAAAGAGAAATGTTCTATTTTTTCCAGGAGACACAGATTTATTTCAGTTTTAGTAGCCCTTATTCGAATTCATCAGAAGTAATTAATGAAAGCTTGAAGTCTTCCGCGCGCGCGCGCGCGCGCACACACACACACACACACACACACACACACTTCCCTGGGATTTTTTTTTCTTTCTTACTTGAATTATGTTGAGCTGTTCGGTCTATTGGTTCAGTAGCCCAAGCCTAGTGCAGTATTGTCATCCCTTGCTTTACAACACGGTCATTATATCCCTAAACCACATTGTGATACACAGTGCCTTCTGTTTACGACTCCCGAAACTCCCACTCCATATATCACCTGCCATAAAACCCATCAAACTGCTGCTACTAAAATGGTGCACAGTGGTCTAAGCAGGAGCCGGGCAAATTGTGTGATACCCTACTGTGGTTAATGAGAGTGAAAATGTGGTTAGGATTTTATTCAGGAGATGTTCATTTGAGGGGTCATTGTAGTTCGAAGGCAGAGAGAGATTCTTTTGTTAACTTGAATGACAATATATTTTTTATCGTATGGAGTGGCTCAGTGCAGAGTTTGCCAAGTTATTTGTCAATTGTAAATAAGTCAGATTGTGACTTTGAGCAGCTAGATTTTGATTGCTTGGGGTCTTGAAAACTAATTAATACACTGAGATTGTTAGATCGAGTATGAGAAACCTGTTGCAGATTTAAGTTCAGTAGTGATCCCACTCTAATAAAGGCAAAAAAAAAAAGCAATTCAAATAGCATATCACAGTTTTGTAGACTAGATGCAATTATTGTCTTCAGCCTCTTGGAATTAAAAAAAATAAGATGCAGCATAGGAGAAACAGTGTTGTGCATTTTGAACTTTTTTAATCCTCCTGAAATTTGCACATATGCAGAAACCCCTAGAAATATCTGTATCCATCACTTAGACCCTGAAAACTGTGGCTCTTCATTCAGAAGTAATGATCATTCAAAAATAATATTAAAACATTCTTATTCAAAATGCATAATAAAACTTGAGTATGGTGGCACATGCCTGTAATCCCAGCACTTGGAAGGCTGAGGCAAGAGGATTGCTGTGAGTTTGAGGTCAGCCTGGGCTATAGCGAATTCAAGGCCACTCTGAACTATATGGAAATATCCTGTCTCAGAAAAACAAACAAACAAACAAAAAAAACCACCTCCCCCAAATAAACAAATGAATGACAACAAAAACTAAATATACATGTCTTTACTTCTTAAATAAGCTTTATTCAAAGGAATTCTCACCTTACACTCTCCCTTAATTCCAGCTAAAGAGCTGAAGCCTTTTTATCCTAGAGAAGTATTTCTTCAAAATGGTTCAACAAATGATAGCATTTTACTCAAGAAAAAACAATGCAAACCTCTCTCATGTTTTCATGACCCACCTTATTCTCTCCCAGCTCTTTCTTTCTCCTCAAAACAAATGCTACATAGCTTGGAAGATGGATCCTGTTAATAATATTAGAAAACTTTCTTCCACTAGCTTTGGTCCACTTAGGAAAAGTTTAAAGAAAAATGAACAGAGTATGTGTACAGTGTCTGATCTCATTAACTCACTCATTCATCACTGAGGAACGAGCATCCCCAGAGCCCACCCTGGGCATTGTCATGGAAGCAGAATTTGTCCCTGCTGTGCTCTTGGCTCTCTGTTCTGACCTTCTCCACTGTTCACCCCACGATGACTGGGGTGCTGCTACAGCCCCAGTAAAATCATGCTGCATCACTAAATCTAGCGCAGATACCTGCTCCGTGAGAACTAGGCCCCAGGGCACTGCTAGGTGCTTCTTGTGTTTCTCAGCTGGCACACACTGAAGCGCTAGCAGGAGGTTTCCAGCATGTTCCCTACTGTATCAATCTAAAAACAGCGAGACCTGTAGAGACTAAGTAATCTTCCCAAGGTCAGTTAGGTAGGAAGAGGCCGGGCTTATGGCGGCTCCTTCATTTTAAATCTTTTTCCTTCTCAACCCTGATAGGTTTTTATTGGATGCTCTTCAGCTCGTTTCGCTTCCCTAAAACGATGCTCTGCTAGAAGTTTCACATGTTATAGTGACATCAGAGAAATCACTGGAAGAGAAGTACTGTGCTTGAAAGTGTTGCTGACTGCCCTGTGTACAGTGAGCACTCCTCCCCGGAGACTCATGCCTCCAGGTTCCTACCTTGGCAGCTCTAACCATGAAAAGGAGTGGCATAATATCATCAAGAAGGACTCAATAGGAACCGAGAGAAGTGTACCACCCACAAAGCATTTGTGAATCAAACTAATAAAGTCTATGTACTCTTGGAGGCCTAGCTCACCAATCCATAAGAACACTGTTGTAAGGTGGAGGCAAACAATTCTTTAAGACAGACTCACAAAGATAACACGGGTGAATATGATTCTCGTGGTATAAAGTTCTGCTCAGATTGAGCCTCTTGGTGATCTGTTTGATTTCTTTAATGGAAATCTGATTTCAATTGAGTCATATTGCTTTAAGAAAATTCCAACTCCAAACAGCACCGCAAAAAGGAAATTAAACTATAAAAAGTGCATTAAGGTAAGGGTAGGGATCTAAGTCACTGGCCCAGAAATGAGTTAAAATCAAAGTTAAGAACAGAACCCCTAAGTTGCTCTTGTTAGACATTACAGATGCCACCACTATTTACAATTTCGTGATATAAAACAGTCTACCTTGCAGAGGATTCTGACTTCATCAGTGTAGCACGTAGGACCTGGGGATCTCTGAGTACTTTATAAGCATTCCCTTACTTTCTCAGTCCTCATGGAAAATCAAATAAATAGACAGTACTGTTATTTAAGCCAAAGGGACAGGCACATTCCAGCTGGAAATGCAATCTTAAACAGGGGTTTTGTGAAGGTCTGGGGGCTAGCAAGGGATCTTGGTGGCTCTCAAAAGATTGGATGTATTTTCTCCTTGAATTAGTTCCCCTGTACTTTGTAATTCATATTTTTGATTTTAGAGATCTCCATTAAGATGGGCAGTTGAGTAAAGAGGACTATTTACATTCCAGCCTTGGTGGTGCCACTGATGAGCTGTGTGACCTTGGACAAGCCTCTGACACTGTCCCCTGTGCCTGCTGTCTTAGGATAGTTTGAAGATCAAGCCAAAAACCAATATAGACAAACTCTGGGAAGTACAGAGCACAAAGTGATTGTATCATCATTACATACAGGACAAATGAAAAAAGGAAACAAACAAAATGGACAATTTAAAAATAAAGCTGAGAAACAGTCAGTATTCTGCAGGCATGTGGCTGTAACAGCCAAGTTAATACAGGTATTGTGGTTGTGCCCGTCCTAATTAGCTCTTATACCTGGATGGGACCCGTGGGAGAATTCTCTCAGAGGGTGTGCAGTTAGAGTCTTGTATATTTTCAGGTTTCCTTATTAAGTAGAAGCCAGAGCCTTTTTATGTCTCCATGGGGACACCACCAGAGCTTGGATCAGCAAAAATGAAACTCTAACCTGAGGTGTTGGGGTTAGGATGGGAAGCCAGGAGGGGTTTCGTCCTGGAGGGTGGGGCTATGGGTTCAAGCTGGCCTTGCGCTGTTGTGCTTTCCCCCTGGACATGGGGTTGTCACCATGTGTAGAAGGAACTTTGCTTTTCAGAAAGGAAAAGAGTTTAGAAGTGTGTGTGCCTGTATGAGTGCATGTATTTGTATGTGCACATATGCATGCAAGCTATACACACACACACACACGCACACGTGTGTGTGTGTGTGTGTATATATATATATAGTCAAAAAATTTGAGTCTGTTAATTTGTGAGAGTTGATTAAAAATGATGCAAAGTATTTTCTGGCTGAAACAAAAGTTGACCATTTGGTATAAATCAGGTACCTGGACACACAGTCTTGTGCAATATGTTATCTGTGATCTTTTAAAAAAGAGTTTGGACATGGCTGTATTTTTGGTTACCCACTGCTAATTCTTTTCAGACTCACTGGATCATTCTTTCTCATGGCTCATCCAACACAATTTGACCAGTTTTGAGACAGATTCTCTGAGGTCTAGAAAATACCTGAGTCATGGTTAGTGGCCTGGAGAAACTTGTGGACTTGCCAAAGAGAAGATAAAAAGAGAAAGTAGGAGTATTTGCCATGAAGTGCTGTGTCAAGCGGCAAAATTAACCCATGATTTGGGGACTTGGGAGGAATTTCAGTTCTGGAGAAACAGGTGCTTGGAGTTGTAGGTTGAAGGAGAGAAGTGTCCTGGAAATTTGGGAGCCGGAAGTGGCAGAGAGAGGAGGGCAGAGACTCACCTCCATAAACACCTAGGTTCTGCAAGCCTGAGACCAGCAGGGGGAGCACAAGGTAATAAACAGCTTGGGTTTCAGAATTTGACTGTGATCTTTGGAGTTCAGGAAAAACAAGCCAATGAACACGAACAATGAATAAGAGAGCAGGAGAATGCCTGCAGTCCTATCATTCCTTGTTTTACCTAAGGCATTTTAATAGTCTATCTCATTTTTGCTTCTTGTCTCACTTACAAAATGTGTTCCATGTAAATGCAGAAACCCAAAGTCAAAGAACCTAACAAGTAAACAAACAAAAGCTAGGTAAGGGGAAAAATGACATTCAGTCTTTAATTGTTCTCTAAGACAACTTCACTCCTGAGTTAGGCCCCCAAGTTCTTTGAATGATCAAGTAATATGAGAGGCTTACAGAATATTATAGCTCAGAGGCCTGTCACTCATATTTTCCCTGCCTTGGAAAATGGGTTATTTAACAGAATTCAACAAATCAATGACTTTTGAAAAGCAGACTTGAAGGATGCTAATACAATCTTTGTAAGGCTTTAGTAATGAAATATGCTTTTGAAAAGACCACAGCTTTATGTTTATTCTCAGCAGAACTTTAAGTTTCTATAGACTTGTTCAAATATGCCCACTGTTCAGGTGAAGCTCCTATTTTACTGAGTTTACTCTTCCTGGCTTTCTATGACCTGCCCTGTGGGACTTCCATTCATTCATAAGAGAACAACACAACCCTATCTACATCAGGGCCTTTGCACATGCTGTTACCTTTGCAATCCTCACCATCCAACTCCTCCCACCTTCTCCTTCCTTTAGTGAATCGCACTATAGCAGTTTGGTACTCAGATTCTAATTTAGCTCTCACTCTCTAGGAAAGACCAAGTCTGTCCACTGTGGAGTCTCGGCACCTACCAACGTTGGCAAGCATATGTATATTTTTGCAACTATTTACTCCCTGTATTCTAAAAGCTCCTGAGGAAAGACCACTGTTCCTCATACACACTGTGGTGTCCTCAGCATGAAGCATCATGCCTGGCATCGACTCAGGCTCAATAACCACTCACTTTTGGCAGGAAGAAAGTACTAACTTAATGAAGGATTGCTGAGTGCTAATAACAGGTGCTACAGTTGGCTACGGCATGTGAGAGTGAAGAAGATGGAGACTAGAGAGCAGAAAAGGTCAGGAGAGCCTGGACAACTGGCGGGTGTTGAAGGGCTCCTGCGGGATGAGGAGGAGATGGAGAAGGGGCCGGGCCAGGCGTGGGAGGCTGGGGTGTGGAGCCTGCCCAGCTGAGGCTGCGTGGAGGTGGGGAAGGAAGTGTGGCGAACTCTTCACTCTGCCTTAGGCAGGCTGCTGCTGTGGCCACAGTTCCCTGCGCCAGAATCTCAGGGATCTTCCACATGATGCCTTCTATTCTTCACCTGCTTCTCACCCCCAAACCCACTGCATGTCTCTAATGCCTACCCCGTGTCCCAGAGGGCTGGCCCTGTCTCCTGCGTGGGTACCACTATCCTCTGTGGGAATATCTGCTCAACTCTTTCTGCTTTAACTCTATATCCTGCGGGAACCAGACTTCCTTTCACTTCCCCCCTCCAGGGGACATCAGGTATTCACACATGGCATTTGGCTCTGCCTGCCAACAGAGAACAGGATGCAAACTGGCAGTTTGTCTGGATTATTTCTAGAAATGTCCTCTTTATTTCTAGTCAGCATTTTGACTGTTTGGATCTTGGCTCTGTTAGCAGAAGGACAGGCCTGTCTTTCCCTTCTTCCGCTGTGCGTATAATTCTTACTGTGAACCACCTGATATCAAACCTAAAACCTCTGACTCCAGAAATCTGACTTAGAAAACCCCCAACTGGCGGAACATGGAGGATGGAACGCGAGCAGGTAAGAGTGCCTCTTCGACTCAAACTGCAAAATTCAGGTCCCTGAAATTTTTCGAACTAGATTATTGCACCAGCTACCTTGGTTTCCTAATTTATTTTGCGGGTACAGAGCCTGAGTCTGTACCCTTCTCTACCCTGCCCCCAGTAAAAAAGATAGCAAAAGCAAACAGGAAGATTCTGGGTACAGGAGATTCTCTTGCGGTTCCAGTCCTATTTCAATGTTACTGACTAGTTTTTCCTCCCTAGACACTGAACATGTATCCCAGATCTATAAAATGCCCTATTATGCTTATATTTATGAGCTAACTCAGTTACCCTAATATACAATGTAAAGACTTAAAAAATAGCAAAGAGTAATTTATAGAACTTTCTAAACCCAGGGCCTAACATTTCTCCAGACATTTTCCTCACTCCTCCCCATTTTGGATCTCCAGAGCAGGAAAATGGTAAGGATGAGTTCTCTAAATTAGGAATCGAAATTGACCCATTTATAAAAAATTCACATGAAGTCTTTCTCACGTTTTGCAAGTACTTGAACAAAATATAGAGAGACCTTGGCTTAGAACCTACCAAGGAGAGGGCCGCTATGTGCTCCGTAGGGTCTGGTCCCTGAAGGAAACCTTTCCTTGTGGGATAGAATCATGGAGACCCTCAGGGTCCTGGAACTGGTAGAGTGTCTGTCATGCAACACTCAGTGTTCTGAAGGACAGGAAGTAAGGTGGGGCTGTAAGGTGCAATGAGAACCTGATGGCACTCTTTCTAATTTTAGTCTCCCTCAGATCATTTTAAAGAGTGCTCTTGTAAATCACAGCTGGTGCGTTCCTGTGAATAGACTCCTGCTGCTTTCTAGGGGGCCGTCCTCTGGTTTCTCCTGCCTTCCTCAGGAGAAAATCCTCCTCAGAGGTCACTGCCTGTGATCCCCAGGCTTCCGAGGAAAGCTGAGTGGTGACTCGCTGGGCACGGAGTGTGCTCTCTCCTCTCTGCCGATTCTACAGTGGAGATGAACGGTGATAAATGCAGATGCATCGTGTTGAATCAAACTACTGGACGTTTTCCTAACTCATCTCTCCACCCATTTTTACCAGGAGGTGTTTGGCTAAAGGCAAACCAGGCCTTCACCTATTGGTCTTGGGCTATTTCTAGGGCTGATTTAAAAAGACATTGACTGTAGTTCATAATAGCAACTCACTTAAGTCGTAATTCTAAGCCTTGGTGTGTTGGCGCTCCACCGCGGCTGGACACGCTTCCAGGAAAATCAAAAGATGTTCAAAATAAGTTATTTCTAGATTCAATTTTATTTTAACTGTACAAGTCAACCAGATGCAGCCTCACTTCTGCCGTGAGCTTGTTGTGCACTGGGGGCAGACCCCTGAACTTTTCTGAGTCTCTTGATCCTCAACAGCAAATGAGACTCCCGGCCTGTGTGGTTTTGCCACTCATTTTCTATACAGTGCATCAAGGAGGCTCTGCTATGTGTCTCAGAGTTGTGAGACACTCAGAAGCCAGAAGGCATATAGTGCAAGCACATGGGGGGGTGCTGCTAATCAGGGGTAAAATTACTTCATTTAGGTGTAGATGGATTTGTACCACAGATGGGTTAAGAATCTCCCAAGTGCCAGAAATTGTGCTAGGTTATTACATATGTTTTTCTCCAAATTCAGCACATACATGACTCTATTCATACAGACCTGGTCTCCTCCAGAAGCTCATGAACTTGTGGAAATGGACACATGGACAAATTGGAACTTTTGATGTATCAAGGTAGTGTATGTCTGTGCCTAAGATGTGGCAAGATTTAACTGCAAGAACTTTTAGAGTCTCTGTTGATTTATCTTAGTTCTATTTAATTTCTTCACCAATGAGCAGCTGAGAGGCAAATGCATTTTAGTTTATATTTATGCAGTAGGGACACGTTGTTAGGAACCCAAGGTAGGTGACATGAAATGTGGGGTGTCCAGGAGCAGGTAAGTTACACACACATGCAAATAAAATGAATAGACTTTGTTATGGACTTTAAAACATGCTATTAGATAGTAAGAAAGAAAGAAAGAAAGAAAGAAAGAAGAGAGGAAGAGAAAAGGGGGAAAAGAGAGAAAAAGGGAGAGAACGAATAGAATCAACACACCTGGCTTAGAGAATCTGAAGGTTTTTTTGCAAGTGATGTACTCACAATGATGCACGCTGTCCTTGTAGGCTGGGTCAGGAAGTCGTGGTCTCCCTGTGTCACTGTATCATAGCTCCTTGTCCTTTCCCCAGATGGTGTTTCCCAGTTTTAATGACACAGTATTTTATTATTTGAATAATGCATGTGCCTAGACTGTAAAGTCCTTCAAGGTAGAGACTGTTCTTTTCACTTACCCTGGCATCCCCAGTCTTGAATGGTGGTAGTTGGGTTTAGAAGGCAGCTATTTACTAAGTGAATCAATACATGAGCATTGAAAAATAGGTGCGATAAGGAAACTAAGGAGTCTTCAGGGTGGAGGGACAGTTTGGACACTTTCCATGCATAAGTGGCTCTGTGTTACTCCTTCGACCATTCATAATGCTATCAATGGCCAGTGACAAACTGCTTCCCACCTTCTTACCAGAGGGCTCAGTGAGAGAATCTGTGGCAGCTGCATGGGGTACATCCACCTCTTTTTAATAACTCAAGAAGGATTTGTTACCCCTGATTTGAGCTAAATTCCTTGTACCTAGTAGATGCTCATTAAATATTTGAGAACCAAACAAGAAGGGTTGGGTGGGTTTTGGATGCTTTGTGTCCTACAGCCTTGTGGAATAACAAGCCATCACTGCCTACCACCTACCCCCGCCTGCTTCTCACTTAAGCCATGTCTTTATGCTGTGAGAAAAATGGCACAATATGAGGGAAGAAAGCAGGGCATCTGGTTCACCAGATATGCATATGGTCACAACATATGGTAAACCCAGGGCATTTGACCATCGTGCTCATTAGGATGTGCCGGCAACCGGATGCCACGCGTTCGCTGTGTCTGTGTCGTTTTCCTCTCAGCATGCCGACCTGGTGTGACTCATCAGGGCATACTTGCCTTCTGAGCAAATCAGCTCTTCTAGTCTTTTCACCTTTGTTTTTTTCCCCCCCCAGAAATTCCCTCCTCTTTTGTGTTTACTTTCAATTGGTTGATTGTCTTACAACTCCCAGGGTGATCCCACTCTGTGGGTTCCACTGAAAATATCCACAAACCACACTAATCACAAAAATAGATGGCAGGAACCCAGGATCTTCTCAGGGGGGTGGGAAGAAATGCAAGGTTTATTTTTCTTAAGGCATCAAATACATTCTATTTCTCCAAGAGCCTCACATAATCCACTTTGCACAGAAAAAACAAAACAAACGAATGGACAAACAGGCAAACATAAAACCCACCTCATCCTACATCCTCTGTTTTCAGGAACTTCAGTCCAGGAAGACTGGACCGAGGAAGGCAGCCCCACCCAACCTGGAGAGCAAAGTGAGATAATCACCAATTCACACTAGAGTGAAGCAACCTTCGAAATCAGCAAAGTGTACTTTCTTCTTGCGTATTTGACAGTTTCCCCGTAATGTTCTGACTCTGGTCCTTCTGGTCCATTTCACATTTATACGTAGTCCCCTCTCTTTAGACTGCCCTTCTCACTTTTCTAAGGAAATTCCATTTTTGCAATTCCATTGGCAATTGCAACACCACCGTTTAGTACATCCGCGCACTCCATTTTTGCCACGTTGCTCCTCTCTGGTTGCATTTCTAAAAACGAGAGATGAGATCAAAACTCACATTAACCCCCATGTTATCCCCTTTGGTTCTCATTTATTGCTATCCTTTGTTTATCATCTTTCAGCAAATTTTTAGTCCATATGACAATACTTCCATACAAATCCATGAGAATCAGTTTTATAAAATAGACTCACTGATGCTGTCCGTCCCTTTTCCTGATTTCCAGCTGTGGAAGTTCAAGCACACACATCCTCTGATTGCTAGGTGCACGTTATTTCTTTCATCTGCTA
Source organism: Hydrochoerus hydrochaeris (assembly GCA_004027455.1). NCBI lineage: Eukaryota > Metazoa > Chordata > Mammalia > Rodentia > Hydrochaeridae > Hydrochoerus > Hydrochoerus hydrochaeris. The sequence goes on along the minus strand of PVLA01002541.1, from coordinate 108,432 downwards.
GTAACTATCAAAAACCAGTAACAAATTTGTCTGGAAGGATTTATTCTCCACATAGTTTCCTTCTTCTCTTTCTCTTTATTGCTGATGATTTGATTGAACTCAAAATAGTTACAGATTTTTCTCATTTAGCACACACTCCATTATTTCAAGGTAGGAAAGATGCAGATATTTTTTTCTTTTAAATAGTTTTATAGACAAAGTGAAAGATTTTTCATTCTTGCTTCAAATTCATTGTGAAAACAGAAGGCAGTTTTCCCAGATGGAAATCTGTCATATCATTATGGAAATGTCAGATTTCCACCCGGGGCATATTGACAAAAAGCCATGGTTTTTGCCCAGGGGGTGGAATTTCACAAATTTTCCCAAGAAGAGCTACACTCCCTAGTAGAAGACAGAGACAATTTCTTTCCCTATTTCAGATTTGTGAGACTGAATGCTGAGACTGGTTTCAGGCAAATACTCAAAGAAGAGAAAAGAAGACTTTTTCCTCTCTGTTCCCGGATACACAGGCTTGGCACGCATTCACGAGCCAGTCCTAGCCAGGTTAGGGTTATCCCGAGTGGTGACTCTGTTGGTGATATCACATAAAACCAATGTGTCATCTTGCCAAACAGCTGAGAAATTTCATTTTTCAGCCCACCTGATTCTGTCATATAAATATCACTCCTTTGGTTAATAGATATAGCTCTTCCTAAAGCCTGTCTTAATTTTGGTAATTGTATTTTTTCCCCTGGGAAAGGAGCATTTTATACCTCTGTTAGTGGAGTATTAAAAATATTAGCAAATTTTGTCCACGTTAATGAATTTAGAGGAAAATAAAACAACCCCCAAACAATTTTTCATACTTTTATAGTCATCAGGATTGTATACTTTAAATAGATGAACGAGATTTGTGAGTGGCATAAGTCATGGTAGAAATAGCCTTGGGACACGAGTTACTCTATTAAACAAAAGTCTTGCCACCTTTTATAACAACCCACAGATTAACAAGTACAATGCAAAAGGATCTAAATATTTCTCTTAAATAAAGATTTGATGTTCTCAACCAAAACCTCCTTCAAAGATGATGTTAGTGCAGGCACTCTGCTCCATTAATATAAGTATATATTTTTTCCTAATACAAATACCTGCATTTAAAAAAAATGCAGCAATAACTTCAAACTTCAAAGGTCTCAACTTCAAAAGGTTTCTTGCATTCTGCTTGATGGGACAGCATCTTCTGCACACATGCTTTCCCCTGCTAAATGCCTTAATAATGAGCTGGGGTTCAGATTTTGTGAATCGGAGCCAAGTAACTCTATTTTATTATATTTGCTGGGAAATGAACTAGCTCAGGGTAATTAGGAAAGCAATTTTATTAGCTTCTATTTCATAAAGATTGTTTTTTAATCAGAGTCAGAACTTACTAGAAATGATTCTGAGCTCATTGCTTGGGTCTCAGGAAATGAAGTGGGGCACTGGAGGTCCTAACCCATGGTAAAGCCGACGTGATGAAGACAGAAGCTTTGCTCTTAATCTCTAACAATGCTGTAAAAATAAACTCAATCGGATGGCATTGTAAATAAGAGGGTCACTGTTAATGAGTACCTGTGTCTAGTTTATTGTGCCAGAGCCTTGACAACTGAAGGAACAGAAGCTTTCTTGTCATTGACCAAGTGGTCTTGGATTCAAGTTGTGAACAGTCCTGATTTAGGGGCTGAGGTCTTCAGGAGATAAATGGGAAAAGGAATTGGCACTGATGGTGCATTTAGATAATATAGTGCCACTGGGAACAAGACAAATGCTCTCCGGGGCAGTGGACACATACAGGGGTGGTGGTGGTCCTAAGAGGACCGTGGAGATCTTGCGTGTACTCCTCTTCTGGCAGCGACTTCTGGGGCTCAGCACACTGTTTGGGGTACCTCATTATAAAGAGAACGCTGTAAGTGAGAGGGAACCCAGAGAAGGGTGACAAAAAAGATAAAAGGATTAGAAGAGATGACCTATAAAGAAAGGTTAAAGGAACATAACATTTAAAAGTTGCAGGGAAAAGAGCTGGAGAGATGGAAAGCTATTCTGTCTATAAATATTTGAGCCATAATAATTTTAAGGAAGGGAGGGAATTGCTTGCTGTGTTTGAGAATGGTCTAACAGGAAGTAATGGCATGAAACTAAGAAAAGGGGAAAATGTCTGTTAGCAGCCATTAGCACAGATCTCTTCTCAGTAAGGGTAATTAAGCAGTGAAGCCAACCACTTGGGGAGGTGGCTGTGCCCATACCATCCCCAGTGTGGCAAGTATTTAAGGGGAGGCAGACACTCGGGGACTTCCTCTGAAAGGAAAGAAAGCCCACCCCTTCTGAAGCTATCCACATACTGAGAAGAGAGCTGGAAAAGCCAGAAGCACTTTCCTTAAGGCCCCCAATTGTAATTTAAACTTGTAAAATGAGCATGTGGCCGGTGGGGGTGGAGGTAGACATGTTGTCCAAGAAAAAGCCCGTCTTATATGTATGGGAAACATCTTTCCACAAGGCTGTTCTTTTCTACTGCTGGTCATTAGTGTTGGTGTTCCTTATTTCCCTTTACAGTCACCAAGACATTTACATAAATCATCATGTGACACCTCCAGCAGTCAGAGCCCAAGTGGGGAGGGAAGGGTGCCTCTGACAAGGAGGCCCATCTAAAAACGAATGGCGTGAGGGTGTGTGCATCAGTTTCCGTTGTGCAAGCAAAGGGAAATAGAGAAAATTGCCATGTTTTATCATGTCGGACGAGCGGGAGCAGGTGACACCACGATCAGGTGTGCATGCATAATCACTCCCCCAAATAATCGCCATGTGGAATAATTTTCCCCCAAATCTTGCAGCTTCAACTTATTCTCTGCAAGTGACTCATAAATCTTGGCCTTGAATGTGAATCAAGATTTCAAGCTGCAGGCTCAGGGATTTGTTGGATTTATTCAACTTTAGTCTTTATTTATAGACGTAAAAGTATATTATTGGTTGTAACATCCAAACAAAAGAAAACAGGTTATAAACCCTCATTAATGTTTTCTCAAAAGAGAAATTGCACGTTTCTCTTGGGTCTTCCCTTCTCTCCCTTGTAATATTAAGATGATGTCATAAACTTGTAATTAATTTGAGATGTTTTCTTGCACTTTATATCTCTTGGTTTAGACACGTAAATTTCCTGTCTGATAAGAATGCAACAAGCATTATGAGCAGGTGGAAGATAAGCCTTTGGTCACTTGCAATTTAGAAACCTGTAAAGTTTTGCATTTGTACTACTTAAACTCTCTTTTCTGGGAGGGGAGAGATATACTTTAAATGTCTTGGATCTTATGTTATATACCTTAGGTGAGGTGTTGATTTTCAGGAGCAATCACTTTTGGAAAAGAAAGCCATCAACTAACAAATGCATAGACTATATAAAAAATATTGCATAGGCTATATAAAAAATATTGAATTTATCAGGTAGGTGTTTTTTCATTCACTAATCATAGCTGGGAAAGCAAAGACATTCTAAAAGGATATATTTGTACCATATTATTAGATATTCAAGTTCAAGTACTTGAGGCACTAGGATAAGTAAAATCATGAAACACAGAGCTGTAAGAGAGAAATGGATCACAAACCAGTGACTCTCTATTTTCTTGGCTAAATCTTTGTTCTTATACTCTCAGCTCATCTCTTCAATTTCACAAGAAAAAGGCCATAATGTATCTATTTTCAAGTCCTCTTTAAGTCTTGCTCAGATTTCTTATTGCTCATTGCTAAGCATTTTAATTTCTGACCTCTTCTGCTCCACTAGTTACAGACCCATGCACTGACCCTCCAGGATTTCCAACTCAGTGATTTATGTCCTTGCCATATTCACCTGAAGCACTAGTATCAATGCAGGGAGGAGGGGAGAGGGAGAAGGGAGGCGGTGGTGCAGGGAGGGGTGCTTTCTCATCATTCTCATGCTTGGTAGCGAAAGAATTTTCCTTTAAATTTTTTTTGTCTTGTTAAGAGTCTTAATAATATAACTCTTAATGCTGGTATTTTTGGACATCCCCAGCGATATTCTCCTCCTCACAAAAAAAAAAAAAGAAAAAGAAAAGAAAAGCAAGCAGAAAAGAAAAGCACTCCCATTTTGAGTTTTAATTATTTCAACTCTCATAGGCTGAGAGGTAATAGAAAGGTGGAGTTTGAGGCAGCATGAGAGAGAAGCAAAGATCCTGTGGCTCCTCAGCTGATCAATAAAGCTGTTGACTTGTGTAAAAGTCAGATGAAGGACAGTCGCAGGAAGCCAGCTTCTGTCTTGGCCTCGGGCTGTCTATCTCAACAGAGAAACAGAGACCTTTTAAAAAATATATATTATTATCTCTTTTATTATCGAGGTATGAAAGGGTCTAGAATCTTTATGAGGTGCTGAGTCACTTTATCATTTGTTGTCTGCTCTGGACTTACAAGGTGATTAGCTGACCGATAATCAGAGATGCTAATTTCTGTTCTCAGCAATTCTTTGCAGTCAAGGTTCAGTGGTAGGTAGTCTGGCTCCAGATCGTCATTTTGCCGGTGTCTTACCTGGTCCTTTCTGTATTCTTTTCTCATTTCCAAGTTTCTTTTCCAATCTTTTCCTCCCCATTATCTGCATTCCTCCCCATCCTAGGCCTCCAACCAGCATGCCGTTTCCTGTGAGCTCTCTGCCGATAAGATCACTTTATCTCTGACCCTGCGTTGGTGTGGTAATGCCACTCAAAACCAGATCAGAATTTGGACTAATGAGCCTCTGTCAGGGTATGGTTGTGCCCACACGTCATCTGTCCTTTTAGTTATTAGAATCTGAAAACTTAATCATACGCTCTAAGAAGAGGCTTTGATAAAGAATTTTACTCCTGCGTGTTCATTTAAGATTTAGACTTGACGTATTAACGCCAAATTTAAAATTGTGTCCTCCTCATTACAGTCCTCTGTAGTTACAAGGTTCTAATAAATATTATGTCCTCCCATCATGCAATTAAAATTTTCCACCTCATTTCACAATGCAAAACATTCACATGTTGTCAATCATCTTGAAACATGATTTTTTGACATCATATAATTTCACTTCATTTTTGCAGACAGACATCTCACCAGGAAATTATTTAAGAAAGAATCCTATTATATCTTTATTTTTCCACCAGATTTCACCTTCAGAGGCAGTCATTTGTGTACATTTCAGTAATTTCAACAATAAACTGGCAAGGAGTGGAAAAGGCATCTCCTCAGGCAGAGCTTCGCACACGGGCACTGGCGCGCTCAGGAGGCTGTGGCTCCATTGCCAGCACCCAGTCAGAAACACGGTGTTAGCCATGGGAAGTTTACAAGCCTTGCTGCATGAAGTGAAAAGGTTGCTGCTTGAGACAGCTACCACCTGGGAAGCTGGGAGAGAAACATGCGTGGGCTTTTGAACTTTCCTCTGTTTAATAACTAGCAGACACTAATGATTTGCCAAACATCCTGATTTAAAATGGTGGTAGTCAGAAGCAAGACTGCCTGCTGGCTGTGAGGTAGCCCACCTGTTCTCGGTACCAAAGTTCCCCTGACCTGTGCCCGGCACAAAGCTGTTATCCTTTAAACCACTGCTCGGTGTGCATGCGTGTCTCCTTGGGTTCTCTCGCTCACATTCTGGTCTGCTGTTGAAGAGAAGCTTCTTACTGGCAACTCCATGTTGCCTTCCTAATGAAGGCAGATCCCTGTGGAATGGTGTCAGGGGAAGGTGGGATGGGGCAGAAGGCACCAGCCCTGCTCTCCCCGAGCAGCCAGCCAGAGCTTCTGAGGAAATGTTGACGAAGGTACTGTCCCTTTCAGTACAGGGTACAGACCTCTTCCCAGCTTTCTTTTTTAAAATAGCCTGGTGAATCTTTCAAGAGGATCAGATATTTTATTCATGTCTTGCACAGTGTTTGTGAGAAAAATTAAAGAAGAGTCAGTTGTTCAGTGTGAGAAAGGTATGAATGAGGAGAGTCGTGTGGAGATGGCATCTGGCTTCTGGTAGGGTGAGAGAGGATGGTTTTTCATTGCAGCCTGAGTCCCACCGAAACAAGACAGTGTACTTTGGTGTGAGGTAAAGCAAAATGAAAATTAAAGATCTTATTAAGTGCCGGTTTGTCATCGTTTATTATCATAAGAAGTTAGTTTGATTAGCACGCTGCTCCCCAAAATGGTACCCACTACCATCGGCAGACGACTGTTTCTAGCTAAACAGCCGCAAGGGCCTGACGGCACCAACAGCTCTTGAGGCTGAGCGCTTCCTCCCATTCCACCACTTGTCTAAGGCATTCTAGGTTTTTGCAGTACCTTAATGTCATCCATAAATATATCAAAGAGAAACATTTGATAGTGCAGGAAAGAAATCTGTTAAGATGGTTCCATCTGAATATCATATTAATTATATTGAGAATTTTTTAGTGGTTAACCTGTGAAAGTATGTAAGATTTCTCAACACATTCTTAGATGTCTGTTCTGTATTAAGTTTCATAAAATTATGTCATTTGTGCAATGCAGCAACTCAGCAAAGTATTATTTTCTTTGTTTCACTGTTACAAGATTTAAATCACATGACTAAAGAGTAGCAGAGCTCAGAATCAAATCTCCTGTAAATGTTTGTTCAATTAATACTGACAAATCCATATCATACTCGTTTATGGATATTCACACATGGTTATCTGTTAATTATGCCCACCTGTGCCGGAACCTCTGTGTATTTTCTGATGGAGGTACTTTAGTGTGCTGTCCCACTTTTGTGTCATTTAAAGGCCCTTGTCATGCTCTTTACATTTCAGTCCAGAGGGTGGTCTCCAAGGAATAGGGGTGCTGACCTTTGTTCTCTAAAGCCAATCATGCTACAAACCAAGATGGCAATATCCTTCATCATCCTTGGTGCTTTTTAGCTCCCTCTCTGGGTTTATGTGGTGCCTGTCACTGTGCTACCCAAGCGCGTGGACACGCTGCTAACTTCTCATGAGACGATACTGGAAGGAGACTAACTCCTTCCACTGAGATGCTGAATGCCCAGCTCACCGTTAACTATGGACTTTTCCAATACGCGAATCTCTCCTCTTTTGAACTCCTATGTTGTCTACACTTGTCTAACGGCAATGCAATGAAATTCTCATAGCCAGTGGTCCATTGGGCCATGACAAGATACACTGAAGAGAGTGTATCTACATGTTGCTTACCACTTGTTTTAGGGATAAAAACAAGACTATAGCGAAAAGAAACTACTCAAACAAGATTTTTTAAAAAGTAGAAGTTATCAAACGGCTTCATAAGCATCTTGTGAAACCCATGTGAGTTTTGCCTCACAGGCATGGGAAAATGGGCAGCTGCTAGTTTCTGTCTCTCCTCCCATTATGTATTTCTCAGCTTGTTTTGGCTTCCATGTTTTATTCACATCTTATCTCTCATTCTCATCTTTTCTAGTTTACACTTATACATAGTCTGTCATGGCTACCTTCAAATTGTGAGGTGAGCCATCACCATGCCTGTGAGGCAAAACTCACATGGGTTTCACAAGATGCTTATGAAGCCTTTGATAATTTTTACTTTTTGCATCTACATAAGCTTTCAGTTCACTGTCCTCACGCAAAAGTGATGCAGGTTCTAGTTTCCCTATTTCAGACGTGGGGAGAATGAGCCTGCAGTGACCCGAGTCACACGTATCTACCCCTAAGATGTATGGTGCGAAGAGGTGGAGATGAAGAGTTGGTGTTTCTTTAAACCCTGGGCAGGTCTCCTTAGAAACACATCAGGCATAGCGGGGTTTGTGTCTCCAGAACCAACTACAGAAAGGACTGTAAGAGGGCAGAGTGGACTACACATAATGATGAATTTTTAGATCATTATCCTTAAGAGGCAAGAATGAAAGTCTCATCCAGAGAAACATGTACTGGACATTGTAGGTAAAAGTGCTTCTACAGAGAAACAGAAGTGCTACACCTAATCTTAGATCTGAAGTCAAGAATCTTATTGTAAATTGTTTCTTGAAAGCTTTAATTTCTGTTTTCACACACACAGCCACTTGATCAACTCTAGGAAAAAGCGAAAGCTAAATTCAACAAGAAATTCCTCTTCTACCTCTGTCCAGTCCAGAAAGCACTGGAGGACTGTCTTTGTCTACGCTAATCCATATGATTTCCCTATGTAACACACAGCCAGCATTGACTATTATAGGTTTTTTGGGAAGAACTCCATTAATCTTGAAGACCCCTAGAAAGTTCAGTCATCAATTATTATATTTCTATCAAGCCATTTTTTAGATTATAATCAAGATTTCTTATAATCCAGGATGGATATCTGTGATTTGCTGAGAAAAGTTTAGATTGGAAGTATTTCTCGGGAAAAGTTCCATTGAGAGGTGGTCTCTCTGGGTGCTGGGAACTCTTCCTTCTTGGGGCAAACAGTATGATAGTTCAGTTGCTCTTTGGCCAGTTTGCAGCTCTACCAAAGCAGTTCATTCACTTTCATGAGATGGAAGCTTCTGATTTGAACAGGCTGAGATACCAGGTTTCTTTCTGTCATTTTTATGATTCCAAGCAGAATTACTATGCCTATCATGGGATGACCACTGTGGCCTATTAGAAATGAATTATATTCCAATTTCTGACAGCCCTTTTCACATTTTTGCCCAGGACACTGTCCCTATGCAAAAGTGTAAGGTTCAGTGGCTGATTTCTCCCCAGTAGTGTTCTGCCTTCCAGCTGGAGACAGCTCACCTGCAGGTGCTTGAAGGCTGCATTGTGCTGGAATCCTGCTGAAAGAAGCCCACAGGGACAAAGCATGGTTGCATTTTCTCTGTGCTCTAAAAACTAAGTCGAAGCATTTTAGTTTGTCCCTACAGCTTTAGTCCTTAGTTTCTCTAAAGGACATAGTTTGGGGTGAGAGTGAAAGATGACCGTTTTCGTGCAAACTGTCAAGTGCTCTGGGGGTGAAATATAGCCATGTAATGCAGCCAAGCACTACGGCAGCCTTACAGCTACAGCAGCAGCCACTGGTTTCCATGTTCCCGTCCTTCGGAGGCTTATTTAATGTAATCAATAGAGACCACGTGTGTTAATAATAACGAAATAATAACATTTTAATATAAGTTCTTACTAAACTGTTCAAAATGCTTCACCTGGACATTTCATTTAATTCGAACCCCTTCTTTTTTGAGGTAGTAATTTTATTACCATAATTTAGAGGAAGAAAATGAGGGTCAGAAAGGTCAAGTAACCTGCCTAGCGCCACAGAACATGAAAGGACCAGGTTTGGATTTGCACCCGGTGGGAGGCCGGCTTTTGTGTTCATATCACCAGCCTATTGCATTGTTTGCTGAGTATGAGTCCAGCCAGTTGACTAGGACGTGAGTATGTAAAAAGCACCTCTGACATGTCCTCCCCGTGATTAGTTCCTGCAGGCCTTATCGAAGTTCTCTTCCTCAGATCTGGTCTCTCTCGCTTGGTGATGTACCCAAAAATCATCTACCCGACTAGGGTTTTGAATATGAGGAGCAAAAGAAGAAAGAAGGAGTTCATGGAAGAGAAGGGAAATCTGTGAGGGGGATGTGGGAGTGTAGGAGGGCTGCTAAGAAGCTCCAACTGGACACCTTAAAGAGAAACAGCAGAAGAGGGGAGCACACTATCTCCCTCTGCGCCAAAGCTCATCTGTGCTGTGGTCCCCGGGGCGGGGGGGTCAAGAATCAAATGACTCTGCGTGCATCTTTGGCAGGGGAGAAGTCAGGACGGGACCGTCACGGGAGGACTCCCCATAGGAGTATTTGGTAAAACTAATAACTAGGCAGATTAGGTGTAGTGTCAAAGCATGAGCCCTTTCTTCCACGGGTTGTGAAGTTCCAGGTTTCAACAGGGGCCAGGCGAGAGCCTATCAGAGGACATGGCTGCACCACACTCTTGCTGCTGTTTCCTGGCTTTGCTCCCCACCCCCACTGAGGGAGGGGCTTGCATCGTCTTGGTTCTTTCTCTATGGACTGTAAGTTACAGAAGGATGAGAAGTTTTGACTATTTTGATCCAAAAGGGTCTTCAAGGATCTTTTCAGGTGCTTAATTAATACTGTCGAATGAATTGAGTGTCATTAGACATCCTGCTAGGCCACGTTTTGTTTGCTGTCTCACACACTGTTACCTGGTCACTGCTCGGGTTCCCTCTTCTCACTGCCTCGTATCTCACTGCCTCTTTATGACCAGGTGCTCTTATGTCTGTCTGTCTGTCTGTCTGTCTGTCTCTTTCTTTCTCTCCTTCCTTTCTCTCTTTCCCTCTCTCACTTCTTCCCTCCCTCTCTCTTTTCCCTCTTTCTTTTCCTTTCCCTTTTCTCTCCCTCCCTCTCTAATCTGTCCTCCCTACTAGATTCTACCCAGTATTTCTCAGTGTCACGCAGAGCAAGATTCTGTTTCTCCTTCTGTTTCTCTTTTTCTCCAAAAATCCTTCTGCTAAACCATGAGGTGGTATGAGAAGGATGGGAGCAACAATCTAGGGGGCACATGATGACTAGAGAGGTTTTCCCAGGAGATCCTCAGCTGGAGCACACCCCGTTTTCAGACCCAGGAGGGTGAAACCTCTGCTTTCAATCTATAGCTCTAAGTTTATCAAGACAGAAAAGAAAATGTCACCCATATCCAAGCCAGGCTTTGGGTGAATTGTTTCCCAGAATTAAGCCATCCAGATGAAATACTTTGCTTCTTATGAGACAGAAGGCTTCAAAGTCTCCATTGATAACATTCCCTGTATCAGAACTATGTATGTATGTGTGTATTTATTTTTTTAACAAACACATCTGTAGTGCTTATTATGTGCCAGGTGCTATTTTAAGTAGCTCAACAATACACATTAACTGATCCAATGGTGTGTATTATTGATAAGCCCCCACCCTGCCTTGGTAAGAAGCTTGAGGCTTAAAGTAACCTTAGTAAAATTAGAGTTTGTCCCTGGGTTCCCCAATCTGGCTCCAGACTCTGCACTTTCATCCATTAGCCAGGCTAACTCTCCAAAACTAACTCTACTTTTGCAATATTGATTGTGACTCCATTAAATTTTTTTGTAATTCTTTAAGTCCATACAAAGAACATGAAAAAGAAAAAAAAACCTTAAAATGAAATGTAGGTAGCTATTTTAACCTCCAAAGAAAATAAATTTTCTGATCTGAGTTTTCATTTGTGTATGCACATTTATGTATTAGAAATATATAAACACACATACATCACAATATATACATGTATGTACATATGTATTCAAATGCTACCTGAATATATTTTGCCTAATCCATACACAACTTCATCAATATTTCTTCTTTATTCTTCTTTATGGCAGTAGCTTTCTTTATGCATTTCCATTTTCCACATTTTTCAGAGTGATTGGGTTAGGTTGCATACACTTCTCCTGAAATATTAAGTGCATACAGTCTGCATGCACATGCATTGGGCATATAGTTATGATCTATCATCTCAAAAACCCACACGTTCTAAGAGACCAGAGCAGGCCTTGAGTGGTGTGAAGTATTAGGGCCAGACAACCCTGTGCCATTCATCTTCTCACTAATGTGGGCACTAACAAGACCCCAGAGTTTCTGTCTCACTGGCAGATCCTTTGTCCCCAAACCACTGAAACCACACACACACACACACACACACACACACACACACACGGATACACATACCCACACTTGCATGTTCACATCTACTTTGTGTATCTTTCATGTTAAGTTGCTGCATAGACAAGCAGGGGAAAGGCCGCTGACTAGCGTGGTATCGCCGACATTTCCAGAGGAGATGTATTAGCACCTGTGTCAACAATTCGCATTACTCAGCTTTGTCCCGCGGGTGACTTTTTGGGGAAAAATACCCGAGTCACAGAGTGGCTGGACACGACATAATTTTAAACTTTTAATTCATTTCCCCAGCGTCGGCATTCCCTCGATCCTGCTTTGCTCCTGTGGTCCTGCTCATTCTATACTTCCAGGGCCTCACATACTACCTCTGGATTTCCCCGCTTTCTTTCCCTAAGTGTAATAGGGCAAGTTTTCTCGTGCTGCTTATGAAAATTGGTCTTATTGCTTTAGCATCAAGCAGTGTCTGTTACAGTATAATTTCCTGGCTGGTAAATTTCACTGTGCTAAATTTCTGGATACCTCTTTCATTCATTCCTACACATTTTTTTTTTGTTCTTTTATCACAGTAGATTCCTGCTCTCATACAAACTCACACTTCTGAGTACACGTTTACCTTACTTCTGTCTTCCTTCAAAGTCCACTATTCAAAACTTCTGAGTTCCTGTCCTCTACTCTGTAAGAGTTCATGACTGGTCTAAGGTTGATTTGTAAGTAGAACAAAATTACCAATATAGTCAGTATTTTTATAGTTAGTTCCAGGAAAAAAAATCAACTTGATTGAATTAGCTTATTAAAAATGGAAAAAAATCTTGAGTCTTTTATAGATATTACATTATTCACTGAGAATTTCAATCCCTGGTTATTTATTCATATGCACTATACAAATCTCAAAGACCTAGATTTGGTCAGTCATCTTTGTCTATACAATTCACTGAATATGAAACTCTTCCATATGCAAGAATCCTAATGGTTAGCATCATGGACCATCCATCGTGATTATTTCGTGAATTTTTCACATTTCAGCTAGATGTTTTGGCTCTGTGTAGACAGATTACAGCAGGCTTCTCAGTATGTATTCTTTTGAATCTGCTTTATTGATGTAGAACAAAGTTTCATTTGCTCACAGATTTTAATTTACAAAAGAAAAGCTAATGAATGTTGGATTACATTCTTGAGTATAGGTAATAAGCCTCATATGTTATATAAAAAAACTACCACTCTCTGATTGTCAAAGTTTACTTCTTTCTTTTCAGATTCTTCTTTGTATTGTTTTACAATCTAGGTATATCTGTTTAACATGAAATGCAGAAAATGACAGGGCTCAGACAGCTACTGCATCCAGTGACAAAGATTACTGTCATCCTGGCTCATCAGTTAATTCATCATTGGCAATGGTCCATTCCATTTCCTGGTAGCCTAGCAACAGCCAATGACGAGGAGGGCTGTTTGCCATGTGACAGTGGTATGTGGTACTTTCCAGAATGCTTTTACATAAAAATAGGATGATAATTTATAAATTTACATTTTTATTTTAATAAATGGGAATATTTGGTTTTAGGGTTTGACATTCAAAAGGGAGACAATTTTATTTTGCAGACCATGACTGTAAAGTGCTGGCCTGGTGACTTGATAACAGAAATGGAGCTATCAATTTCATATATAAGCAGGGTTTAAAGTTGAGATTCTGAATGCCTTACTTTACCTTGGTTGGAGTGATTTTCCACACAAATTAACTACAGAAAAATAATATAATTAAATTAGAACTATTCTTACATCAGTGCATGCCTGAGTCCACACACATAAGCACACACACACACACACACTCAACATGGGATTGTGAGTTTGAACTTTGGCTCCCAATTTTTTTTTTGTCATTGACCAAAAAAAGTAAAATAAAATAATTTTTTTGAGCAACAACAATATTTGTTGTCTTTAATACTGAAAAAATAAATTCACAGTTTCTCGCAGTCCTCCTACCCCTCTATTGATGATTCATGGTTCGGCAACTCATTGAAAAAGCTGCTCATTTGTTTTCACTGATTGAATCCCCTGATTGTTAGTGTGTATAAATGTATTAGTTGCTACTGAAGCTATCTGCTGGTAAAGAAGTCAGGAAAAACCCTATTTAAATGTCATAATGCTTTTCCTCTTGTCATGACAGTATCATTCAGTAAATAGTTTTATTTTAGTGCTATAGTTAAGAAAATCTATAATCACCGCTGCATAATTTTTTTTAAAAAAATTTATATTTAGCCTCATCTGCAGAGACAGGAGAGGAAAATAAGCGACTACCTAAGACATGAATTCCGTTAAATATTAAAGAGATCTCATCAATGATTTTATTAGTCTCAGAGCTCAGCAAAGGCCTCACTGACATCTAGAGCCTAATGATTTTTTTTAAAGCCTTGCACTGCACCTTTAAATATTGAACAATATTGAAAAATATTGAAGCCCTTTTTTTGTATATTAGCTTTAGGGAGAAGTGTTGTATGATTTCCACTCCTTTCATGACATTGTAATGATGTTACCACATACAACTTTATCTTGCATGAAAAGGTGAAGTCATGAGTGATTTCTCCAATTTAAAAGCACTCAACCCTCACAGTGCTAGAAATGAATATTTTGCATATATTCATGCAACAATGATTCAATTTAAGATTTCTATTTTCAAACATTGCTTGAAACCTTCACTATGTTAGTAGTGAAATTGCCAAAATGTGTAATAAGATTTATTATAGATGAGTAGCATTTTATTTAGTATTTCATGTTAACATGCTTTTAGGGTTACCTGGTTTAGCAGGAGAATTCATCTTTCTTTTCTAATCAGAGATAACATTTTACTGTATTTTTAAAAATATCCTTCATGCCCCCCCACCACAGTGATATTGTGGCATGCACTGAATTTTATCTTGCTGGCAATACAAACCCAGACATTGCTCATGTCGGTGCTCAGTGTACCCTTACACAAAGTCCCTCTGATTAAAAAGGAAAACAGACTTTGATTTCTTCACTTTAATCCCTGTCTATCTCTCCAGAATAGCTGAAAAACTCTTTTACTATACATCCTTAAAATGGGTTCAGAATTTTTCTGTGGATTTTCCCTTTTTAAAAGAGTCTTGTTATACCCTTGTTTATAAAGTATAGGTGGCTGATGTTATAACAGCATGGAAATGAACATAAGTTTCCTAGAAGCCATATCAAGGCATATGTCACAAGTATAAAAAATACAGGCTGGCAGAAGCTCTTAATTGTGGGACTGTGTTTCTGAAAGAGGTGCCCAAAGATGGAGGAAGAGGTGTATTTAAACATGGTTACCTGTGGCCTTGGAGATGAGAGATAAAGAAGATGTGTAACCATTTCATGACCAGACCTGTGATTATTACAATGGAGTCATGAAAAGCTATATACTCTTCCTGCTTCTGTGTTCATTATATAGCTCTAGGGTTTTAAGTCTTCTTTCCATTCCAAGTTTTCAACACTTCAGGAGTTAAAGAGGGGCTTTCCACAGATTGATTTGTCAAGTATTAAAGCAGTGTCCTTTCTCCCCAAGTGAATCCACATAGCAAACTCACACATCCACACATATTTAATCATGGAAATGTATGCATGCACACAAAGCAAGGTTTGTGTATGTGAGTGAGATTCTAGCATGTCCCCAGTACAGAGAGGAAACTGGTCTGATTTTCATTTAGAGGAAGTCTAGAGTTGCTAGCAGTGAGCTCCATGTATCTGTGCAAAGCCACACAGATGACCCAGTCATGCAGGTGCAGTTTTACTTGGGTTACTTTCAATTTGATAATATAAAAAAGTAAATTGGAAACCTGAGAGGCAACATGTCAGCGAGTACCTTGTTCTGCATTTTGGGGAGGGAAGAAGGTAGTGATCTCATTAGGCCCCTGGGTGGGCCAAATTTTCCTAATTACATGGAAATCAGAGGCAGCCTCTAGACTGCGATATCTTACCTGCATGGAGTAAACACTCCCCTGCTGTCACTAATGTCCTATAAATCATGTTAAAGAGAAGCATAATTAACATTTTTGATCAAATCAAGCTTCAAAGTCATGAGGTGCTTGAATGAGCAAGGCTATATTCATCAGTGAATAGCTTCTCCCGGGAAGGGGAATGCTTACATGGCTTTCTGCTTATCCCCTGCCACCCACTCCTACTCTTTGGACACCTGCAGAAAGTGAAGAATTTGGATGAGAAAATTTCCAGCAAAGTATCGCATTCAGTTTTCAGGATGGTAGCTCATCAGGAGGCAAAGAGTGTGGGGTAGGACACAGGGAGAAGCCACCCCAGATATGAGAAGAAAGAATGTCTTCCTATTCTCAGCTTGAGGAAAGCATGTCCTTTCTGTGTTTGGCCAAATTAGTTCTACTTACCTTTCAACCCATTTAAATAGAATACTGCTCCTGGTTAAAAGAAAGATAGTTTGGCACAAATCATTTCTGTCTTTGTTTTTTTTTTTTTATGTATCTTGAGAAAATATCCATGCAATTTCCAAAGGTTAATTAGAACTCAAACTTACCTGGAGATCAGTACACAGTAGAAGTGCTGAAATACATTTAAATGGATCCTAGCTCCCTGAAAATCATTCAAAGAGAATCCTGGGAGTTGTGCTTAGGAGACAAGGCTTTTCTTTCTCTCAATGGCAGGAAAAGACTTTAGTTTCAAGTTTCCTTAGAAGTTACCTGGTTAACTACATAGATATCAAGTTATAAAAAACCCAACAGCAAAGTCTTGATAAAGAAGGTTGGAGAGAAAGAACTCTGGGTACCCAAGCAGAGTTGTAAAAGGGAGGAAACACCAAATAGGGGGTGCTAGGTAAGACATATAAACTTCTTCCTAAACATCACAGTTTTGATTTGGTTTGAGGAATCCTCATCAATTAGAAATGCCAAAATAATAATGGAATTACCTCATTCCCACACCACCACACCTAGTGAAACTGGAGAAGGCCTTTTGCTTTTAGTTCACCCTTTCAGCTGGGTACACAAGGAAGAATCCCACCTGGTGTGTGGGATGCTGGAGCAATGGTACTTAGAGTGTGAGGCTCCACCTACATTCTCTTTGGTTTCTCCTTAAAACACAGTATGTGCATTTTCTTCTTTCCAACTTCCCATTTGACAGTGTTGTTGCATCCCTCCTGGGTTGAGTTAGAGCCTGTGACAGGAAGTGATCCCAGTCACTTCCTCTTTCATCAGCTGGATGTGTGTCTGGGGGGTAGAGGAGAAGGCATGAGCTTGGGGCTAAGTTATACTACGATTCTTATTTACATAAATGAATACATATCCACATGCATTGCCTACATATATATCCACATGCAATACTGAGGTCCAGGAACTGTGAATATCCTGGGAAAGAAGAAGAACACTTTTTATTAGAATACTGCAAATTATGTTGTTTTTTTCAAATGTATACTGTATATATTGATACATATAATAAGAGGAACATAGGTTTTGGGATTTTTTGAGTCTATTCCAATTTAAAAGTGTCACCGGTTGAATTTTCTGATGTAGATACACAAGTGTTTGTGTATGTGTTGGCAAAGTTTTACAACTATAGTTTTTTCAAGAAATGAATGTTTAAAAATAAAAACTGAGTGGTTTATATTTTATGATTTTTGAAAAGCTTTTTACATAAATTTACAAATCAGAAAAATAATTCTTTATCAGGCTGTGAGTTCTAAATTATAACTCTGGAAATATGGTCACAATAGATATGTCTTTTGCCCTTATTTCTTGGGTCCACTGCTAGGGAAACAAATGGATTTTTAAAAAATCCCACCAAATTGGATATTTGTCTGTTTGCAAAGGCCAGATTCCTCACCACTCTCCCTCATACCCCAGATACTGAGAGAACCAGTCTCAGGGCTACTTTTTTCTCTTTTTATTTTGCTTCATGTTGTTTTACTGTGCTGAATTCAGACAAACTGATTCAGGACTAAAAGAAAGGGAGAATAATAGCTAAAGTTATTCTGAGAAAACTGTCCATTTCTTCTTTGTAAAGAAGTGTATCAACATGAACACGTATTATTCCAGAGGAATTCTACTCCATGAAAATCTTTGCTGGAATCCTTGAGTGATATACCAAGTTTATACTCTCAAGAGGTTTCTGGATCACTTCTGTGCAAAAAGAGGGAATGAAAATCTCATTCAGATAGTTGACTAAATTTTAATCTAAATAGACTTGTTGTCTTTACTCAAATGTTACCCTTTTGGTCATAGTATTTAAAATTGTCTAAAAATGGTTTCCTAAGCCGTGCTTTCTGCCTTCTCTTCTACACTTTTGCCTCATGTTACTCAGTATCGTTGGATCTGCTAACCATTCTCCTTCTTTATTTCCTTTCTCACTCCCACTATTCACCTTCCATGCACTGTATGCTCTATGAGACAAAAACTTCTGTCTGTTTTATTCACTAAACACCCAGAGTCTAGACTAGAACCTGATATATAGTTGAGGAGCAGCAAATATTTATTGAATAAAATGAATAGTTAGATTGGATTTTTCAGCTTGGTTGGTTATTGTATATAACAAATTTAAATTTGATTTATTAATCAATTTTTATTTTTACTACCTACCTTTCTTCTCTTTTCCATTTGGGCCATTTACTTTTCTATGTATTGTTTCTTTAAGCATTTATGTGACTCAAAATGTGGGGCAAAAACAAAAAACTCATCTTTTAAGTTATTCTAGCTCACATAGACCAAGAAAACTGGCTGTGTCAGCAAAAGTTTTACCTACCGACTGGTTATTTTGAGACTTTAAGGACATAACTTCTGTTTTATGCACTGTCATTTAGTCTTCATAATTTCCTAGCATAAGAATCTGATCTTAGGACACTTGACATAGCCTCCAGAGTAAAAGAACTTGGGTTTGTAGCTGAGGCTGCCATACTGAGTGTTGAAGTCTAAAGTGTGAAAGTGCTGAAGTCTATAAAGCTGCCATCTGTTGACTCAGTGGTACCAATATAATTTAGATCATACATAGCTTCAGTGGTCCCTAAAAATCTAGTCACCCTGTATGGCTTCTCCTTCTTTTGTTCCTGAAGTACTCCCTGGAGAGACATATAGACCTATGTGCAAAGAAAGGCATTATGTATGTATACATATACATAAAAATCTCCATAAAGTATTTATCTATATGTTGATCTGTCTAAAGTGATGGAAGAAGGGAATAAATAAATAAATAAATGATATTTTGAATAATACCTGAATCAATGCAAGCAAGCACAATTCGGCTTTCTATTCTGGGTTTCTTTTCCCCTGCATGAAGAATTGATACATCTTTACTTTCTTCCTATCTTTGGCTTTCTTTTGGATAAGGAAACATGCCTTACACCTGCTAGTGTGCTTTTATGACATATTCGGGATTTTCTGGGGGCTTTCCCAGAGGTGACTGTGCTTCAGTGGTGAGTGAATAATGCAAAACAGTCTAACGCTGTGTGCACTGAATAATCATAAGGAGTTCTTCGAAATAATCTCAGGTTGGTAAAATTCTCCACCCCAAATAATAATAACAATAACAATAGCAGCAACAGCAACAATAAACAAAATATGCCCTGTATGCTTCCACCCAATTATTAGCTAATAATGCATAATTATGATTAATTCCACTCTTTAAATGCAGATTCTAAATAGCAATAACCATTTATTTTATGTTTTCACGTTATTTTCCTGCATGTCCTTTATGTCAATTATGTGTTGTCAGGCACATCTGATTGTGCTCCACTGTGCTTTCGTTGGTTTGGTAATTGTACATTAAAAAAAAATAACACGTGTTTAGTATAAAAATTAATTATGTTAAACATTCCTACTAATTTTGCCAGGCAAAAAAAAAGATGGCATCCCACAAATTTTCAGTGTAAAGCGGGTGGCCAGCCTACTTAGGGGCTTTATGATCTGTGGCTGGGTTGTGAGCAGCTCTGTCAAGGCAGTTTGCTCTGAACTGGAACAGAACACAGTGGACGGCAATCTGCTCTTGCTCTCTGCTCCCTGAATTCCCTTAAAATTTGTCTCTAGCCTCCACCTAATCAACCACTTCCCAATTACGATTACTGTAACAGCACTGAAAATATCATTTTGAAATGTCGCTGCGATCCAAATTGACAGGGTTTCTGCCCGCGAGCCGGACGGTCAAGGAAGTAGTTCTTTTTTTTAGTTTTTTTTTTTTTTCTATTTATACAAGGATGATTCCGAGTAATAATGAAGAAAAACAGTAGCTATGCTGTAGAAATCTACCCAGAAAATCCATGAGAGCAGCAAAGGGAGGTAGCAGAGGGGCGAAAAGAGAGGCATTGCAGAAAAGTCTGCTTAATAGTGCAATTTTTGGGGAATATTTTACTCTGATGCATTAAAAAATATCTGATTCTTAAAACAATTTTCTGCTCCTGTAATGCAAAACAGCATTCAGTGAGGGGGAGGGGAGACAGAGCAATTAGTTGGCTTTATTTCGGAGGTTTTATTACTTTGATTCTTTTTGATTTAATCAGCCACGAATACAGCTACCAGCAGACGGTGACTTTTCCCTGAAATGTGCTTCCTGCCCAGATCAGAGCCTTGTGATTGTAGGTTAATGTTAATGAAACATGAAAAGGCAGATCCTTTTTAGGAAAATTTGTTATTAACAAATAAAGGCTTGATAACGTTTAGAATCACACCAGGAATCACACCGTTGGAAATATGGCTGGAGCAGCTTCTCGAGCCAGCCTGCCACGCTCAAGTGATAAATTTGTTTACATCCTTTAAAAGTTCTAACTCGGTGCAGACGAGGTGACGTCCTACTTTTCACATTCATGTTCAATTCACAAACATAAAGAGACTCTGAACCATTAGGGAAGCTTTCATTTTGGCTGGGGAAGGATGAAATGGTAGTGATAGTGGCTTTCATAGCAGAAAATAATTGTATACTTTTCTTATTATTATTTTTGGCAAGGCGCGCACATTTCGGCTTTCCGGTGTATTACATCATTACATTGTATAATGCATCATAATGATAGAGTGAATAGAGATGAAGAAATGCCTGCGTCTGCTCCAAGTTTAAAGAGAAAGGGACGTTGCATGCATTTGCAGCGGGGGAAGCGGCAGCTCCACGAAGTCTTCCCTGAGATGAAACAAAGCTGCCTTTGCGCTTGGCGTTCACATTAATTGTGGACTTGCCAACCGGCCAGTTTCATTGGTGCACAAATTAGTGGGGGAATAATTCCACTTGTCTCACAAAACCAGAATAGCTGAGGAATGCTTCCTGAGATGTGGACTTACATGTTTGTTTGTGGTTTACACCTCTTCCCAGGAAACCGGACAGAATCTTCTAAACACACACCCCCCATGTTTCTTCCCCTGTAAACCTGTTAGAGGTGATGTCTGTCTTTAGAACAAACAGAAGCTTTATTATTCTCAGCATATTTTTCAGATGTGTTAAAAATTATTCTTTCAAACAGTCATTTTTGTAAGACAAAAGTTCATTGAAGTCTCCAGAGAGGAAAATATACTTATTATTATTAGTAATAATATCAATAAATGTGTATTGAGAGTCGATGGTCTAAGTGATGTTATTAGGATATGTCAAAGGGATGCTGAGGAAAAGGTAAAGGAAATTTATATTTATTTATTATATTTATTTGCAATTATGTTGTGAAACGTGATTCTCAGTGACTAAAAATTTTTAGACAATTCTGTTTTAGCTGAGCCTGTGTGATACTGCCTCTTAAAGTGTCTTGTATCTTTTAGTTCCATAGCAGATAATTTTAGTGAGTGCACATTTATAGTGCAGGATTTTCAGTGTTTTTACAGTGTTCAACTTTCTACAATTATAATTGCAATTTGCTAAATGCTAAACATTTACTCTTTCATTCCATAATTATGAGCTTATTGTATGCTTTGTATTATGTTAGACAGGCATCTAGAGGTGGGCAGACAAGACAGACCATCAGTCCTTACAGTTATGGTCTAGGGATATAGATTTTATTGCACCAAAGACCTCATCAATTTTGGCTTTGCCAGAGTCTTTACACTTGTATCAAATCTATTCTGTGTTAGCTTTTAGTTAGATCAATCAGCCTTGAATTTATTGAGAAAGTCAAATTAGTCTTAATATTATGCTGCAGCTTTAAACCTTAGCAGAAAAGAAAAAAAAAATAGTCAGTTTGGAGACAAGGTGCATAAGTGTTCCCAGGGTCACTTATTGGCTTGGGGCGGGGCAGGGTGTTAGATTAGAGGCAGAGCACTTGCTGAGCAACCACAAAGCCCCAGATTCCAGCCTGGCACTGAAAAACAAAACAATCACTACAAATTTTCTGTTTTTTAAAATTTCTTTCTGTTGCATTTTCTCTACTCATACAAGGCAAGGTTTATATAACCAAATAAAATGGAACTCTATTCAGTTACTTAGAAAGTTGGGATTCTTTAGCTAGCTAGCCAGCTAGTTAACTGTTGTTGTTTGACATTTTGCATGTTCAACTGTGCTTGAGTATTATAGCATTCAAGTACTTTAAAAATTAGAAAAAGATTTTGCATATGCTACCATATTTGCTTAGTGGTTTAAATCATGGACTTTGTTTGGAGTCATATAGATAAATAGGCCTGGATTCAAATAGTGGTTCTGCCATATATTCACTAAATGATCTTACATTCTGTAAACCTCTGTGATGTCTTTGTAAGAATAATAGCCATTTCTCAAGTTTGCTATGAGAGTCGATGAGATAATCCATTAAAATAGCTTATAGAACACTCAGTAAGTGGCAGCTGTTTTTTTAAAATAATTTCTAGTCCTTATTACAACTTTTATGAAGCAGCCTACTAATGATTCCATTAAATTCCTCTGTTTATTTTTAATCTGTGCATGGCCACAAAGGAACACCCTGTTTTCTGAAGTTCTCACATCTCTTTTCTTCACTTAAGTACTATCTACTTATTTGTTAGGGCGTAGTTAAGGGTCTCTTTCCTGATTTCAGCACTTTAGTTCAGTACATTGCCTTACCACAAATATGTATTTAGCCTCATAATATACAAGTCACTGTATTATGTGCTGGAAATAAAGTGATGAAAGTAGGCAAGACAATAGGCCCTCCCACCATGCAGCTTATATTCCAACTGAGTCAATTGACCATTTATAAATACTATAAAGCATTTATTTCAGGTGGATTAAGTCCTTACAATGTGAAAATCAGGGTGTGCTGAAAGCAATGCTAGGGATTGGCATTGCCTAGGCTGAAAAGATTTTCGTGAGGAGGTAGTGGTGGATTGGGATCCAGACTACAATGGAGCTTAATCCAAAAGGAATCCAAAGGAAGAGAGTTGGGTAAGATGGGGAGAAAAATGTCCTGTGCTTCACAGCTGTGCAAAGCTCTTAAGGAGCATGTAACCTGCTTCCTAGGAGCTGGGATTTAAGGGACGCTTTTCCTAATTTCCTGGTGAGCAAAGAAAGCATAGCTTCTTCTTGGCAGCTCCAGATATGCTTACTGGTAAAACTACTCATTTAATTTCTTTCCAGATATGACTTGTTTATCTGTATTCATTTATTCTATAAATATTTGTAGAACATCGAGGGATATCCCAGGTAAAGGAATCTTCCATGGCATGGATGCCATTTGTATAATCCAGTATCACGAATGTATGTTTTTATATATCTAGATCTGACTTTGTTTATTACACACTATGATCCGAATGTGTCTTCCAAAGTTCATATCCTGGGAAATTAATCTCCAGTGCAGCAAAGTTGAAAGGAAAGAAATTTATGCAATTATTAGGTCATGAGTACTCTACCTTTCTGACTAGACTAATGCCATTATCATGAGAGTGAGGTACTTATCCAAGGACTAGATGGGTGATTAAAAAATGACATTGTCCCCTTCCTTCTTTTATTGTCTTGCACATGTGTTTTTGCCACTTGATATATCACATCGTGTAAAAACACAGAGAAAAGGCCCTCACCAGAGGTGGCCCTTCAGACTTGAATGTCTTAATCTCTATAAACTTGAACTGAATTGATCTCTATTATTGACAAACTTCTATTATTACAACTTAGTCTATGGTATTCTGTTGCAGTAGCACAGAACAGTCTAAGACACTATAGCACCAGCTGGATAGGAAGAGACATGTCTTTTGTCACCTGATTACCATTAAATGCCATAGTTTGTACTTAATAGATGATGATGACCCCAGCAACCTCTGTGATGATCTCTCACATGGCCACACTTCCTTGCCACCCTTTCTAAATCACTGGCAGCACCCTGCAATGTTGAATGTTTCTAGCCTAACAAAAAACATAATTAGGAAGGTAAATCTGCTGAAGCTGAAACAAATCATTTAATTCATTCCACAAGCCAAATGGAAAATGATTTCGAGATTATCCACCGTATTGGGTTATCTGCTCTACTGCTCTGTACCATTAGCTCAGGCAGTTGGGAATTGCATGTAATTCACAAAGAGGCAGATTGTGTTTGGTTTATGTTGGCTGTGTCCCTTCCTCTGAAGAGGCTGCAAGTCCTCTCCAATTCGGCGAAGGCAGCCAGTCAGGGTGGCCGATAACCAAGTCAGATTCTCCGCTGGGGCTTCGGTGTGCTTTGAAGCATCTGCCTAGCTTCTTCCATGGAGCACCCCAGCTGCTCAGAGTGGTTCCTGATAGCTATTTATTCATCTAGTTTTTGGGAGTGGCATGTAGTATCCCATTAACTTTTCTGGTGTCTTAGGGAACAGAAGTGACTTGATGCCACCCAATCCAGAATGCTTTTCCTTTCACAAGAGGAAACTGCTGACTGTATTTCTAGGTTTAGGAGATGCATCTCAGACATGCCAGGTAAAAGTGGGGGTGCTGAGTATTTCAGCAGCTGAATTTGCTCAACTGCTTTATTGTACTGCACGTTGCTCAAGTGTCCTGGCTTTTGAAATTTCCTATGGCTAAAGTGGCAGAATAAGGCAGGCCATCATGCGGCACCCTCCAGAAGCTTGGTGAGAATCCACCCTTAAGCCATTTCTGCCCTAATTCAAAAGTTATATTGAAAATGGAAGGTTTAGAAAAGCCATGTGAAATGTGCAGTTTGGAGGTAATGAAGGCCTACTGATGCAGTTTTAAAGAGGGTTTGGATGTCTATTTTCAAACCTTAGCCGTGAGCACTTCAGTAATTGATAAGTAGCAAGGAGATAGGGGACATTTCGATTGATGATAGGTAGGTAGATGATCATTGGTTACATAATAACTGGCTTTCCTTTATGGACTTGCTCCCAGCATGGGAAGGAGTCAGAAAGGTAGTGTTAAAGAATTTTTGTCATTGCCTGTCCTCAATCAATCTAGTATCCCTTTCTGTATTTTGGGCTTATGCAAGTGGCAGGACTCTTGGGTCCTTGGGCCTGGGGAAGTTGCAGAACGAACATAAGCCATTCTGATAAGGCTTGACTTGTCACCCCAGACAGGTGGCCCAGGCATTGACAGGTATCATCATTTATTAGAAAGGCTGCTTTTGAGTTTGGCTGTATGTTCTCAGAATATAGGTAGGTTGAGGTCTTGGACGGGGGGAGAAGTTAATAAAAATAAGACAGATTACTTGTCTCAGTACAGATCATGCTTTTGTATACTAACCCAGATGAATGCACAACTGAGTACATTTTATAAAATTACCTTAACTTTTATATTAAAAATATTGTTATAATACAAATACAAAGTGGTGCCATTTGTATTAGCCTATTTTTGCGAAGGCAAAGTCAAGGCCTTGAACCTGTAAATCCAGCATGATGGCAGGGTGACATCTCACCGTGGGAACAATTGCACAGATATTTGTTCAGGGAAATCTTTCAGCTATTAAAAGTAAATCAATAGTAATGAAGAATTCTGGTTACATGAATGTTGGTAGCAATTCACTCAACATCTCTTTCCCATTGTGTTTTCTCATCCTCTACACATAGACCTGAATGTTCACTAGAAAGTTAAAGACATAGTTCTCATCGTGACAGCTTGTGGGAAACCAGGACTCCTGGCCATACAACCACAAGCACTTGCAGTCGGCTGATCCCCAAGTGAGGTGAAGAGAAGCCTGTGTTCCAGAAAAGACCTGGTCTGTGAGTGGCATCAGGATTCCAGAGACCTGAATAGAGAGCCTGAGAGCAGACCCCAACCTATAGCAACCATGAGAAAACTTGCGTTGATGTTTTAAATCACTGCATTTGCCATAATTTCTTATACAACAATAGAAAACCAATATAATTATTCTATTGATAAAATATTCCATAACATTTGTAGCTGGTCACTTGACCTACAGTGGGTTTCAATGTGTAAAGTTGTGCTTTACCATGATTTCTACCTTCCAGTAGTAGAACACAGAGAAGGCACATCTGTCCTGTTGCCACCAGTTGTCTCCAGACCCTAAAAGCTGATGGAATGGTACATTATTTCTGGACCATCTCGATGGTCACATCTCCCCTTAGATGTCTCAGTGCAGACCCATTTAATCCAGGAAGGATGGCTAGCTGTGAGGGACAGGAAGGAGGTGTTGGTGGTAAAAATTCTTCCCTTACTAACAGCCCTCATAGCCCCGGGATTTCAGCTAAAGCCATGCACTGAGACATTGAAAATCTATAGTGCTATCCACACGGGCTTTCGTGCCTGTCTCTTTCTGTTTCGCCCCAGGGAGAATCTGACCAACTATATATTCATTGCTATTTTCCCCATTATTTATTACCTAGACAGAATAGCATGATTAATTATTGATCATAGACCAGTAACTGATTAAAGTGTGGTTCTGATCAGCAGTCAAAAGCCATTTGTTTCCAGGCATTTACAGTTCTTGCATAGAACAGCAGAACAATACTCTTCCCAGTGCATCAAATATGACACCTGTAGACAGGCTGTAGATATAGGCTGGTACCAGAGTCCTTCCACTGTACTTTGTCTTAATAAATGTAAATAATGATTTGCCAAAAGAGAGAAACTGTTTGGAAGATTTACACATGGAGAACATGATATTAAATGCAATGGGAGGATTCTAATTAGAATTGTTTCTTGTGGACTAAATGCTTTGCTAAAGAGGAACTCACTAGGAATAGCTCTTTACCATCTGGGAAACATATCAAATTTTGTCTCACTCTTACTTCGTTTCTGGGTTTATTCTCTCTCTCGCCCTCTACCTTTTTTTCTCAGTCTCTTCTTTATCTCCCTCCCTTCTTTTCCCCTTTTAAGATTTTTTGTGTGCATTAATATACATTTGTAATATAAAATATTTACATTCATTGTGGTGAGTTGATCACTCTTTTTCTTCCTGCCTCCCTTCCTTTTCAGATTTTCCAGTGGATAGTCTAGGCCAGCAGCTGGAAAACTATGGCCTGAAGGTCGAATCTGGTCCACAACCTATTTTTGTAAATAATGTTTTGGAACACAGCCAGGCTCATTCACTTCTACACTGACTGTAGATGCTTTTGCACTAAAATGGAAGCTGATTAGTTGTGACAGAGACCGTTTAATCCACAAAGATGAATGAATTTAATATCTAGCACTTTACAGAAGAAAGTCTGCTGACTCCTGTCTGTATACCAGCTACTAGCGACAGAGTAAGAAACAGTCCCTGTCCTTGGTGGCTTCAGAGTTATATGAGTATCTAAGACTACTGTTTTCTGGAAGGTGGAATAATGAGATGATGGACATATTCATGAAATGTTGTGGGACCCAGATGATAAGCATTATGTATTAAGCAAATGAGATTGGAATACAGTGTCTTAGTAAAGGTGTGATCTGAGTTGAGAATTTCTTGGAAATTTGGATATGGAGAAAAAAAATTACAACTTGAGTTTTATAGTGCAAATATATCATCTGTTATAAAATATTCAGTTGAAGTTACAACTCTTTCTTTGGAAGTCCCCCCGCCCCTTTTCTGGTCAATACCAAAGTTATTACTAAATCTTCTGTTTAGAAACACCTACATACATGAGTAGGCTTTATGAAATCTTATTTTTGTCTTGGGTTTTGATAGAAAGGTGGCACTTCTGATGGAGGGGAGTACCAGGATTTTTTTGGGGGGATGGCGGGTATCAAACTCACAGCCTTGCGCTTACCAGGCAGGCACTTGTGCCATTGAGCTAAACCCCCCGGCACTGGGAGAGCGTAATTGGGAAAACGCTTTCAGACCTCCAAAGATGCTTGCAGGAGCTACTGCTTTTGTCTTAAGAAACGAAGAGCCCCTGTTCCCATTGCTCTAAGAATTGCAAATAGGAATCAATGGGCACCCGATGGGGAGGAGATGCCCAGCTGCCCACAGGCAGAAGTGATCTCCGGGTGTGAAGCAGTATTTGCTTTCAGAGTGGTGTCCTTGTAGTGCTTGTGGTGTTCCCCTTCCCCTGTCCTCTCTGAACTTGGCTGTGAGCTCAGGTCGTTGCAGAAACTAGCAAACATGATGTTGTTTTCTTCTATCTTCTAAAAAATGTTCAAGCTCCAAGTGGGCAGTTCATTTCAAGAACCTAGGTTCAGTCCACTTATGATGCTTTCCAGGCTGTGCCCAAACAAAACCCAGATTATGAAAATCAAGTAAAGATCAGAAGCCAAGTGTGTCAGATCTGTGAACTCTTCAAAATGGAAGCAGCACTGCTTCCATTTATTCTAGATACAGAAACAAATCGTAGAAGCAAGCTGTAAATCTTCTCAAAATAAGTTTTGAAAAATTTGAGCAGGGAACCTTTGGCAAAAAACAAAATTCATGAGAACAGATAAAACCTTCAGACTGTATTATCCCATCATCCAGATGTGAATTCCTGTATGAAAGAATTTTAATCCAAACCTTCTAAGGGTGAGAGGAAATTCCTTTTATTGAATGGAGGCTGAATGGAGGGTAAGTGATGGGCTTACTTTGTTTTGACTTTTAGACACACACAATGAACTCTGTATGCTTCTTCCTGGAGCCTTTCGGTTCTCTAATCCAGACACTATAGAAGCTTCTGGCTAATCCAGAAAAGGTGATGGTATCAGGTTATAAATCCAGAATTTTAGCCAACCAAACTTGCTCTTCATTCCTGTAACCGTGATTGCCACCTAACTTTTCTTAAACCTGACTTGTTCATCTGTAAAATGACTATGAACAATTATGAGACTCTCATGAAGCAGTATAAGACAGTTAGTACCGTTCCCAACACATATCCAGTAACTGATCTTGGCTGTTTTTATTTTTAGGTTAATGTTATAGTAAACTGATTTTCTTGGAGATTTAGGGATGCAATAGAGAATGACTTGGATTTCAAACACATACCTTTGTCCATGCATATTTAGAACGTGCTAAGTAAAGTCAAAATGGTGTTTATGGAACAGCACATTAATGAAAATTTCTAAATGTCTGCTTGCAGACTGGACAACAGGGTAGGACAATGGATTCTTTAGGAGACAAGTCTATTTACTCAACATCCATTTATTAAACACTATGTGTTAGACATTGGTGACTCAGGAGACAAAGATAAATAAACTATTGTTTTTGGCTCAAGATCTTATAGTCTCATTACTCTATGGCTACATTAGCAGAAGATCATAACTCTGTGTGAACAGTACCACAATAGAGGCCAAGGGGTTCAGATGGCAACAAGGCGAAGAGGACAGCCTCAAGGAAGAAAATGCTTTCGAACTGAAATTCAAAGAGGGAGCAGGTGTTTTCCAGGCAGACAGGTGGGAGGACCCACAGGCAGAAGGAACATACAGAAAGATAGAGGTATTAAAAGCCCTAGAAATTCAGCAATGCTGGAGCATAAAGCACATGGTAGAGATGGCGAGTTGGTGGAACCCTACATACCACGCGAGACATTTGGTTGGATCCTGCACATGAGAGGAAGCCATGGAGAAGTTTTAAGCAGATGAGTCACGCATTTCAGTAGATCTGTTAGAAAGAGAATCTGGGTGGCATCTTGCAGGACTAATTGGAGACAGGGATTCGATCAACTATGAGTGTATTGCAAGTATTTAGGCAAGAGATGATGAGTTTCTGACCTAGGACTGTAGCCATGAAGAGGAAAAGAAAAGTAAAGAAGTGATAAAAAGGAAGAGACTTTGGATAGGAGCCATGGATAGGAAAGGGCTGATTATCTTTTAAGAGCAATGTAGTTTAAGTGTGCAGATCACTGACTTGATTGACAGACATGTGGTATATGCTTCTGAGAGCTTGTGATCCAAAGTGGGCTGTAGACAGCAGCCTGCATTCTTGCTGCTATCATTTAGGAAAACAATATTGGCCACCTCGTGTTAGCTCCTTGAAACTCTAAAGGATGAGAGACACAGTCCTCCAAGGTCAAGCTTTGCTGATTGATAATCTGGTTATATTCCTTACAGTGGTTCAGCCAAAGTCAGGGTTAAGCAGTGCCCATAGTCTGTGTATGTTAGTTTATTATATGAAAGAAAAGCCTAATTGACTAAAATTTTTAAAAAATTACACTTTCTTCACACATTTATTTTGGAAAATGTAGTCAAAAGTGGCAACAGCTCAGGCATACTATTTAAATATAACAATATTCATAACTATCTGTCCATCTGTATGTCTGTCCATTCATTGTCACTTATTTTTGTCTAACCACAAAAACCACCAGGGAGTTTTAACAAATACAAACCATTAATTAAACACTGCCATCATGAATGAGTTGGGTAAATTCAAGGTGTAGATTTGGAAAATTCTTTTGTCAAATCTAGGATCTTCAAATACTTGCTCCTATAATGTTTGCTAATATTTACTATGTAACTTTGTCAAAGTAATACATTTTGTGAATATGAAATTTGCATATGTATAGAATGTTTCTTTTTTTAAAAGAGCATTTCCTAATGAAGTAATTACCATGGGCATTATTTTGGGTATAAGTACTTGTCAATATGTATATGTTTATATATATGTAATATTATATATAATATGTATATTCAATCTGATTCTTAGCATAAGCTAATCTCCATAGTACATGTAATATTAAAAGCAACTTTGGTGCTACTTAAATGCCCTATCATTGCAAATTCATTTTATATTCATTGTAATAGCATTGATCAAAATGAATTCATTTGGTATTCATGTAGATGTCACATGTACTTCCATAGGTGTTTCATTGTAAATTAGCATTTCTCAGAGGACACTTAAAATAAGTGTTACTGAAAGTCCTCATTACACATATTGCTGAGATTAGTACATTAAGGATCATGTACTTACATAGTACTAATGCATTCTGCCACTTAAAATGCTGCATTACCCATTTCTGATATCTAGCAAATATCGAAGGCAATTTTGAGAATTACTGACATCCTCAAGGAAGTGGTACTTTTATGATTAAGCAGGTTGCCTCTATTTTGCTCTGAGTTTTTTTTTTAAACTGAAGGTCTATTAAATACAAAAAGGGAGGATTAAGAATGAAATTTATATGATCACAATAGTGATATTTAAGTGACTTTATACACTCAAGCACTCAAAGAAAATAATTTATCAATTGTTCTTGATAAATCACCTTGCTAAAAAAGAGGTATAGAATTTATAGATCAAAAATTGGGCTAGAAAACATTGGCTTCCTAGATGTACCATTTCTTTGTTAGTGTCTCAGAACCGAAACACTAATAATTAGAGTATCATCCATCCTGGCTGTAATACACTCCTTGCAATTTTTTGAATATTATTTTGCAAATTATTATGTTGTGATCTTCTGGATGTTGAGAGGGAATGGTGGTAGCTCACCTCTGGGGCATCTGGCTGAAGGAGAATTCATGAGTCAACAGAATGCTAGTAGTTCTCAACTGTCTGAGAATTCTAAGAAAGTTCTGATGAGGGACACAGAGATGGCGAAACACTTGCACATCAACTGGGAGTATTGTACATCACTCACTCTGGGAGTATTCCAGAGTAAAGCTCTGGAAATATTCCAAGTGCTGCTTGGAGAGACTTGGAGTCATGTGGTAGAATGATTTTTTAAAATCAAGATGTTTTTGATTCTGAAGAGTGAATCCAGGACTTTCTTCCTGAGCTAGTGCTCCAGACTTTTCTGTTTTAGCTGAGAGTCTCACTAAGTTGCTCAGGTGGGACTTGAGTTCGTAATCCTCCTGCCCCAGCCTACCAGATTGCTGTCATTTTCTTTAAGGTGTAGAGTTCCCCTGTATGCTGTTGGTGATAGTTGAAAATGATGCAGCAATAATGGAAATATCATGGTGGTTCCTCCAAACATTAAAAATAGAACTACAACAGTATATTGTTAAGCCACCCCACTGCTAGGTATTTATTCTAAGCAGGTGCTATCAGAAACTTAAAGAGTTGTTAGTATTCTTGTGTTCATTGCAGCATAATGAATCATTTAAAATAACCAAAATGTGAAAACAATCTAAACATTCATGAAAGATGAATGGACAAAAAATATTGCTTGTACACAATAGAATACTATGCAGTCTTGATAAAAGACGTCCTGTAATATGCACTTACCTTGATGAGCCTTGAGGACAGTAGAACTGTGGTCTACTGAATCATTCTAGTTCTACGAGATATTTAAAATTGCCAAACTCTTAGACTCAAACAGTGGAATTGTGGTTGCCAGCATTTGAGGGGAAAGTAAAACAGCAAGGCACTAGTCAACAGTGCATGCGTTTCAGTTCAATTACTGAATAGGCTCTAGAGATCTCTTTGTATTGTACCCACAGTGAACAACACAGTATTTTACACTTAACAATTGGTTAAAAGGGTAGATCTCATGTTAATACTTCATACTACAATAAAATAAAATAATATAAAATGAAAAGAGTTTCTCAGTAGAAAGCTGTGCACCAAAGACTTAGGTTCAGACATGAGAAAACCCTTCATGTTTCTAGGACACATGGGTTGTCAGTTTGGATCCTCCTTTTCACTTTTTAGATTGGTCTGTTTCGCCTTTCTCTTCACTGCATTGTCTGATTGCTGTCTATACTTAGCACCACTTTGGAGGGCTGTCCCTATCATGGACTTTCTCCAGCCATGCTGTCAGGAAGCATCACCTTATTTGGTGCTGACTCAGTGGGAGCCAAATTTCCAGCAAGCTACAACTCACACCTGCAGAATTTGCAGGCACATCCGTTTTGCAAACACACAAAATGGGTAATTGGGCACACAAATGCCTATTTGCATTGCAATTTGGAATTTGTATACACAGTGATGGATTTTTTCATGTGCAAATGAGAGGGACACAAGTGTAAAATGGATGTCCTCAAGTAAGAAGGGTGCTTTTAAAAACATATATGTCTTTTCAGGACCCATTAGAAATTCCAGGAGTGCCAAGAACATAGGCAGGAACATGGACAGGTTTCTCTCCCACCTCACACCCTTTTCAGGTACAGTCCTGCTGCAGCACAGCTCATCTGTGACTTTGTGAAGAAGCTATTTTTCCCCAGATAGGAGGAGCAGCACCAAGAGTTTTCACCAGAATAAAGGATTTACCTAAAGTATCATGAAATTAACTAATAAACGCTAATACGCACTTCAGTTTGAATGAAATGTAGGAAGGTTTTACATTCCATGGCTGAAATTTTCTCATGAATACTGTACAAGGATTTGAGATACATTATTCTATTTTGTATTAAATTTGCGCACCCATTTGGAACCGTAGTTAACTGGAAGGAACCAGAAAGATAGTGTTGGCTCTCGTACAGGAAACAGGTGCAGAGTTTTGAGATCCTCCCCATGTCCTCCTAGCTCACTCTCTGGTTTCTTAGTCTTTTCTGTATGACCTCGAGTTGTTAAGATATGGCTCCTTATTCAAATCTCATCCTGTCCAGCGGGGGCCAGGAAAACAAGCCAGGAACACTGACAGTGACCTGGGCTATGGCCCGGGGCTGGGTTTCTTTGTCTGCCATTTTGCCGAGTGTCTGCTTGTAGGCCCCAGTTCCCTTAGGCCATACATTAGAATTCATATCGTCCTCTGGTTCCTCCTGTGGCTGGAAACGAGCAGGAACGCGCTTGGCTTTTTCAGCTGTGACTTTGAGATTCTGTTGTGGCTCACGTGTCCTCTGTTCTGAGGGTATCTGTGACACTGTGAAGAAGCTGTAGGAGGGCCTGACCTAGGGCTGAGATGGTTCACTGTGGGTATCCATCAAGGCTTTGTCCCTGATTCTTCACTCTTTCCTCTGGACGGTCTTATTTTTCTGAATTCAGGCAAACTTGTGACATCCAGTATGGCCCATAGTCTGATGTGTATCACCAGCCCATTTTTTTTGGCACGAGGGATTGGTTTTGTGGAAGACAATGTTTCCATAATTGGGGGACGTAGTGACTGTTTATTAGCATGTATTTTCAATACATAATGATTACGTTGCTTAGTGCTAACATCCCTGCCTCAGTTCCACCTCCGATCGCCAGGCACTAGATTCTCATCAGAATACGTAGATGAGATAGCTTACACCGTTCACAATGGGATTCTTGCTCCTGTGAAACTGGAATGCCATAACGGACCTGGGCGGAGGTGGAGCTTAGCTGGTAACGCCAGTGATGAGGAGCAACTGCAGTACAGATGAAGCTCCTTTGCTTGTCCACTGATCGCCTCCTGATATACTAGCCAGTTCGTACCAGGCCACAGATGGGTACTCATTCATAGCCTAGAGGTTGGGGGCCCTTGTGCTTGGGCCTGGACAGTGGTACCTACTGTGTGAGGTGTCTCTGTGTGCTTGATTATTATTTCTTACATGGCATTTGTCTGATTATAACCTGATTATAGTCAAGTTCTAACTGGCCATCCTGGCCTTTCAGGCACATATTCAACATAATTCCCCACAGTGGTAAAGTAAATATCTTTGAAAAATTTTTTATTCCAGGCAGACTTTTCCCTTTATTTGCCTACATGTGCCTTTTTCCTACGTGTTGTGTGCTTTTTTTCCATGTAGGTCCTCCAATCTGGAATATCTTCTTCTCATATTCAGCTGAGCCATGAAACAACCCTCAAGATTTTCACAAACTCTAGTTCTTTAAATAAACTATTTCATATTTTTCCCAGCGCAACACAAGTTTTGCCAACTCTGAATCCTCTAGCATGGAAAAACCTACACCAGCAGTTCTACATGAATTTGCTCCTCCCTAAAAAAATGTATCCTTTGCGATAGTTAGAAGAGTAAGGGTTATATGGAAAATTCTAACTGAGTACATCTAGGAGGGCTGCTGGTCAGCAGAGAAGGTTGAACAGTGAGGAACTGGGGAAAAGTACTGACACTTCATTCAATATTCCCTTATTACACTGCTGCCGCCTGCTCACCAGGTTGTTACTATTGTTTTATATTTAAATTCTGCTCCTCCCCTTCCCTCCTTCTCCAGAGGAATAAGGGCCTAATAGGCTTCATGTACAAGTGCCTATTTTTATTAAAGACAAGTGTAATCTTTTGTAGTCCAAATGTCCCCATCATAAATGCTAACGGAGAAAAATATTAGGACTCATTTATTTATGAACCTGTTAATAATGAGGTGCAGTTATACAAAAAGGCTTCCTCAGCAAAAGCTCCTGAACAAACAATGCACAGTGGGGAAAAAGGAGCTAGTTAGCCTTCTTGACTTAGATAAAGCTATGGAGAAATGACAAGTGCCAGTAATTAGCACAGCCTCTTCAACAAGATAACCCTATACATCTTTGTCTACTTCAATCACCAAAGACTACGATCCAGTGTAAAATTAAACCTTGGATGCCATCAATTTCTGTTAACCTCTTTATATTGTTCTGTGTTCATGCCTATGTGATAGATAGATTTTGTCATTTTATTAAATGGTGACAACTCTACAGACACGTGACCTAAAAATCTATTTGCTCCTTAGCAAAGTATTCTTAATCATCTCCTGGTGTGTTTTACAACCAGGAACTAGATTTATTCCCACATGTCAATGGACAACTCCTAGACTTTAAGAACTCGGTACTTACATTTGTTTGAGCAAGCTTGGATTTGACTGCTCATCCCAACCTGCACGCCCCTCAAATATTCCAGTTAGCATACTAGCTGAGGTCTAGATCCCCAATCAAGCGGTTTATTATAGTCACATATCCATTATGAAACTCAAGTTCGATGCTTCTTTTCCCCTAAATACTTATTTCCATCTCACCAAATACAACTGTCCAGCCTATTGTAAAGGTTCCTGATTCTTACGGCTTTAGAAGTTAGTTTTAATCTAGGTTATTTTAAAATTTTATTGCTTAATATTTTCTGGTGCCAATAGGCTTTTATTAATTTATTCACTCATTATTGAAAGGAATAACAATAAAGTTTATCATCCAAATTGTGCAATAATTGGAAATGATAAGAAATAAGTCTGACCTTGGTGTCCAGGTTTATACATAATGAGATTTGTGTGGGCTCATGAGGAAGCCAGCAGAGCCAATGTGCATGGAGTGTTAAGCAGTCCTACCAAGCCCTGGCTGGATGGTTGTGTTACTCCTATGTGAAGCAAACCTCCAACAGCAGCAGAAAAAGTAGCACTTAATTTAGAAGAAAAGAGCTATTTCTATCCTAATATGTTTTAAAGAGCTATTTCTATCTTAATATGTTTTAAGTCTTCCTCTCTTCTTAACTAACTCCCTTTCAAATTTGATTTTATTGTACTATGTCCTACCATTTAATTTTGCTCAAGCCTGAGTTCTCTCTTGTCTTCTTCCTGAGAGCTTCATTGCCTAGCTGAGTAACATTTTTAGTTTCAGGTGCATGGCTATCCTTAGCTTTGTCGTGTTGTTCTGTGTCCATTTCTGTGTCTCTTGCTATCTCTTCTTTTTTCATTTAGGAGACAGCACAGCTAACATGCTTAGTCCATTATGGTGAGAAAAGTGTCAAAACTCAGCTTCTATAAATTTCTCACTTTGAGCCATGATTGCAATGGGTCCTGGGGAAATAGGATGTGCTATCATTTAAATATGTGTTTACACAATATTTAAAAACACATATCCATCCAGTAGAGCAAAACATCTCACAACAAGTAAATGGAATAGGGCACATTTGGCTGCTACTTAAAAGCTCAGGTTTGCTTTGTATGAAATGCAGAGAGAGCCCTGAAACAGATTTTGTTTATCAAGGAGAATCTGTTCAGGGTCTTCTGTCTTGTGCTATGATTGTTTTTTATGACCTGGGGTGGGCTTCCTCCTATGACTGAGAAAGGACCTTTTAGTAAAAGTCATTCTGATCGTCACATCTGTGAAGGAAGAGGTAACATTGGAAGGGAAGGAAAGAAAAATAAAACTAGGAAGTAGGGAA
The DNA here is from genome assembly GCA_004027455.1 of Hydrochoerus hydrochaeris. Lineage (NCBI taxonomy): Eukaryota > Metazoa > Chordata > Mammalia > Rodentia > Hydrochaeridae > Hydrochoerus > Hydrochoerus hydrochaeris. The sequence continues at coordinate 71,675 of PVLA01002541.1, read as the reverse complement.
GAAAAAAGAGGGTTAGGAGAAAATAACTGATACTTTGGAAAGATGGAAAAATCTATGTATGTAACTTTTCTGAGCTAAAAAATGGCAACAATCTCCAAGGATGGACACATACAATTGTGTTCTGCTGGTAAGTGGCTGTGACTGGAGCTACTGTGACTATTAGCCCATACCTGGATGGCCGTGGGAGGATCCTGATACACTACAGAGAATTCTGTTTGAAAGCTCCCCTAGACAGACAACCACGAAAGGGGTGATTTGGTCTTGAGGCACACGCGCGTGCGCGCGCGCGCACACACACACACACACACAGACACACAGAGACAGAGAGAAAGAGAGAGAGAAGAAAGAGGTATTGGCTAAATTGTATCCCTAGATACTGAAAGGTTTACAGAACTCAATGCTCTGAGTCATTTTCAAATTTTCTTTGAGTGATTCTGGCTCTTTCCCCACTGCATCCCATGTTCCCATTTAATACCTCTGGGACCAGGCCAGGCCTCTGAGATCAGAATGTCATTTCTGCCCAGCCTTCCTGTATTCATACATCCTCCTCTGTGAATTAAGCTTCTACACTTAGCTAGACACATCTCAAATTTTCAGGTATATTCTGAGTGTCCCTTCTGTATTGAAAAAAAAGGCTCGTGTGATTTAATTTTCATTATTTTTAGGTGTTAAGTTTTAGATTAGCATACTATGTCTTAAACCACTGTATTAGAATGCTGCTTGACTCACTTCCAAATTGAAGACCTTTTAAAAAAAATTGAAGCAGTCCAATAATTTTAAATCACTCTACACTGTGCATTGCAATTTAAAATTATTGGAGTGCTTCAAATTTTTATAAGCCCTTGAATTTGGAAGTGATCAAGGTTCTAGGCATACTCAGTGTAGAGCAATTTAAAATTATAAGAGCTGTCAAATTTTTATATAAGCACTTCAGTTAGAAAAGGGATTTGGGTTCTGAGCATGTGCAGAGAAGAGCCATTTAAATTATTAAAAGTACTTCCATTTTTTTTTCCCCAAGCACCTGATTTTGGAAGAGTTTTGGTTTGCACAGCCTAAAGTGACAACTTCCTTTGAGAAAGTCTGTATAAAGAGACTTTGGATCTTTCAAACAGGGCCACCACGGATGGGATGTGAAGTAGGAGGCTGATTTTCTGGTGTGATCTGGAGGCTGCAGTGAGGATGTGTCTGCTCCCAAAGGCTCCTCACTGGCTTGGCTTCTTGTCTTCTAGAAGGCCCCTGTGGAAATACTAATCCCTCACTTTGAATCCAAGCTGCAGAGAGACAGGTGCTTTAGTGTGGGCATGGGCTTTGCCCCTCTCCCGCACCCTCATGCTGAGGGAGTAAAAACACCTTTTGGTAACAAAGGAAGGAGAGACAAGTCTCTGTCTTAGGTCCTGGTGGTGTCAGCTTGTCATGCTGAGCAGGGAGCATCAGGCTTCTTGGCTACTACTGATAATGTTCCAGGTAGCATCCCAGGAGCAAACAGTCAGAAACATAAAATTCACTTGATCTGCATCAAGGTTGTACTGAGCATTGATCCCCTCCCCCAGTAAAACTAACCATTAATAAAAGGTGGATTCACAGATACTTTTAGTGTTCATTTGCATTATGGCTTGCCCAAGATATCAATTTCCTCCTTTCTCTGAGAAGTGAAATATTATTCATCTGAAACATTTTAAGGGGAATATTGAAAGGATGGCAGAATCAATAGGTCCAACTCATAAGTTGCTTTGCTTTATTTCATCTTTTGGTGGGGAATTTCAATGATGTAAAAAGAAAAAGAAGGAGGCAAATCTAACGGAATGAAATTAACATTTCCCCTTCCAAGTCTTATTTACAACAAAGAGAAAAACAAGATAAATGTTTCTGCAACATTTTACCCTTGTCATTTGGATTACTAATTTCTCACCTCAGAGAGGCTTGGGCACCCATTTCAAATATTTATTTTACCACAGATAATGGCAATCATGTTGTCATCTGTGATTTATCATTTGGAAAATATTTGTTGAGGAAAATGGCTTTAATCAGGAAACTTTAACATTAAAAATGACTCATCCTCTGTTCATCTTCAGAGAGATACTGGTTTTCTCTGAAGGCTGAAACCCTCATAGAGGACTTCGCATTATTTCTCAAGCAGACCCAGCCAAGGGAGTGGACCTGTGCCCTGAATTTCCAAGGAAACCACCCTTTCAGGTTCTTCCTCTCCTAGAAGCCAGGAAAGAAGCTTTTGTCCTTCTTGCCTTTCTGGTGGTTGGAGCCTGGGAGCTAAGCGATGTTAGGAATATGCACATTATTTAATTTGGCAAACTATTTATATATCCAAAAAGAGCAAGGACAGTTTGGCCAATGTCCCTGCCTTTGCCAAAGGTCAATGAACTTGCCTGCTACCATAGTATATGCCTGTAATCCAGCTATTTGCAGGCTGAGGCAGGAGGATCTCAAATGCAAGCCCAGCCTGGCTAACTTAGTGTGGTCCTTGAGTAAAATAATAATAATAATAATAAATAAAATGGCTGGGGCAATAATAAATAAAAGTCAGTGGCAGAATGTTTGCACAAGGGCATGGGGTTTTATTTCTAATACACTCTCACACACACACACACACACACACACGCACACGAACTTATTTGGGACCTGCTACAAGCCTGGCCAGAGGCCAGGGGTCAGGGCTCAGCTAATTCCAGTCCACCAGATGAGGACATAAAGCACTGCTTTAGAATAAGCAATGTAAGAACAGTTTTCTGTTTCTTTCAGGCCACATAAGTTGGAAGTTAGAATGTCATTCCTTCACATTAATCCTTAAATTACTAATGAATAAATGTACTAATTAATGAGTCACCATCTGTTTATTGAATATAAGTCATTGTGTTAGGTACTAAAAGATACAAAGATAAATGAAAAGCAGTTATTCTCAAAGAATAATAGTAGAAGTATGTGCACAAATGGCAAAACTATAGATATATTTTATTATAATGGATGTTTATAACATAGTATAAAACATGATAAAGTAAAATACAGGTTTCATATAATTATTACTTTTTTGTGTTGGATCTGATTCATTGTAGTATCCTCATATACAGCAGAATTATTTTATATGGTATATTTGCTCCACAAATAAATGCTAATTGAATGTGTAAAGAAGAAAAGATACTAATCAAATTCTTGAGTAGTGCTTTTCAAACTTGAGCATTTGAAACAAAATAACCTGGGAGGTTTGAAGAAACTGTTCCCTGCCTGTGGCTTCATTCTCAGAGATTCTTATTGAGTTGGGACATATAGGGGGTTGTATACCAAGGGATTTTCTGAGGTGGGTAGTGACCTATACTTGAACAGAGCCTTACACTACAGATGAGATCATTTTAGAGCATCAAATATGAATCTGATGTAGGTGAGATTTGATGAAGGTCCAGAAAATGGCACTTTGAGCAGAGGAAACGACATGGCGAGGGCTGACGTGGGAAAGGGTAAGGAATGCTACGGGGGAGTCAGGTCTGCAGGGACCAAGTACGACAAGGTGTGGTGGAAAAATGAAGAGGCCGACACAGTAGGTTGGCATCAGATTGTAGAGGTGCCAGTATGCTGCTCCATAAAGCTTGGATTTATTTACATTCTGGAGAACTTCGGGGAGTTTGACAACTGAGAGTGGCACAATCAAAGCAATGCTTTAGAACACGACTGGAACACCATAGAGAATGAATTGGGCATAGGAATAACTGAAGGAAGGGAACCAACCTGGAAAGTTCGACTTCTACCAGATGGGGAGGTGAGATAGCAAATGCGAGCCAGGTCAGTTTGGATGGGGTGTGGCAGAGGGGAGAGTGGATTCAGAAGACACTTATACAAGACAAGCTGGAGTAGATTTATTATAATCGTGCAGTGGGGTTGAAAGCCGGGGTGCAGGTAATGAGCGCCCGAGGGAATGCGAGAGGCAGATCAGACTCTAGCAGATGATGATGTGGGCGGCGCAAGCAAACAGCTCCAGTGGACAGGTCGAAATATTGGGTCAGAACTCAAGAACAAGAGGAATACTCAGAAATCGTGACCTGGAACCCCTTTCCTCTCCTTGCTGGGGCCCTTGTCTTTGGTTTTCCTTTTGCCTGTGACAGGAAGCAAATACACACTTTTTACTCAGCAGCACGCATCAAATGTCCATCCACTAGTTTTGAAAACCAGAGATGCCGTCTCGTTCAGTTCTTCTAGAAGAAGGCCATTTGCGGCTTATATACCTTCGCAAAAAATAAGTCTTGAATAAAAGCCAGCCATAGAAGTAAGTCAGGGCAAAGTAGTGTCAAGGGTGAAATTCAAAAGACAATACGTAATAATTGGTTTTAAAACAGGAGCCAGATGAATCATAAGGTCAGACACATGAAAGGGAAAAGCTTTCTCAGGAAGCCTTGGGGTTGAGTCTGCAAGGAGCTCTGAGCAAAGGCAGAGAGGGTGCTTTCGGTGGAGCTGCCGGGTGAGCCTGTGACCGGGAAACTGTGTGGTTTCTATTGCATCTGAAGACATTTGGTGAGAAGAAATAGATCTGCCTCCTCCAAGCTTTTGTAGCTTCCACCAAAAGCTATACCCCTGTGTCTATAGTCACTGCTTCATTGCTTCTAGAGAGTCCACTGGTCAGAGAAAAGGGAGAAAGGTCAACATAGCAGCAAGCCTGCTAGAAATTTGGTCACTAAAGAGAGAAGCTGAGGGACCCAAGGGTCTGAGAGAGAGGACAGGGAGAAGAGATACTGTCTGGCACTTCAAACTCACAGTGCTGGGCACTGAGGCTGGCGGTGCCACCATGTGTTAAGGACCATTGCTGCATAACAGTAGGGTCAGCAGGTCCACCCACCACTGTCTGCCCCCGGGCTCAGGGTGAGTGATTCCACGGTGGGGAGCTAAACAAACCCCGTGCGCTCAGAAACACTGCCTCATTCTTCACTCTTCTAATTCAGTCACTGCCAGCCTTTACACTTTGTTTTGTTGTCCTGAAGTACACATTTCAGACTTCCTTTGGGAGTTGACTTGCAAGAGGCTGAAATGTGATTTTCCCACAAGAGACACGTGTACCATTATTGCCCAGTCATGAGTTCCCTCTAGTGATGTTTAAAAAATCAAAGTGTTTGCAAAAACAATTTAAACCCCTTAAATCTGCTCCAGACTGAGCACCTTAGAGTACTGACATTGCTGCTGAAGGGAGGGAAGCAAGGATGGAGCCCATTCGTTTCCACTCTGAGATCTGGAATCGTGACCCAGTAGTTCTCATTAGCCAGATCTAGAGGGTCGAGGAACTCAGTGGGCTCTGGACAATTTAACTTAGTTGCTGAGAGTACAGTCCCTGTACTGGTCAGCCAGGATGCAAGCATCAGCTCCACCACTTCCTACGAGTGAGTACATCACTTCTTTGCTTCAGCGTCCATAATTCTAAAATGGAAAACATAATATGAAAACAGTAGATGCAAATAATAAAATAAGCTGTAAAAATAATTGGGCAGTTGTGTTAAATGACTTCAGATGCATGACATGCTGAGAACTGTGTACCTACTCGAGTGCTTGCTATTATTGTTACTAGCTGGGCTCACGCTGTTGTTCTGGTGCTGCTGTAGTTTGATATTGAATCTCCTACAAAAGTCGGTGCATTAAAGATTTGTGTCACAGCCTGGCACAGTTAGGAGCCGGTGGAAACTTTACAAGGTAGAGCAGAACAGGAGGTCTGAGGTCTTTTGGGCATGCCCTCAAAGTCCCATGGGACCCAGGTCCTTTCCTCTTTCACGTGTAGCCTTGGGGTGAGCTGCTCTGCTCTCCCACTGTGATGTGTCACCTTCCCACAGGACCAACTCACGGAGTCGGGTGGTCACAGACTGTACTAGAACTTCTGAAACCATGGATCAAAATAAACATTTTCTCTTTATAAGTAGATCATCTCAGGTGTTTGTTAGAGTAATCTGACTTAGAGAGTTACTCGCAAGCTGTAGCTATGAGGAAAATCAGTAAAATAAATGGGCTTGCAGAGGGAAATGGAAAATCAATATATATAAAGAAAGAGGCCATGTCAAAATCTTGTGTGTTACCCGAGTGAGAAAGAAATATGCAAAGCGGACAGGGCTGGGGTTTCACGCGTCTTTGGATGATTATAACACAGTTCCATTATTTCTCTAATCTCAAATATCCTTCTCCATTTTGAGCCCTTGAACCCATCCCATATTAAAAGTTCTCCCTTGAGTTTTATGAAAAGAAAGGATTTATTCCTTGACAAAGAATTCCTAAGAAAGAGCAAAATGAAATCACGGAGGGATAAGAGAAGACTCCTTTTACTTGTATATTTTGTCTCCTGAGGGATGTTTCCTGGCTGGGCCTGGGAAGCCAGGTGGGTGTCTTGTAAGCCTGATGTTGGCTAATTAAACTTTCCATCCTCGAGGACTGACCGCACAGCAGCCAGCACTGCCCTGTCCTGCTCTGACTATGGAAGGGAATTCCGTGAGCTAAAGACAAGGCCACAGAGCTCTCGTGACAGTATCTACTTACAAAATAGAACAAGACATGCTTCCCTCGGTGGGGATAGTATTACTTGCATGTGTTTGTGTGGTACTGGGGGACTGAACCCAGGGGTGCTCTGCCACTTCTACCTTCTACTTACAAAGCAGTGCTGTTTCAACCCAGCTCAGTGATGCATGCCTATAGTGTCCCACTCAGGGACGCTGAAGCAGGAAGCTTCTAAGTCTGAGCTCAGACTGAATAATTTAGAGAGACCCTGTATCAAGAGAGAAGGGGAGAGAAATGGAGGGAAAGAAAGAGAAGAACTGGGAATGCAGCTCAACACAAGTGACAGAGCACCCCAGAGTTTAATTCCCTAGTAACACACACACACACACACACACACACACACACACACACCGCTGTCATACTATCTCCACCAAGGGAAGGAAGCATGTCTTGTTCTATTTTGAATCTCCATCACCTAGCAGAGTATTTGCATACAGTAAGGCTCAGTTAGTCTTGATTATGAAATACATGAAAGAAGCCACATGTGACAGGCTAAATGGCCAGGCCTTAAGAGCACAGGAAATCAGAGTCAGAAAGGCCCAGGAGGTGATTGGCAGCTTTGAGGATTACATTTTCAGGAAGTATCCGAAAAGGACAACTTTTGGATGATAAGTGTATCCCATCTTTGTCTCTTTTCCTAGAACTTCTTTACTTCTCATCATTTGTTATTTCAGAAACTTCCCAAATAACCAACATGGAAAAATCAGGACTTGCATTTTCAAGTACATTTAGTTTAGAGTTTGTTTTTCCATCAATTTTAAAATTAATTGCATTTTGAATCTCATGAAGGCTCAGGATTTTACTCTAACATTTATAGTGCACAGGAGCCTTCCAAGCTTTTAATGAATGAAGATTCACTGTGTTCTCCTTTACCACCTGGCTGAAGAGAGAAGCTGGGATAGAGAAAAGCTCTATGTACATAATCGCCCTCTTGTCTCTGGACCTTTCAACAGGATGATATTTAAATATTCAGGCACCAACGCCTCACAGGCCCTGACAGATGGAACCTTGGTTCCTCCGTCAGAAGACAGCTCTCTATAAATCAGCCATCTGATGAATTTCCTCTGGATACTAACCTTACTACCTCCTGACTTAGTTGTTCTGAATTTGGGAGAGGTTTATTTGGTTTGAGAAACCCATGGATCCGAGTGCTGGGCTTGCAAAGGTGCGGTGTCTGTGCCCTGGCCCTGTGTCCAGTGCACCCCCTAGCTGGAGCTGCAGGCCAGCCAGCGCACAGGTCCCTTCAGCAGCGCCTGTCCCCACGGAATGTAATCCTACTGTTACTTCGCATCTCTTGCGCAATTTTCAACCCTTGCCTCCATTTCATTACTGAGAAAGAAAATGCAGCCACAGGGGCGGAAAAACAGAAAAGGGAGCTTTGCCGTGTGGCGCCTGGTCCCAGGCTTTCGAGTCACCATCCACTGTCACACCGTGCACCCGATGCATGCACTGAGGTAGACGGGAGCTCACAACCCTCCGGAGCCTATTCACAGCGTGAAGCAGGAGCTCGGCTGGGTGCTCGGGCCCGCGTCTGTGGCACGCTTCACACAAAGACGCCTGCAGTCCCAGCCGGCGCTCTTCCCTTGAACAGAAACTTCGCTCCTTGATGATCTCACTTCAGACACTGCTTTCCCTAAACCCTTCCTTGACTGGATCATGCTAATGTTGACAGCTCTCCCCACCCCCAGCCCTTTGTTACATCCCGCAAGCCCGCGAGAATGTGAGGTGAGCTTGTCGGAGGAGATGAAAGATGGCAAGAAATGGGTGTTTGGGGACCAGTTCTTTGGTGACATGGACTCTGCAACCCTTTTTTCACTCTCAGTGCCTTCCTCCCTCTCTCGCCTTCTCCCTCTTCCTCGCTCCCCCTTCTCGCTCCCTCTCATTCTCTCTGAAATGGTGTGTGCCTCCAGTAATTTACATAATACTCTTCTGACACCTTTACTTTACTCATCAATCACGGTGCCTTCTCTCAGTCTATCTTTTGTCTGAGCATGTCTCTTCTTTATCAGGCCATGCACAAAAGATTAATTTCACAGTTTTTCTCCCTTCTTTCTTTCCTTGCAAGATACAAAGCTCATGAAATGACAGAAGCAAGATAATGAAAACAACAATGCAAGCAATTTTTTTTTGTTCTTGCAGGTTGGATCTCAAGATACTTTTTCTAACCTCATTGTGTGTCATCTGTCTTAGAAAAGGTCTGCTCTGTATTTTTTTTTTTTAATACCTTTCTGATGCTGCTCAGTAGACTACCTGGGGGAGGAGGGAAGGTGCAGATTACATATTTAAATCAGGTCAGAGGCTTTGGTTTTCAAAATCTTTGGAACAATTAAAGCAAGAGGCCCATCTGTAATGGCGGCATGGACTGCTGCACAATGCCCACGCCCCAATTAATATTAATGAGGTCGTATGCATAGCCAATTTATGACATTTGATTGACTCACCCAACTACCCTTCAACCTGTCTTATAAAGTGAAATAGATGGCGGAAAGGGTCTGATTTACATATGCATATGTTCTTAATATTAATTAGGCTAATGGATTTAAGGACTCAGAGAAATATTATGGGCATTGGGAAAGAGGAAACAAAAGTACCACCCACACCAGAAGAGAGTCCTGCTTCCTGTCCCTGAACTCGAAATAAAGAAGTCGAACTGGGAGATAAGAACAACTTGGGTCCATGTTTCTTGCTTCTTCTATAGGACTTTTAGCTTTAAAATAATGTAACACAGGCATTAGTATTATTTGTCTTTTTTGTTTGTCTCATTGAAATTGGGAAGAGCTAAAGAGATTATGGAGCAATTTATACAAATAAAAGCCTAGTTCAAGCGCAAGGCAGTGGCCACGGACCAGATCCCTCCTGTCAGCTAGGGAGATGCTGTGTCTTCAGGAAGATACAGTCTCTCAGGAATACATGTCGAATATAGGACAGGGGGTCATGTCAGGAAGAAGTGTGCCCGAGAACATCTGCTTTAGCAGGGTCACTAATGGAATTTATCCCCACAGCGGAGTGGCTGCAAGAAACCTTTTCATGTAGCCTAATTAAGCCTGGAGAAAAGTGTCGAAACCTTGTGGATTATGTTGCTGAGGTATGAGGAAACATATTCGAGGTTGCTTTTTATCCCCAAGCCAGCCTGGGTAACTCAAGGGTGTTGGGATTTGCTTTCCAAAATAAGATGAAAATCGTTTCTATACTAACTCATCCTCTATGTGCTAAAAGAACACTGAAACCAGCTTCCTAGAAGGTCTTGGGCAGCAGAATAACAGGTGGCTATAGGATTTTGCTTTATAGCACCATAAATAATAATTATTATAAATAATAGTGATGAGTACAATTTGAGTGTTTCCTCTACACTAAATATTATGAAAGGATGCCCCATATTCTGTTCTAAGTCAGCTCTGTAAACTATGAATTTGAATCTGCAGCTCAGAAATTCCTATTCCTGTTATTTGAACTCCAGAGAGATTATGAGTGGCCCGAGATCACACAGCTGGTGATGAAGAGCCCAGGATTCACGCCTGAGATGAGTGTGACTCGGAAGTGTCATTGCTTTCCCAGGTCTTCCAAGATCAGGGTCATTTAAGCTTACTGTGGACTGCAAGTAGCTCAGTGTGGAGCCAGTAAATACAGCAAAAGGCCCTTAGGAAGAGAGACGCTCTGTGCTTCCCCTTAAGATAGAAAAGGTGTGGCTAAATCTATTATGCCCGTGTAAATAACCATGTCCTACAGCAGAAACGATCATTTGCTCTACACTTTTAAGTGAGTGAACTAAAGAAAAAACTTGATTAATTGGCCGTCAGTAAAATGCCTTAGAACAGCAGACACTTATTTATATTTAACATTTTTGAACAAAAGCTCTTTAAAGACTTATTGGACAAAAATTTTCCAGAGCTTCCCAATGTGTGTGTGTGTGTGTGTGTGTGTGTGTGTGTGTGTGTGATAATACAATATGCTAAACAATAATGAGGATTTGTGACCTGGCCAGGGCAAATCCAAGGTGTTACCTTCAGAACCAAGTAAGGAATAGAAGCCTCCAGGAGCAGCTGTGGCGCTGGGACCCTGCGTGTGTGCAGAGCTGAAGCTTAAAGCTCTGGTAACATTTCTCTACCATCCAAAGAGAAGTGCGCGTGTGTGGCCGAGTGCGAGTGTGTCTCTGAACATGTGTTCTGGGAAAGAGAAGAAGCAGAAGCAAGAAAGGTGGGGAGATACTTGAAAAGACCAAAGGATGAGCGGACTTCTTCTCAGGTATCCTGGGCATACGCTCCGCACTCACAGGAGTCCGTGATGGCAAGTCTTTCTCTCTGCTAACTATCTATTCTGCCCAAGCTTACTTTTTTTCCTCTTTAGCTCCTTGAATAATCTCTGCTGTGGGGAATGCTTTGACTGCATTGTAAAGATGTGACAGGTAGTGAAAAAGACTGCGTATGAAGCCATCATGGAGCTGATGCCTTTATTCTCTTCTCACATTAAATATGTGTTCATTAAACAAGGGCGTGTTTGCAGGAGGCAGTGAGAGAAGGAAGCAGAGGTGGAGGCAGGATGGAAGCGGGCTGGGGCCTGTTCTACACATCACAGGGGCTTGGTAGGAGTGGCCTTGGCATAATGGAGCCCAGTGAACTCTGGACTCCTCTGCCTGGGACAGCATCCTGGCCCTAATCCTGGGGAACGGGGTGCTTTTGTACATTTTACTTAACCTCTCAGTTGACCCCTCGTAAAGGAAGTTCAATACGAGCAGGCATCGCTTACTGGGTCAATGTGACGCTTAAATGCTAGTCCATTGCTGAGCACGTGGTAAGCGCTCCATATCCTTTCGTATTATTACAGAGCCTTTCTACTCGGTGGGTGCACTAGGCTGCCAACTGTTCCCACTGAAGATTCTTGAATTAACTCAATGATGTTCTCTTTCAGTAAATATATGTTGCTGTGGCCAATCACTTTACTAGTTGCTGCGGGTGAAAAAGCCAGAGTGACTGTTGCCCTCACAGAGCTTACACTCATGCAAACAGAAAGATATTTGACAACTGAATGCAGCAGAATTGGTGAGTGTCAAAGGTAAGGTTGATGGGTATTGCCAGAGGCGCAGACAGAACAGGCTTCTGGATGTGCTGGAGGACTCCCTGAGGTGCATCTGAAGGATGACTGGGGAGCCACTCAAAGGCCTGGGAGGGCTGCGGCAGAGAAGGCAGAAAGAAAAGTGCAGCAAACTTCCACAGATGGGAAGGATACAGTACCCAGTCTGGGACTAAGGGACAGCCAGATTGACTGGAACCTAAAAAACTCCAGGAACGAGAATGGCAGAGGGCAGGCAGTGCCAGATCCATGAAGCACTGACAGCCACTCAAGGAACTGAAGAGACGCATAAGGGGGACTTTTCACAGACTCAAGCAGGAAAGCGCAATGGGAGGAGACATGTATTTGGAGAACACGGCAGGCTGGAGAGGGAAAGGAGGCAGAGGGGTTGGCACGTCTGGGCGGTGAGGAGCCAGCTGCTGCTACAGTGACATCAGAGGGGCAGGGCAGAAGCAAGCTTAGCAGAAGTGATCCTTCCATTTCCACCGGCCCTCCAGTCCTTGCAGACAATTGCCACAGGCTGGGCGAAGCCAGCCAGCAGCAGGCAGGCAACGTGCTCCAGAGCGGAGGCCACCTCCCAAAGCTGGAAACCCATCTGATGAGCTCACGAGGTGGTACCAGAACCATTTTGCCTTCAAGCCTCCAGTCTTAGGTTCCTGCCTCCACCCGCCAGAGGGAAATGTGCCAAGAGCACTTCAGGAGAAAACACACTGGTGATTTTTTCACCTTTGCTTCCTGTGTTGACTGCATCTGAGAGGAGATGAACTGGGCATCTTCTGTAGGAGGAGAGAGTTTGTGCTGCCTGCATGCTCTGTTTCTTCTTCCAACTCTGCCACCAGACAAGCAGTAGGTACTCAGGAAAGACACTGCCTGATTTTGTCTCCCATATCGGCAAGGGGCTGGGCTTCCCTGGAAGAGGCATGTTTCAAGAGAATCCTTGGATGACACCCCGAGACCCAGCTACCTGTCCCTCGGCACAGGCAGCTGCGTGTCAGTTTGCTGAGCTTCCCAGGCCTGTGAGTTGCCATTTGGACCAACATTTGGGAAGCAGGATGCTTATGGAATCTATTTTGAGTTTGGCATCCAGAACAAAGAATCCAGACTGGAATGGAGCAGAGAGGTGTAAATGGAGCCCAGAGCTGGAGGCTATGTGATGTCTCCTCACTGACCCCGGCGTGGCAGGCTAGAGAGGGGCGGGCGTTGGCTGAGGTTGCTCCTAAGCAGGTTGTTTGAACTCCTGCCACAAGCCAAAGGAGAGGGAGTCGATTGCATAGGAGGTCTCTTAGGCAGCCGTCTCTCAGAGAGGAGCAGGCCCAGCTGTGGGTCCAAAGCGTTTATTTACTTAGCCATGATGCCATGGAGATGAGAGGAGATGGGAAACTTGCATATGTTGGGAGTGGGCACAACCCCTTCCCCGCCTACTGAGTATGCCCCTTCCTCAGCGGGCTCAAGCCAGCTGGCCTGCTGGGTCCTGTGCCCTGTAGAATGTGGACACTTGCATCCCAGTCTCTGGGGACCATCTTCCCATTCTCCACCCCCCCACATACCTTTGTGAGCCCTGTTCTGCTTGAAACCACTCTAAAATATTCTCTGTCCTTTTTATACCGGGGAAAACCCTTTAGGCATTAGATACTGCAGTAATTACTATATAATGGAGTAAATACTATACTATAATAATTAACTTGTAAACCTTGAAATAACATTTACTGTAATTTAGACCAAATATGAACTGTGAGTAATGAAGCCTGATCCAACATGAAATCATTTGCTGGGCACTTTAAACATACGCCTGCGAAGGAGAAAGTAGCAGTTTCACGTCATTACCAAAATGGGCCCAAACGAGGTCCTCAAATAACTGTAAGTGCAGGCAGCTGCCATTATTTTAAAATATCTTGTTAGAATTTTTTTCCTTTTTAATAAATTGCTCCCGTCTCATCTATTCCTAAACTGTTCTTTCAGGCTGTCAGAAGTTGTCTGGAGTTTTGTTTTGTTGTGAATTTAATTTTTACTCCTTGATTTGAGTGAAAACCGCAAATGCTCTCTGAAGAGCTAACCCTGAAAGCCTGGGCAGAGGGCAAGGAGGTTTTGGGTTGCCAATATCATCATTCCACTGTGCACAGCTCTGAACAGTGTCCTAGGGGAAAGGGCCACCATGATGACGCTGTGGTCTTGGGCATCTAGAAGGTAACAGGCTGCTTCACTTCCCAGCGCAACACACACTTGGTGCAAAATCCCTTTGCCATGGCTCGCTCAGTGGACAACTCTGGGCAGTGGAGGGTGGGAGAAAGCAGAGTTCCTTCCTTTTTACCCCACACTCCTGTGAAAGACAAGAAAGGGGCTTCCAGAACACAGAACAAAGTGAATTCACTGTTCTTCTAGGTGAAAAGCAGCCTAAAATAAGAAGCATCCTACGGCTCAACTCAATGTGCATAGCGTCTTTTTTTTAAGCAAGGGTCTTTTGACGTGGGACCCCTGTGCCGTCACCCACTCGCTCCTTAGCGCCTGATTAAGTGTAAATGAACCTCAGAGGCCTTCCTGTGCCCCAGCTTTCCCTCTCCGTCCTAGGAGCACGCTTCTGGAATATGTCATTTATTGTTTACTTATTTATTCAGCTTTATCCCTTTGCTAGTCTACACACCTTTCTTTCATTCCAGTCAGACTGAATCATTCTTTGTTTCCTAATCGACATTTCCAACTCATGTTTTATGCGTTCAGGCGCCCTCTCTTATACACCCCGCTTTTGGTTGATTTGAAGTTTCCCCATGCTCTTTTTGCTTTTTTCTTTGTGTGTGTGTTGGTGCTGGGAATTGAGCCCAGGGTCTTTGCACTGTTACACTCTCAGCCCTTTGCGAGACAGTCACTAAATTGCTGAGTTACTCAAGCCAGGCCCAAACTTGCTCGAACTTGTAGTTTTCCTGCCTCAGCCTTCTAAGAGTGCTGGGGTTACAGGTGTCTACTACTGCTCCTGGCTCTGTCCATCTTTTAAAGGAGATTTAAGCTCTACTTTTTGAAAACACCTTTGATGAACAAAGAACATTAAGTCGGGAATGATAATACCTGTTATTCACTGAGCACTGACTAGGGCGTCTTGTTGATTATTTTACTTGACTGTCACAAAATCTACATGAGACAGGTCCTGTTACTTATCCTATTATAGGGAAGGGAAAATTGACAGTGCACCGCATTTAGCCATGTGCCCTGTGCCACATGGCTAGCTTGCCGAACACTTCTCTATGATGCTGATGGCCTGCAGCCAGTGACCATATCCTCACAAAGGACAGTCCAGTCTCATGGCAGCTGAGAAAGTCATCTCTAGATCTAAAGTGCTAAGTGAAGCAAAGGGATTGGATGGCTGTGGGTGTCACAGAGAGGCCCAGGGACCTGAGAGTTTGAATTCGATACATCCTGCTTGTTGACACTAGGATGCTCTAGTATGAGGCCCTGCTGTGAGAGAAAGACCTTGTCTTGTATGCCTAAACTCCACCCTCCAAAAACCATGCAACTAATTACTCTGCCGATTGGTTGATTGGATATTTTCTCAATGCAATAAAGCAAGTTTTGACAATAAGAAAAATAATCATCCAGATACTCATTCTCCAAAAGGTGAATCACTCTGCCTTCCTGCCAACTAATACATTGTTAGAAATTCTGTGCGATTTCCTGCTTTTGCTCTGTTATGAAAATTGTTCTGACATCTCTCACTGCATTTGCCAGCACAGACTTTAATTGGGACATGGATAAGGTTTTGAGCAAGTGGCAAACAGTGGGAATTCACATCAGTTAGGCCAGCAGCTTCAATGAGGGTCTCTGCTGAGATAAATTATTTTAGGAGAAAACATATCTCCATCTGTCAAATTATTCCAGTACATCTTACTGGTTCTTAATTTTAAATGACAGTGCATGTATGTACAAGATCCTTTCTCACTGTCTGGCTTTCGAGTGAGGGACCAGTGGGCTCTCACTTGCAGAGTGACCTGAAAGCGTTAATGCTCTTCTTCTGTCTATTGTGAGTGGTTGGCATCGCAGATGGGTTTGTACTCCAAGCTGGGTCTCGGAGCCTCTGCATGTGCATCCTGATATTTAACACAATGGGTTGAAATCATATTTATTGTTTTCTTTTTCAGAGAAGGATCAGGGAAGAGAGAGTTGAATGCTTTTAAGCAGTTTTTCAAGAAACAAAAGGCTGTGTTTTTGAAATGCCAGCTATTACCAGCCCATGGTTCAGACTCTAGAAGACTCGCTAACACTTGCACATGGCCCCCCTTCCCTGGAAACAGGGCTGGATGTGACCGTTGAAACAGACTCAAAGTCAACGTGCATAATTAGTTATCACAACAGTGGTTAATGTGCCCTGAAATATCCCCAGCTCCCCTTGGCCCCGGGCTTGATGCTTGATATTCAGATTTCCTTGATAAATGTCTGGGATGCCCTGCTTACTGCCACTTCCCAAAATCCTTCTGGATTGTGTGCATGTGTCTTTCCTCGCCATCTAGATCTTGCGGGAGTGGAGGAAGGGAAGCCTCAGGAAGCTGTCGCTGTACAGGGGTGGCTAGGGAATAAGTAAAGCCCTAGCATGTCAGAGCTAGCAAGGGCATACGAATCACCTCTTTAGCACAACTCACTCATTTTAGAACTGAGAAAACGGAGGCCCAGAGAGGTAGAGTGACTTGCCCAAGGTCACACAGCTAATTAGTAAGCCGAGTCAGCATGAAGTCTCCCTTCCTCTGACTGGCAGTCTCTGTATAGTAGAGTAACCGCTCCTTATCTTTGCCTGCTGCAAGGAGAGGGCTCGCTTCTTGTTTGCAGCTATCTGAACTCCTGGTTCTCCTCTGCCCTAGGAAGGAAAAGCTTTTCCCACATCTAGGGATTTTCTCCTTGCCCTCGGCAAAGAAGATGAATTCTAGGAAAGATCATTTTCCTGCCTTACTCTTGGGGACAGTCTTGCCCTTTTTCCTCAGAGACCCCAAGCTCTGGTGCCACGTGCCTCTGTGCAGTTTTTCAAGAAGCAAAAGGCTGCGGGGATCAGGAGCAGCCGCCGCCCTCAGTGTGAGTTCGGATCCAAGGCGTGGCTGTGTTTTCCTCCCTTCTGCATCAGAATTTACCCCGCCTCTTGTCTCACTGCCTCTGACTGTGCTTGGGTGTGTCATTGTCTAAGGACCATGAGTGGATCCTTGTCACCTAGACTTGTAGCAGCACCTCCAGCAGTGACTCTAAGGATTGACTATAGAGCTGAGGCTCCAACTGCATGGTGGGAAGGGATGTGAGATGCTCATGAAGCATCCCAAGGTTTCCCCATGTGTGGGCCAGTCTTGTACCAGCCCAGCTCCACAGCTGTCTCCCTAGAGGGCTCACCGGGCACAGTGAAGATACTAACATGAGCAGATACAGTTCTTGCAATTTGGAAGCACACAAAAGAACAGGCGACCTGAAACACCAAGTCACTGCCCAGTGGAGGGTGGTATAACTGCTCAAGCCTGAGACCCATGAGGTAGTTACAGAAAGCTTTGCCTAAGAAGTAGTGGTCAGGTTAAGATGTGGGTGACAGTGAGGATCTTGTCAGGAATACTAGACTTGTCAGTGAGGAGGAGGTGGGGTAGGTACACAGGAAAAGGCTATTTCAAGGCAGGACACAGTAGGAACAGAGCCCAAGGCAGGAAGGCATGCACTGCTTAGCAGTGAGACAGTGAGCCAGTATTCTTGGCTTCAAGTGACCATGGCCAGCATGTTGACAGAATGTGCTAGCTGGCAAAGCAGGTCTCAAAGTGGAGCATCTGAAAGGCCAGTGTGCATCCCTGTCCAGGGTTCAAGGCCAACCATGCTTGGAAACACAGCCTCCTCCCATTTGAGCTCCCCAGGCCTGACTTGCATCCTCCTGGAAGCTCTCTTTCTTCCCTTCCGCCTGTCCAGCTCTGCCTCTTCCTTCAGGTACCCAAGTTCCTCCCCCTCCTCTGAACATGAGATACTATATAGAAGACGGGACTCTCACACTCTAAGCAGATCTGCAAAAATTGCCCATTTCATTATTTTGTTTAGATGAAATAGATTCTGACTCCTGGCCCCATCTCCCCAGAATCATGGTGAATTCAATCTCAGTGACTGTTACACCTTTATACTCTTTCTTAGGAATAACAAGCCTCCTTGTGGGTTCAAATTCAGGAAGGACTATTGGCATTCAGTCCATCATGGTTGTCTCAGATCTCCTCTCCCACGAAGCCTGTGTCCTCCTTGGAGTGTGTGACTGTCACTCTCTGGCTTAGCACAACATCTGGAATTTTGCCCTGGGATAGGGTCCCTTTGCCCAGGGTCAACTCTTCCTGAGGATATCACAAGAAGGATGTCACTAGCCCCTCAGAGATCTTTCTCTTCCAGGGAGTGGGGACAGGTCTCTGCCTTCCTTGGGCCTGAGTAAACTCTAGTGAATTTAAGCTTTCACAAAAGACAGGAAGATGGAGTGTGTCAACATCTTCAGCTTTCATCCTGCTACAAACCTGGAGCCAACAGAACACCAAGACTTAGCCACCTTTGTAGAATTTCAGCAAAAAGGAAAAGATAAAATGAAGAATAAAATACTGTGTCAAATTAACATGTCAATATGTTTTTTTTTTAAATTCTATATCATTTCTACCCTTTTTTCTGTGAAATTCAGTGAAAAAAATAAATTATCAAAAGCATAACCTCATTTATCCTTTGTCTTTTAGATTTGCAGAAGTTATTTGCCTAGAAAAACTCTCTTCTCTGGTTTCATTATCTATCAAATGGTAATAATAATAATAATAACTTATAAGGGTTGTTACAAGAATTAAATTACTTAATACCTGAAAGTTGCACAGAACAATATCCGGATCATAGTTATGCTCTTAAAAACTATGAGCTGCTTCATTAGTTATTTCCATTTGACCATTCACACACCACCGAGGACGGTGCCGATTTTATTCTGCATGTGGAGCTGAGCATGCACCGTGACTAAAATCCCTTGCCCATTGCAGTGCTCAATCCGTTCTTGGTGATTCTAACTTGACAGAAGGAACAGGACTTGTCCCACGGATCCCAGAGGAAAGTCTGCACCCTGAATAACTATTCCAACTATTGCTCACCATATGTCCACAACCAAAGAAAAAATAATTTCGGAGGGCAGCAAATGAGTACACATGTGCACGTCTGCAGAGAGTGGCCTGCCGAAATCGACACGTAAGACATACTTACTGCAGAGGCCAATGCCTCTGTGTGTTTGTAAGTAGCTATTTCTGAACATCGAAAAAGAACGAAGAGAGAAGCTGAATTCAAATGGCATCATGTGTTTGTTATTTTAGAGCAAGGTTATATGGAAGGAGAGCTTCCCTCATGCCTGGAAAACTTGAAGGGGGGAGAAGTAAAGTATTTAAAGGTATTTTAATGATCGTGAAAGGCACTGGCTTCATAGGACAGGAAACTACAGTTCTCTTTTAGTCCCAGAAGGAAAATAACAAGGCTGTAGCTTAGCCTCCCCTGAAGAGTCATAAACTGGACTGCAAAGAGGGAGCCCCTGGAGACCCCCTCTCTGGTTCTCCGCGGCCCCTTAACTGTGGTCCGGCCGCCTGGGTTTCGAATGTGCTTGCTAATTAGTGATCACAGCGCTGTGCTTAGATAGCCAGAATCTGTGTAGGGTCTGGGGCAAGGCCACTGCCTTCCCGCATGCGGGGTTAGGGACTTTCCTGAATGAACCGGCTTATTTAGTGTTTTCTGCTGGCTTTTTGGCCTTTCACAGGCAGAACTCCATTTATCTATCCGAGCCTGTCTTCTCTTCTTTCCCTTCTCAGGAGCAGAAGTCCTCATGTGGCTCCCTACTTCCAATAGCATGGCAGGCACTGATTTTTGTGAGTTGCAGTAGTTACATCTTAAAAGGTGCCAGGACCACTGAATTGGGAAATGCCAAACCATTGCTCTTGGGGTAATACAGTGTTAATTTTTTGCAACTCTCTGCTCATAACATTTTCAATAACTGATCAATATATAACCTCACATTATATGTATCTACATAAAGGCATCTTAAAAGCTGGCAACTGAGTACTCTGTAGTTAATTGGGAATCTAGGACTTAATGAAAGAGATGCCTTGGGTGGTCAGGTTAAGATGTGGGTAACAGTGAGGATCTTGTCAGGAATACTAGACTTGTCAGTGAGGAGGAGGTGGGGTAGGTACACAGGAAAAGGCTATTTCAAGGCAGGCCATGAGAAACTCTCTCCTCTGCTTTATTTTTTGAGACAGAGTCTTGCTATATAGTTCAGACTGCCCTTGAATTCACCATATAGCTCAGGCTGGCCTCAAACTCAGCAATTCTCCTGCCTCAGCTTTCTGACTTCTGGGATTCTAGGCATGCACTCTGCTGCCCGGACACCTCCTCTCCTTTCATCTTCTATGTTCCAGCTTGTGAGCTTGAACTATGAGTCCAGAGACTTTGCTTGCACTTGTCACCTGAAACTGACTGTAGCAAACCCTGTCTGTTATACTGTCTCTGTAGACAACTTCTCTCTGTCAAAACTTCCCTTTTGAAGTCACCTATTCTGAGATGGGGTCATTCTTTGAGGGTACTAAGAGTTTATTTTTGATCTTTGAATTTGTTCCATCTCCAGAGGAATTCGACTCTTTACTGAACAGCATCATGCCTTGGAAGCACGGTGGTGCTCTCAGGCCAGCAGGTTACAGACACCCTCTACAGAGAGCACTCTGAGGTCACTGGTGGGCTGTGAGCTGCTTTGTATCAACCCTATTCTGACACTTCCTTCTATGACCATTCCAGAGGAAGGCACTGGGGAACAAGAAGAGTGTCCAAATAGAGCCATTTCAAATGGATGACATAATCGTGGAAGGCTAAAATGTCTTCGTTGAAGAAGGAGCATCACAAAAAAACAAGGACATGAAATATGACCAAGAGAGGATTGACTAGAAGATATAAAGATGGCAGCATTTTGCCTCTTGGTTCTTAATAAATTTTATGCAGGAATCAATGGTGGTTTCTTCACATATATCTGAGTGTATGTCCAAGTGAGTTCTTCCACTCTGGTTCCCTGAGTTCAGTAACATTTGGTTTTAATTGCTTTATCTCCAATTGACTTTCTCCTCAATTCTATTTGCCTAGCCATGTCATCTTAATTTCTAGTGACTCCTGTTTCTATTCCCCTGTACTCTATTCCTACCCTTCACATGCCCAGAGACAAATATACCTACTGGGTTTGAGCCCAAATCAAATTATTCTCCAAATGTGTGAGATATCAATTGTCCATAATGGCTTTGAGCAGTGTTTTCTTTGGGGCCATGTTTGTGAATGTACGTGGCATGATCTTTAGCATGAAAAGAAATCATAACAGGAAAAACGTTGTAACTCCAGGGAGAACATCTCCATGTAAGATCAATGCTATCTTCACAAAGCAATGTAGAGAGTATCCTTACAAATATTCCTGGAAAAGGAATCTGGGATGGGGAGATCAGTGTTATCCATGAGACAGAGAGGGGAAAAGAAACACAGAGACATCCATACTAACTCACTTCTCAGACTCGCCTATGGTGGCGGAATAAGGGTTCCTGGTTCCACATTAAAATGGACAAAACACAGCTCAGCTTCCCATATCCCTGTGTCATACTGCCCTGTCTTCTACCTGGAGAAAACTGGCTTTACTCTTTACCAAACCCGGTGAACCAACCCTGGTCTGCTGGAATTCTTCCTGTGCTCCTTCTTTGGGTGACTCATGGGCTCCTTCGTTCTGTGGCCCTCCTGTTCTGGCACTGGAAAGCAATTTTTCCTGGTGCCTGATCCCCAGTAGATGCAGCCACAGTGGTGATTCTGTAAACTGAGCCTCAGCATGTGTAATGCCTTCTGGGAGATCTGCTTGTGGAGGGACTAACACGATTGGATTAGAGTGTACAAATCTTTTTAAGGAATATTATTATACATGCAGTCTCATGCTGGAGGAAACCTTTTCTCTGACAAAGCGCTTGCCTCATCCTATTCCCCCCCAGCCTGTTTTCTTAATTTTATGCTGAAGATTCAGTGTGTCTGGGATCCATCCATCTCCCTTCACCTTGCTGTTTGGTTCATCTTCTCAACAGCAGAGTGCTCCCTCCTGGTCCTGCAGGAAGGGGAGGAAGTATACAAACTGATTTATCTCCGCCTGTCAGTTGTTTTGAGTATGCTGGGGATAGAAGGTGCCTGCTCCTCCTCACCTATCAACAGTCTCTGAGCAATGGTTCCACCCTTCATTAAGAACACACACAGTGGCCCTTAAGAACAGCCACACCGCACACATTGCCTGCTTTCCAGTGAAGCCTCAAGCACGGGTCTGGAGCCTTTGCTTCCAGGCAGCCTCCTGTCAGCTGAGTAGAGAGAGAGCTGGAAGGGTACTTGCTGGTACAGGAACCTCGCTGGAAATTTTCATTTTGAGTATAAATGAGAGGCACACATTACAAGTGACAGTTTTAGCAAATCCAAGTACAGTAGACTGTTTCAACCTTTATTCACGTTATGTGTCATAATAAATGTCTCCTTAGGAAGCACAGCATGTGCAAAGTCAGAAGGAATTCTGGGCTGCAGCTCTGCGCAGCAGTAGTAGGAATCTCCCTTGTGAAAGTGGGATGTGGCCAGAGGATGAGATCACCCTGCCAGCTGGATCACCCCATGTCTCCCCCTGTCCTCTCAGAAATGCAGCATGACCCTGAATCTATTATGTTTTTACTGTCAGAGTCAAAGAAAATTGAGTTACATACCAATTGCAACTTTGGAGCAGGGCTGGGTGAGGAAGACATTGCTGAGCCTGAGTTAGTTTTGAGTATCCCTAGTATGGGGTGCTCAAGATGTATTCAGAGTAGAGGATGCAATGTTCTAGTGGTTAGCAGGAAAAATGGGTCTCAGGGATCCAAACGCATGTGGGTCCATACCAAACCTCAGGTTCCCAGCGAAACAACCAGCAAAACTGAGTTTCTGGCTCTTGGTCCATTCCAAAAAAGAAGGACTTTCTCATGCATGGATAGAATGTACTCATCTTAGGTACTTTCTTGCTTCTGAAACAAAATACCTGACACGAGCAACTGAAAGGATGAGAGGTTTCTTTGGGCTCGAAGCTTCAGTGAGTCTGCTTCGCAGTAGCGCATTGAGCTCTGCCCTCATTGCTGGACAGTCTCCTGGTGAGTGTAATACCCTCACCATCAATCACTTCCCCAGGGCCCCAATTTTCAGGGGACATTTTAAATCTAAACCATAAAAGTACTCTACATCAACATTTGTCTACTGAACACCCCAAAACTGATTGCCTGATTGCACTTATTTACAAGCTAGTACGCATTGATAAGCTCCAGCAGGCGTTTTGACAGAGAAAGCCCAAAAGGCAGTGTCAGCAGACCTTTACAAGACAGAGTGACCTGCAGAACCTCTGTACAGGAATTCAGCTCTGCTGTGGAGGGAAGGAGCACTGGTCTGGATGGAGTCCACGGGCCATAGATTTTTGACCCCTGGTTTATATGATAATGCTGAGATAATACTTGGGTTTCCTTTAAGAGGCAGCACCTCCTTCCCATTGGAAAGGAGATTCTGCATTTCTTTCCCCCCCGGTGAATTTGAAGGGATAGGAAAGAGAAAGTGAGACTGTTCCATGTTGAAGTACAGTACTATAGTTTTGTATAAAATGATCTTCTCTCACTGGGTAACTTGAACACGTGCCTACATAGACAACAATACCTTCTGAAACTCACGGATACAAGTGCAAACATTCACAGATACACAAGGAATTGGCAACATCTGATGTGTGCTCTCCAAGTCTGGTCATTCAAGAGCCCATGTGCACAAGAACTCTGAGGATGCCACCTGACTTGACTCCTGAACTGAATACTTCATCCAGTGCTTTAAAATTAGAGCTATTGGGCTGGGGATATAGCTCAGTGGCATAAGCATCTGCCTGGCAAGGGTGAGGTCCTGAGTTTGATTCCCAGTACCAAAATAAGTAAATAAATAAGACTAGAGCTATGCTTAGAAAATTCTCTGGTACTCTTTGCTTACTTTCCTTTGTAAACCATTCTTGTTGCAAACAAACAGCAGATCTGTTGCCTGAAGTCAAGGAAACTTGCCCTCCTGGTTGGCTTTCTGGGGTCTTCACAGATGAGTGCTGAAGGTGCTGGGGCTCTGTGTTTCCCACTTTCCCGCATGGACAGTGTTACTCTCTGATGAATAGGCAAGGCATGAATGCATGATGGCTGTGTCCAGCTTCGAAGGGAGTGTGGCTTTGTAGCAGAGGAACTGCTCTAGTTCCCCAGGTCTTTAATTCATGATGGCAAAGCTAAAACCAAGTGCATGGTCCAGCTGGGAATGGAATATGTTACTGTTTTTCAAGATATAAAAACAGTGCTAGCCTTAGCTCTAAGTATCTTAGCACATGAATGCCCGTAGCACTCCCAACCACTGTATGAAGTCTGTAGCATGCACGGAGGCACCAGGAAGTAGGTAGCCTGCTCAAGGTCACTCCACTAGGGAAGAAAGTTCTCTTTAACATGGTTGGAAGCGATACTGGCATAGAACCGGGGTTTGCACAGGTCCTGGGCAACTTTTCCTAGGAAAGACAGACTCTACATCTGCCTCTGGGAAGCCAGCCTGGGCACACATCCCCGCACCCAGCACCAGCCCCCTCAGAGCGTGAATGTGCCCTTCACTAGCATGCAGCTCCTCTTCCCTGCACTTCCCACACATGGCCGCATCCCCATTGGCTAGGCCTGCCAGGTCCCTGCTGCCCAAATAATCTAGCAAGAACACACTGGGTACCAACTGCCAGGGTCACTGTGTAGACTCACACCTCCCTGTAGGGAATGCCACATGGGGGCTAGAACCTGGCGCACTCTGCCCACTGGCCAGCCGAGGCTCAGCCAGGTGGAGGCTCACTGTGTCTTCCTACCACTAACGCATAATAAAACAGCTTTAAGTTATTGCTCTCACTTTGTATTAGATATTTGCTTCTTCTCTTCCAGAACCCATGAAGATCTGTGAGAGTTCAGGAAAAGGTCCTGTGGCCCAGGGCCTGAAGGTCATCAGGTAGTTGTGGAAAGGGCTGAATTCTGCCACTCGCCAGTTGTGTGAAGTATACAAGTTGCTTTACCTGTCTAAGCCTCCATTTCCACCTCTGTGAAAGAAAAAGCAGGGCAGTGCCACCTCCTCTGTAGCTGCTGTAACGACTGAATGAGATCTGCAGATGAAATGATTGGCATGGGCATGGTGAGCCCAATGCCCGAGATGATTTAGGGATTGGTCCGTGATAGCTGCTGGTTATTAAGCTTCAGAGAATGAGAGGTCACTGTGGACTGAGGAGCTAAAGGTGGGGACTTGTGAGCTCTGGCAGTAATGGAGAAAAGGAGAGGATTCCTGGATAAGCAAAAGCCATAGACCCAGACACAGAGAGGCAGGCGGGAGGTGGCGTGCAGAGGATAAGGCTTTTGCAGACGCTGTGAGGACAGGAGCAGGTGTGGTGGGGAGAATAGCAGAATTTTTAAATTTTGTTATGTTGGAGACAGTTTGGGCTTTTATTAGATAATTGGGACTCATTCAAAAAGTTTCTGAGCAGAATGAAACTTGGTAAAATGTCTTTAAATGGTATTCGGGAAAGATGAATCAGACAGGAGGGAACAGAAAGGGTAGGTGGCAGATACTGACAGGAATTCATCCAAGCCGATTCGCTTTCTCCTGTGCCTGCGATTAGATCATACTTTCCAGCCAGAGATGCAGCCACATGACTCTGTGCCAGCCAAGTAGAAGACGCTAGAAGAGATTTGTGCCACATCAGACTTACCCCTCACATGATCGTGTGTACCCGTGTACCTGTACCCATGAGACGCAGGAGGTTTGCCATAGGACTTCCAAATCCCATGGGCTTCAGGGAGAGAACAAATTCAGAGGAGCCTGTACTAGATGACCACATGCATCAGGGCTCCGCCTCCCAGCCATTGGCCTTCCAACGTCTCCTGAGTAATGTCACTAGGCAGTTGGCCAGTGACATTGGGTAGCCTGCCATGATCAGTGCAAGTTAGGATAAAGAAACCAAAAGAACAAACAGGGTTGCTGTCATGATTTAGGCATGAAATGAGAAGCTCAGGCTAGTTTGGTTGAGGGTGATGTGAGGGTAAGTACAAAGTGTTTCTCCGAGGAGAATCACGTGGCCTAGTGACTAATTAGATGGGCAAAGTGGATGTAGGGAAAGGGGTAAAATGAAAAATAGAAATTTGTTTTTTAAAAGCTTCTACTTTTTTTTAATGCAGTGGTTAAGAAAATAGTGACACCGTTGACAGGTTATCAGAAGGAAAGAGAAGTTCGGAAAAAGATGATGAACTATATTCTACCTGTGATGAGTTGGAGGCGATAGCACAGAGTGCGCATCTGAACAAGCCTTTGTATTACTCTTACTAGGCCCACGATTACTGATTACTGAGGCCTGTAACCCTCGCTGTGGGGAGTTGCCCTACTTCAGCCTACGCCTCCACCTACTAGCTTGGCACCTCCAACGCCTACCGATGGAAACAGCCCCAAATGTCTCTCACCATTGCCAAATGTCCCTGGGCGGGGCGGGTGGGAGTGAGATCTGCCCATCTGAGGAGTACTGGCCCAGAGGAAATGGAACCTGTGGGCTGGGGGTGCCTGAGCTGGCCTCTGCGAGGAACTGAATACATAAGTTCTGGCTCTGTAAGGCTAGGTGTTCTGCACATTTCCAGAGGTCAGCAGCTCAGCACAGGCCCATTGGAAGGTGCCTGTGGGATCTCAGGCCTCTCTCAAGGCCAAAAGAGATTTGGCATCTCCGAAGCATGTGTGTTTGCTTCAATACATTATCAGCCGAGCCGGTAACAAAGCTTTCCAAATGGCACAAGCCAGTCTCCTGGACAGCAACTGGCAGCCTGGTTTGGGAGGATTCCCTTTTCATTTCCTATGCTTTATGACTTTTTTTTTTTGCTTTTGCTTTTCAAAGAGCATTTTTACAAGCTAGTATTCTATACTGCTCAGCCTGTACTGTGAGAAAAGATAAATATTTTCAATGTGTTTGCCGAGGCATATGCTCCCATTGAGAAAATATATCCCTCACGGACTTAGCTATTTTGACCTCATTAGTTGTGTAGATCAGAAGGAATTTGACAAAGGGGGCCCTATATGCCCAGGAAACCTCGAGGGGAGCTGGGGATTGAGACCATAGGGGGCGCACCTTTGGGTTTCCCAAAGGGTTACAGCAGGAGACTGAGAGAAGTCTAGCAAAAAAGTCCATCAATGAGAAAGGACTGCGAAAGTGAACTTGCTTGTGGTCCCCAACTCCAGGGTCCCACTTAGCAGGAGTAGTGAGGAGAGATTAGAGAGCAGGTTCAGAATTCTACAGAGGATCCAAGACCACCCCAGGGAAACTTGTACACACTGCAAATTCTCTAACAGTTGACTGCAGGAACTTTCTTCCTGAAAAGCATTCCCAAGGAGGTTTTATTGGGTGGAGAATAGCCTACTCATTGTAATTTGACGAAGACTTTTCCAGTTTTAGTGCTGTAACTCACACACCCTGGGAATCCTTTTAGTCCTTGTCTTCCTATGTAGCCTTGTTCACTTTACCTGGATGAACCCAAGTGAGAGCTATCTGTGTCCCAAGGAAAACAAGCCTGCTGTTCCCTATTCCATTCACATCAGCCCAAACGTTAGAATTCAGCCTTTGGTGTTCGGCCAACCCTGTATTCTATTTTGGATCTAGAATTCTGGTTTTAGACTTACTATTAGCTGAATGACTTCAGGTAAGTCACTTAACCTTTCTGTATCAAAGTTTTTTCTTTTGTGATTTGGGGCAATTCTACTGACACTGACACTTGTATGGATCAAATTAGATTAGTGTATGTTAACCTTTTGGCACACACATGTTGCAAAAGTATAGATAGCAACGGTTATTACTGTAATTAATACTTGGTGTCCAAGAAATTAATTACAACCTTTGAGAAGGGTGATTTTGTAAACCACCATTAGCTAACAAACCAGGTGAATGCGACACTCACCTCACCTGCATTGTTGGCAGCCTTCGCAGAGCTGATAACGCTGTCCTGAAAGTATCACGAGGCACCTTCTCTGCTTGGCTCATGCAGTTCTACTCTGGTTTCTTTGTCCTCCGCTCCTTTAATAGATCCTCTTAATTCTGAGCCTTTAATAGATCTCCTTTAATAGATCCTCTTAATTCATGCTAAAAGGTTGATTCCAGTTTTTAGGACCCTGGAATTTCTTGGTCTTTTCTCCCCATAATTCTTAACCTCTCAACCCAACTCATGACTTTAAGACCTATCTTTACACAGAAACTTCTGAAGTTTCATGTCTAACCCCAGCTCTCCTCTTACACGCAGCAACATACGTTCACCATGTTCTCACAACCAGGCATGGGGGTCCCCTTTCTGGAAAAATGTAACATCAAACTTTTGATGCTGGTAAAGTGATTCTGCATCATTTACTCCTTGTCCTTGATTCTTTCACCTGACCTTTTGACCCTCACAGGCATTTTTGCTCTCAAACCTTGTTGGTATGAGACCGTATTATGGGTTGATGGGCCTGCGATCTACATCCTTGGCAGGTGAGGTGGGGCGCACCTCGGGGGTCTTCCTGTGAAGCACAAAGAATTGAGATAAGAAGCAACCTGCATCTTCTTATTAAGTAGCCAGGAGCAGAAATATTGTGGCTACTTCAGTTCTGCCCAAAGATACTATGTTTCTTGATTTATCTTTTGTTTATAGTTTTTTATTTACCAGTCTTCTTAAAATTAAGATGATTTGCAATAATACACAAGGATTTAATCTGAATGATGTGACATTACAAAAATATTTTATCGTCTTAATCATCATCATTTGGTAGCTCTTTGTCAATTGTCTTTCTGTGTATCCTAAATCATTTATGGAACAAGGTGGCAATGTAAATAATGAATAAGTAAATGCCTCTGGATGTTTGTGATCTATTATTTTCAGCAACATTAGAAGTGTCATCTAATGACATCTTTGAGAGTAAATGTTGTATTTTGAAATATCTAATTGGAGATACATAATTGGTTTAACTTGCTGTGTGGGCTTGAACAAGTTCCTTAACCTCCCTGAACCGAGCTTTTCTGATTATAGAATAGAATTCCACTGACTGTAGGCTAAAGGAATTATACATGTTAATCTACATGTATATTTCTAACTCTTAAATCTTCTGGTCTGGGAGACAACTTGGTTATTTAGCAGTTCAGGGATTTATACTGATTCCTATTTGTTACTTAACCACCTTTTCAGTGGATATGCATGCACATAATGATTGTGGGTGCTTTATGAGTGCGCACAGGTTGGAGGATGTGGGTTTGCAGGGTTGGGGACTTTGATTTTGAGGTATCATCTGCTTCATTCTCCAGCCTTTAGACAAAACCATACCCAAAACTGCCTAATCAGATGAAGAGCTAATGGACTGAGATTGCCAACAACTCTTGAAGATTTTGTTTTTATTTGTGTGGATTACGAGTTCTTCCTTTAGGTTAAACTAAATCTTTCATGTGGTCCTCAAGTCATGGTCCTCCTCATGTTCCATGGAAGGTGGATGGGTACACAGAATGTATAATATAAGCTTAAAAAGGTGAGTTTCCACTGACTCTGTAAGAAGAGTTAGATATGAAGGAATGAAAGAGGTCTGATAAATTTGGAAACAGCACAAACCGCCCCTAGCTTCCCAAAAATAGAAGGAAGGAAGTAAAGAAAGGAAGGAAGAAAGGAAAGAAAGAGAGAGAGAAAGAAGAAAGAGAAGAAAGAAAGAGGGAAAGAAAGAGGGAGGGAAAGAAAGAAAGAAAGAAAGAAAGAAAGAAAGAAAGAAAGAAAGAAAGAAAGTTTATCTGTCTATCCACATCAACTGTGGTTCTGCTTGAGGAGTATAGCATTCGTTCAGTTGTGTAGGTCCCATTGTTATGTTAGCGATTCTGTCTTCACAGGCAAAGCACTATCAGAGGCACTCATCCATGCTAATGCTAGACACACCACCAAACAAAAACTCATATGAAAGTGTGAATTTGAGGGCCATTTAACACTGTAAATTTCCCCTTTGTATAACAATTATGGAAACACACATGCTAATTGACAATGCAGTGCGGCCCTGCTTGAATGTGAGCAGTGCTCAGTCTTCCTTGTAATTCCTCGCTTTATGGCTGGGGGTGAGCCTGTTCAGAAGATGTCACACCCAGCCCTCTTGCAGAAGGGGATTTTTCTCCTCTTGGGGTATTCACACTGTCTGAAACAGTATCTTGTGCATTGTACCTGGGCCTGGAGTTGTAGTCTGCAAATCTGTGCTGCTTTATTTCTTGTTTTGGAAATTGGTGATTTTATCTCATTACTGTTATTAGTTACTTGCACTTGCAGTAATAGAAGGCCATTAGCAGACCCAGCAAAGGAGGCTGAGGCTGAGGGCCAGGACCCTTCAGCTGCTGGGCAATGGAGGGGTGGACTGCATTTCTACAAGAACTTCACACCTAACAGGGACTTGAGGAATATCTAAAAAGACAGATTTTAAAAAAAAATTAAATTAATCCTGATTATACTCACTATGATACTAATCTCCTCTGAAGAATCTGATGCCTCTCCGGGGAGGCAGGAAACGGGAAGGTGCAGTGTAGATTGGCCTTGGGGCAGGTGGGTAGTTCTAAAATTCCAGTGTAAAATGATAGCTGATGGCTTACTGCACTTGACCCTCACTCATAGCAACTGGAGGAGGATGGGCTCCAAATCTACAGTGCAGATGGATCCTTCATCGCGAGGATGATCATGGTTGAGCCCTTGACTCCAAGAGCACCCACTTCAGGTCATGTAGTCATTCTGAGAATGAGTAAGCGAAACAGAGGACTGTGCTTCGGAAGAGTTAAGAGCTGTGTTACTCTGTGTTTGGAACCTCATATTTCTCCACTTTCTGTTGGAGTATATCACAAATTAAGTTATAAAATATCAATAGTACAAATTAAATTATAAAAAGGTTAAGGTCAGGACATTGTACCTGATGATGACCTTCTGGCTGGCAGAGTCCCAAGGTACGCAGGGCACCACAGGGCAAGAAAGAGACAAGCAGTGTGCAGGTGTGTGTATCTCCTCCGATTTCCTTCCTTCTCTTTGTAAAGCCACCAAGATTCAATCTTGAGGGATCCAGCCTAAAAGCACGATCTCATCTGAACTACTCCAGAAGTTCCACTTCTAAAGAGGATAGATTGATTCCACCCTCTTTGTAACTCACAGTGGGAATTAAATTTCAATACTGGAAGCCTTAGTGGACACACTCAAGCCATATTCACACTATGGCACAACTTCTTCCTGTAGAGATCTTCAGGTTACCAGATGTGGGCACTGAGATTATGTGTGTGAACAGAGGTGAACCAGGCTTTGACCTTGAACTCCTGTCCATGTGGACGAGAAATAGGTGGGACATTGGCATACAGGTCCTCCAGGTAGCTTCTCCCCTGTGCCCCATGACGGTTTTATGAGGTAAGGAGCACTTTTGATGTTGCTGCTTGGTAAGTCTGATTTCAGGATGGAGAGAGACAGGGAAAGAGAGAGAGAGAGAGAGAGAGAGAGAGAGAGAGAGCTGAGAATGTAAGAAAGATGAAAAGGAAATGAAACACTGTGATGTATTTCAAATTGATATTGCTTACTATTAAATTAAAAGTACAACTGGATTTGAACTAGCAATTCTCTCCTTTAACATGTTTTGTTACACATGATAATACTTAATTTAGTAGGTTTAGAAATTTTCAGTGACACATCTTTAGTAGATGTGTCCTTACACCCATGTACTTAAAAGTATATATAATAATATGTAGGTGTCTCTACTGAACTTGGTAATTTTTTCTGTTTTATTTGTGCTGTGGTTTATTTGCTTTGTTTGTAGAATCCCTCAAATTTAGCCACAGCCTATTCTTTTTAGTATCAGTCTTGCTTTCCTTCTACCTGTACCCCACTTCTCTTTCTGTACAAAGTGGGGTCTCAAGGGGTATGGAGGGTAGGGTACGGCAGGAAAAAAAAAAACTGTTCGATTAGAACATTTTATTGGTTGTCAAAGCTCTAATGCCTTTAGCCACCTAACTGCAAGGTAAAACCCTTTGTGATGTCATCTAACAGGTTGCCACTGGCTTGACAAACCTTTGTGAGGCAAACAAGAGAGAGGAGCTGAAAATACCCACAACGCATCTCTGCCCCCGTCCCGGAGAGCCCATCACCACCCATGGACATCCTGTCCTGCTTATTAGCCCCCGAAGGGCATTTTTAATATAAAATATATTTAAAGTCTTCCCAAATCAGAAAGGTCTCCAAGTTTCCAATTTAATTGGAATGGAAAATGCTAACTAATTGGCATCAAAATTTGATTTGTGGGAGAAACCTCCCTTTTTTGTTGGAAACACAACAGTGTGTCTGGGAATACAAGCCCAGTCCTTCAAAATCGCCCGTGAGTGCCGCCGAGGAATCAATTAAAGTTGATCTGGCATATCTGCGTTTGACAAATATAAAGAAGTCTCTGATTAGGCAGAGAAGAAAAGCAGCTTTCCCTTTCTTGCTCTTTCTTCCTCTCTCCTTCCTCTGCCTCTTCCTCTCTCCTCCTCATTTCCCTTTCAAGGCAGTGGGTGTCAGAGGGGGTGGGTAGTGATATGCAAAGCACGGCCTCCATAACCAAAGTAGCCTGCAAAATTAGGTGTCAGCATGCAAAGCTTATTGATGTATGAATGCGGAAAATGAAAGGCGGCAGTAGACAGCCGGGGCTAAAGGTGAGACGGGCACAGCACGAGCAGCTGTAGATCCACGTCAAGGTGTTGCTATATGAGCTCGGGTTTTTTTCTGGAGGGCCACAGCCTAACAAGGTAAGCCTGGCCATGAAATGATGGAACAATACAATATAAGCACACACAGTGTGAATACCAAATAAATTGACACGGTGTCTCTCCACCCCCGATCCTCCTGCACTGCCTCCCCCTTCAAAGTGTGCCTGTGTATTCATTAATAAATTCATATTCTGAGTTTTCAATAAAAGAAGAAAATGCAGTGTAAACTGGAGTTACTTAGTGACACCCAGCTCATTGCTTTTTATTGTTGCTTGCAGCTACGAAGCCTTCACAGTGCACTAGTAGAATTTATTACTGTCTGTCTCTGTGGCAAGTTGGCGAAGTGTGCCTTTTGAAGAAAATTGACCCACACTTCATGAATATGATGAAAAATGCCAATAACACTACAAAGACGAAGCTCTTGACATTACTCTGCAAAGAGCTAAAAGACAGTAATGAAAGTATTGCAATTACAAATCATTACCTCCTCTCTAGCCAATCGCCAGCTCTCCTCCTCTTTTTTTTGGACCATTCTCGGGCTCTGCCGGCTGCCTCAGGTGCCGTTGTGCACAGCATCACGGGAAATGGTGGATGTGTGAAGGCTCCAGATGATCCTTCAAAGAAGGGAGAACCGGGCAAGAGGCAGGGAGCAGGAGGAGGGAAGGATGACCATGATAAAAGTGTTCCTGGAAAAGGGGAAAAGTGAGAGTCCTTAGAGTCAGGGAACGGAGATCACGGCCTTCCTGTGTAGCCGCTTCCATCTAAAGAGTGGAATTATGGGCTCCCCACCTACTTTTTTGGCCAACACTCTTTTTTCTTGGCTGGGTTCCTTTCAGTCTGACCTAAGGGAGAACACCTCTTATCTTCTACGATTTGTTAAGAATCCAATTCAGATGTCAGCACATACATTTTCAAAAAATAGATTAATGTATTTGCAGCATGAGAGGCTGGTCTATTTTCTTATCCTAAAATTGAGACCAAACAAGTGGAGTGACCAAGTTTAAACTGTAACTTTAGAATCACCACATATCTTAATGGTAACGGCCCTTGTCCTTACAGCTTTGACAGTTTTCTGACACATGCCTTCTGTTGCTTGTTGGTCTTTAGAGTTCTGGTTTGCTTTGTTTTCATTTATTTGAGGTGTCTATAAAAAGAGCATATGAATAGTTGCGTTTCCTGACTTACAAATATGCCTGATCTTAAAGGCGAATTGGTGGCTTATCATACTTAGAAAGATAACAGACTTATTTTCTACTTCTTCAGTAATACTACATATTAAAAATCTTGGAAGTTTATAGAGTGTATGAGGTCAGAAATAGAAATAGGGAAGAATTTATAAAGAAAAGAAATGACAGCTTCAGGCACTTGCCTGGGGGAGAGGAGAAGCAGATGAAGGAGAGATTCAGTGACATAGTCATGTAACTTTGAGGTGGCCCTTCTGCCTCCAGAACCCCGCTCCTACTTCCTGCTGAAAGTTTCTTTCTTTCTTTCTTTCTTTCTTTCTTTCTTTCTTTCTTTCTTTCTTTCTTTCTGGTACTGGAGATCGAGCTCACAACCTTGCACTTGCCAGGCAGGCGCTTAGGCCACTGAGCTAAATCCCTGGCCTGCTGAAAGTTCTATCTCAGTAATGCACTACTAATTGGAGATTTCCTAGCTTTTACATTATCCTATTAAAAAGGCAATTTCCCTTAGGAAGAACAGGAAACTATTAATCATTCAACTTGATCAGAAATTGCTGCATCAATAGATTTGTTGTCCTTCTATACTCCAGCTATACACTGAAGTAGAGAGAGGGGGAAAATTAGTCTACATGGACCTGGGCAATGCTGGATTTTGAAGACCTCATAGGTACTGGGTTTTGAAGAGAATAACAGACAGAATGGATGTGTTTGGGAGAAAGGTACAACTGGGTTCAATATAGCTTACCTTATGTTACCCAATGCTAGCCCATTGGTCACAAAATGGGAAGAACTTTCTTCCTCTTCCTCTTCCTCTTCCTCTTCCTCTTCCTCTTCCTCCTCCTCCTCCTCCTCTTCTTCTTCTTCTTCTTCTTCTTCTTCTTCTTCTTCTTCTTCTTCTTCTTCTTCTTCTTCTTCTTCTTCTTTTTCTTCCTCCTTTCTCTATTTTGTGTATCCTTTTATATTTTCTCTGACATAGAATTTGGGTTAATTTTACCATTGTCATAAATCTGCTTTTGAGGGTAGGTGCAAGGATCAAAATCATTGAACAAATTCATGGTTTATATGCCAATTGCATTAAGAAGTCCACATGTCATATTTTTCATTGCTAACCATACTTTAAGCATAGAATGGACACTGAGAATGATGGGGCCCATTGGTTACAAGTGGATGATGAGTGACTATATTCAAAGTACATATGAAATTGAGGAATAGCCAGAGATATTTGATCCATTCTCTTTCCTTCAGATAAGAAAATGCATACCAACAACACTGAACTTTTATAGGTTTTATTTCATCTTTTTAATAATCACATTTGCTAACTCATTTGATTATTATATTAGGGCTCTCCAGGGGGGCATGATCAATAGAAAGTATACATATAATTATACCAGAAGATTTATCAAGTAGACTTATAAGTGCTCATGTGGAAAAATCTACAATGACCATCTGTGGGATTAGAGGCAGAAAAATCCAAACTGACACTTTGCATTCTGGATAGACAAGAGACCTGGAAGCTGCTAAGCCCAACAAGATGGAAAGTGCAGGGCAAAAGGGATCAAGCATCAGCGCAGAGGTAAAGCCCTGGAAACCCACTGTAGCGTCCCTAGTGAGAGTCTGCTTTGGGGAGCCGAAGAAACTGGATACACATATCCAAGGGCAATGACCAGGACTGGGGCTCTTCCCACAACCGGACACTTCATCTTTTCCGTTTTATTTTTTCCAGGTTGCAAATCCACTGGTTGTTACCATCCATATGTAGGAAGGGTCATTTTTCTTCAGTTCGCTGGCCTACGTGTCTGTCATGCGTAGACATCTCTAGAACTGGGCTTTACTCTTCTTCTAGATGTTTCCTTAATCCATTCAAGTTGGCCTATGAGTTGGATTTATGGTTACACTTCTAACAAGAGCATTCAGGTTTAGCACTCTTGGTTTTGAATCACGTTGTCAGTAAAAATCCGTTTCAGAACTGATGGCAGCTGGCATATACATCACCACACTTCTAAAACATCTTTATGGCATCTGCTCCCAATAGGATAAATAATCATCTTCCACTAAACCTCAAAATCTGCTCATATTGCATTTCAGAGAGGTCTGACTAGTGCATCAAAGTTGGCACATGAAGGTGGACTAACTTGTCTTTCTTGGGCTTCACCAGTTAATTGAATTTCAGTCTCCCTAAAAAAACACTCTCTTTAAGGAGCAGTAATTGGCCAGAGCATCTCTGAAAGGGGAAATCCAGTTTCCAAATGGTCAAACTAATGGTCTACATAAGTTGCCTGTTTACCAGTCAATTATTCTTTCACTCCTCGTGAACACAGAGACTGCCTGTATTGCTTCTAGGGCATGTGCGTATGTGACTGAATCTCTCTAAGGCTTGAACATCAAGCAGAACCAGGAACTAAGCTGCCCAATAAGCAGCTGGATACTGGCCTACCCGCCAGAGAGAGAGGCCATTCTCTGCAGGGGCAACACAGTAGAAGGACTATCCAGAAGCGAATACACACTGACACTGAAGCTCGTGACTAAAACCCGGATTAGTACTACATGGAAGGTTTTCATGTTGAAAAGGTTTACAATAAACAATTGCCTGAATATAAACATAACGATCATGAAGCAATGAACCCGAGTCATATATGAGTAGGAATATGATACAAACTCTATACTTACATACATGCCACCACATCTGTCCAGCCATCACAGTGTTTTTCTCGTCTGGCTTCTGTGAAGGAGGGTAAAGGGAGAGCATGCTAAATTTCCTCTCTTGACGACAGTTAATGCACATGGAGGTAAATGGGACGCTTGAGGGAGAGGACGATGTGTGTATCATTGGGTTTAGTCCAGTGCTGGACACACAATTGATGTTCAATTCATGACTGAATCAGATTGCTCAGGGAGTCGAAGGAAATGGGTTGATTTTTATATCTAATCCACTTGCCCTGCAAAAGCCCAGCATAGACCATAACAAAAGACATACATGCAGTGGAAGTGTAAGAAATGCAAGTGAATTTGATCTGACCCCAGAGAACCTCTGGTTTGGAAGTACAAAGGACTATGCACTGTGGACCCAAGGTTTCTACACACGTTGGCAGATGCTTGTAAACACAGACTTCTTCCACCCTCTACTTTAATGCTGAAGCAGCTCAGCATATATATGAGTTGGATTAACACCTAGTTAGGCTGCTACAACAAAAACTTCCATAGTTTCAGTGGTTAAACACTCTAGATATTTATTTCTTGCTCATAAAACAATCTTGCATGAGTATTCCTGGTTTTCAGAAAGCTTTTCTTCAGATGGAATTAGACTTCTATCTTACAATTTTGCCATCTGTTGCAGTCTTGTAGGCCTTTGTTATCATCCAGCAGAGAGGAAAGTGTTTCAAAAACACCAAACTAACCTCCTCACACTCCACTGATTGTAGCCCCTTCACATCCCCTTGATGAGGGTGGGAGTTTGGGGCAGGATTAGGTGTCAGCTTTCTACTGGGAGCCAGGCCCTGTGGGAGCAGAGGCGGGACTTTGGTGGAGTCGCAAGTCTCGCAACTGAGGCACGCAGGGCTTGAGCAGATTCCAGTGTAATGTCCAAATAGAGCTCCCCTAACCTCCGAACAGATTAACTTTAATTAACCATTAATTATCCTTTTGGCTTGTTCTTACTGCTGCTGTTCACTCAAAATTCAAACATTTGAAGAAGCAATAACACATTCATGATAAGCAAGGCAGTCAGAGAACGTGAACCCCAGGCTGCTTCACGGAAGAAAACAGCAATGATAAGGCTTAGAATTTTTATGGGTTTCATGAAGAATAAAGGTCAAAAAATGTCATGTATCCTCAGGCAGCAGATGAAGATAACCATGAGAAGACATTCTTCCCAGGCCTGGGAGACAGATGCTCTTGGTAAAATCACAGGGAACGTTCCAAGGGACACACCTGTGACACTGCCATCCTGTCTTGCACAGCCCTGTTAGAGAACACACATGCATACTTCTCAAAATCTGTCTGACCAGGAGGCAGCATCAGGCACCAGCTTCCTGTATTATCTGTCCCAGTAGCACTGCTCCCCACTACTGGGTGCTAGGGATTCATCCCAGGGGAACAGAGGAAAAAGATCTGTGAGAAATGTGATCAGTGTGTTCTGGTCTGACCAGCTCCTCCAGGCAGCGGGAACAACAGCGTTGGGATGGAAGGTCATCAGCAAGTGTGTCCTACAAACAGGTGCTCATTGCGGCTAAAATAGTTATCTCCATGCTTTCTCACCATCTTTCTTAATCTTAAGAAAACTTAATCTGTATAAAAATCATCGTGGCTGTGGAGACAGTTTGAGTCTAGTTTTGAAGTGCCTTTATGGGTTCATTAGCTTTACATACTTCTTGCATTTGGATTTGTCATCAATGTTCTGATTGGTTTCCACTAAGACTGACCATGTTTTTATGAGTCAGCCAAGAAGGCTACTTCCTAAGGGCTGGGAGTGGGCTTTGAGCTCAGGAAGAGACCTGTTTCATTGTGCTGCAAGCCCCACACTTCCTGGTGGAAATAGAAAACCAGATTATTGAAAGAATGTGGAGCCTTGTTGGCAGTCTGGGGTCAAGGTAAGTCAGGAGTGATATATACTTTTTTCTGTTTGAATGGCACTTGAGAGAGGCTGGCCTCAGGTGTTTAGAAACCAGCAATCATTGCATGTTACTTGGCCATAGAAATCTGAATGTGGTTGTATACATGGATTCTAATAGTCAAGCCATTTTGTTGCTTTATAAGTAATGCAGTTCTCCCCTCAAGTTTTGCATTTGCTCTAAGCTCGATGGCCAGGAGGCCTTGGCTAATGCCTTTTAATATCTAAGCCTTCCACATTAGTGCTTGGTTCATAATAGGGAAAAGGCTCGAGCCACTCACCTTGACCTCGAGAGGAAAAAAGACATTCTTTTAATAATTCTGGGAGTTTATTTGGATCGAAGGCATACGACATGCTACACAATCTTCTTGTCGACGTGCACAGGTCACACAGTCTCACCCCTGTTTTTTATGAAGTCAGCAAAGATGTATAAGGGCCAAGCTCACTGCTTCTCTGCGAACCTTCAAATTCATCTTTAATATGTAACCCGGGAGCGGAAAGAAACCTTCAGTTTAGTAGACTTTTCTCTGAGAATCTTACGGACTGTATAACTTTGGCAATAATTAAAGGTCCATTTTCTAATTGTTCTCAGAAAAGGGTGCCAACTATTTTGGGAGACTCCACTCACTAATTCTGTTGTTTTGTCCCTTTAAGCTTTCTTCCTCACACTAAACTGGAAACTGCCTGAGAGTAGGACAGTCTATTGATCAGTGCAAGATACATAAGAGTCGGATTCTTCGAATAAAAGAGTCGATACAGGCTAACCATTTACAGAAGATTCTCAGCCTGCAGCGGTTCTTCCTCCACGGGACGTCAAGAGGTGGTGAATCTATGAATGATTTTTTTTTTTTAATTCTAAACTAAAACCTCAGTATTCAGGTTGAATTGCAGTGTTGGCGCTTTGTGATTCAAAGTGGCTTTGGGGTAGCAGTTTGGGGACTTGGTCTCTACAGGTTTCGACACCACTGGCTTAGGCTATACCTGGAAACATTTTGATTGTCCAGATGAGAGACAGTCACTGGTCCTCCTGGCATCTAGAAAGTGGAGCCCGGGGATGTTACCCCAATCTGACAATGCACAGGAGAGACCCTTAGAGCAAAGATGTATCTGGCTTAATGTGTCAATAGTGCTGCAGCTGAGAAACTCTGCTGTCCACATCCCCCGTGCATTCCAAATGCCTGGAAAAAGGCTATTTGGAATATTCATTCAGCAAACATTTGTTAATGTTTGTACTGAAATTCAACCTAGGCATCACCCAGAAAATACCTTGAAATTTTCTCACTCTTTCTGATCCTGACTTCACCTTTCATCCCTCTATTATTTATTTATTTATTTGCACTACTCAAGAGGTGGGGAGGGGAAATGATAGCGTACCGCAGAAGGGAATGTCTGGAGTCAGAAGCACAGACCTTTATAGTTACTAATTTAATCACAGCAGTATCTTTTTTGGACCATTCCTTCCGAAGATAAATATGTTTATGCTGCAAGAGCTGCACTGCACAGCTTGGAAAGCCCTTTGGAGATGGCATTGAAGGTGAAAAAAGAAACACAGACACAGGATGTTTACTCTAATGACGCACTCAAAAGGTTTTGGGATTTTTAAACATATGCTTCCCGCCTCTCTCTCTAGCTTCACATTGCTGCTAAATTGTGGAAAAGCTGTAAATAGAAATAATGGACTCAGTTTATTTTTAATTAGAAGGCTGCAGTTTATAGTGCATTCGTGACACTACCAAGCATGTCTTTCTTTCATTTGGAAGCGAAGAATGGAGAGTTCCTAGGGTTTTGAACTTGAGCCAGGTCCCCTGAGTCTGTTGGTCTCTGAGCCCCCGCAAATCCAATGCCTTTCAATGGCCACAGGATGGTTTTCTGCATTACTTAGTAATGCCCTTAGAGGTAGCAGAAGTGTTACTATTTCCATCAAGTTAAAATAGGAAATACTTTGAGATGTTATTTTGTCATTCTTTCATAGTTAATTGTTACACTCTACCTCTTAATTCAATAAAATGAAATTATATTTAGTTTACTTTTATTTTTCAGAGAAAAACTGTAGTATTTTTCTGTTAAATTTTGAGATACACAGGTGGAGTAAAGTTATCACGCTGCCCACTGTCTATCAAATACACTGTGCTCCTGGACTACACTATTCATCCAGAGATAACACTTCTGAGGGTTAGCCCCCACTCCAGCTAAAAGGGATTATGGGTGAAAAAAAGCCCGGTATCTTATTATTTAGGGTTCCTTCGATTGTCAGGAATCTTCATGGTTGCGGTCTCTAAGCTGAGATGAAGAAACTGCAGATGTCCGCAATTCCGAACGAAACTACCTACCTGGTAGTGGAAGGGGAGTAACCACATGATCTACCTTTAGGGCTGTTTGCTCTCTAATGCTGTGATTTAGGAATCACTGCCAGCTCTGAAGAGATATTTCTCTCTTTTTCCCTAGCATGGGAATTTTCCCCACTGGTTAACATTTCGTATTCTGCAGCAGGATGCTAACATTAAAGTATCTGGAAAGAAAACTCACTGCTGTACATTCATACTATAGTAAGGCTGTCTAAGAAAAGTGGGAGTCAGCATGTTTAGAAATGCCTAATTATGCTTACATGGAC
This sequence comes from Hydrochoerus hydrochaeris, assembly GCA_004027455.1. Taxonomy (NCBI): domain Eukaryota; kingdom Metazoa; phylum Chordata; class Mammalia; order Rodentia; family Hydrochaeridae; genus Hydrochoerus; species Hydrochoerus hydrochaeris. The sequence goes on along the minus strand of PVLA01002541.1, from coordinate 30,870 downwards.
ATGTTGGGAACAAAACAGGTTTAGGTCAAAGGAAACATTAAGAGGTGATTTAGAACTGGTTGTCCAACATGGTAGCTGCTAACTACATGTAGCTACTGAGCTTTCGGGAAGGGATTAGCCGAGCTGAAATACAATGCAACGTTAAGATACTCATCAGACAGCCTAAAAAGACAAAACATAAAGCATCTAACTGATAACATTTTATACAGCTTACATATTAAATGGCTATATTTTAGAGATTTTGCCTTAGATAAACATAAAAATGAATTTTACCTATTTAATTTTTCTCTTTAAATGTGAGTATCAGAGAACTTCGATTTATATACATGGCTCACATTTCTGATTTGCCTGGAGTTTCTGTGGGACCGTTCTGCTTTAGAATGCAGTCCAGGAACGGTCTTGCCCTCCAGAGTGCACTGCCATAGCCTAAAGGTACAAGTGTTAAGTTTGCTGTGGTCTGGTTTAGCCCAGACTGTGCTGTAGGTTCAAGTTCTCTGAGTAGTGACTGCTAATATCATACAAAAGTCTCAGAGCAAGGGTTCAGAATCTTGGAGAACGGAACCTTTAAAAGGTCAGTGGGAATATTTCATTATACCTCTGAAGACTCTAACATTAAATATAACATTTTTTCAAAGAGGAGGAATTTCTCTTTCTTTCTTTCTTTCTTTCTTTCTTTCTTTCTTTCTTTCTCTCTTTCTCTCTTTCTCTCTTTCTCTCTTTCTTCTTTCTTTCTTTCTTGTACCAGGAACAGAACTCAGGATGTTAAACTTGCCTGGCAGGCACTGTGCTATACCCTTGACCCCTAGCAGGAATTCCTTCACTTGCCTCACACTTTTCAACAGATCCCTGACCAATACTTGGAAACGTATTGCTCCAGGGACCACTGATTCTCTAGAACTGATCAGAGCTTGTATCTCCCCAAACTGGGCATCATGGTGGTATTGCCTTAACTCCACACAGTTGGAGAGCATTGACCCCTAAAGAGGACCATCATGGTGGCCCTGTCTCTTCTCTGTTCTTCAATCCTTGGTGGCTTTCTGTGACTGGAGAATAAACGTTATGTTCCGTACGACAGTATTTAAGGCTCTTTGTGTGAATACTTGTTTAGTTTCAAATCCATGGATATTTCAGCCACAGATTTTATTCAGTGTTCTCAGAGCGTAACTTCTTTTAAAAATGGAAATACTCTATCATCTTTTTTGAAATTCTTCATTAACCTTCACCTATCTAAATTAGACTCTGCATTCAACAAAGTTATAAGACTGATTAGACTTATACAATTAATGTATCAAACAAGCAAAGAGCTCCAAAATAAGTAAAAATGATATAAAACACAATGAAAATAAAAGCAATGACAACAAAAATTGTGAGGAATACTAATCCATGGCCAGTAAACATGAAGATTGTGTATTCATTAAAATTTTTTATCTAAATTTTAGTGTGTCAGAAAACATTTTAAACCTTTTGCAAAGGTTAATCATTTAACCTCAGAGTTTATTCCCAGTACTACTTAAATAAATGTAAATAAAAACAATATATAATTTTATTGCAAGTGTTGGTAGGGAAAATGGATATTTTTAGTTGGTGGAGTTGTAAATTGTGCAAAATTTTGCAAACTAACTTGTTATTATCTAGTAAATTCTAAATTCACATACTTTGTGACCTAGAAATTAACATTTAGGAAACTGTCTTACATAAACATTAGGATAAATGCATAAAAATATAGACCTAAGGCTTGCATAATGATAATCTAGGTCTGTTAAATATATTAAAAATAATTTCATTAGGTAATCACTGAAAAATGAATCAAATTGATTAGTTTTTAAAAGGATACATAAATGATATTCACTGAAAAACTTGCACAACATAACATATATTGCTTGATTTTACTTTTTGAAACCAAATTTATGTGTGTGAATTTATGTGTACTACTACAAGTACTATATTTATTGAATAACTACTATGTGCCTGAACATTTCATGTTAATCTTCTTATTTAATTACTAAAATAAATTTGGAATATGCTTATTTACTAATTCTACCTATAAGGAAAACCAGACACAGAGACATTAAGTAACTACCCTAAGGTCCCAGCATCGTAGGATTCCACTGGCGCTTACCAAGTGCATGAGAGGGTGGGTGGACAGAGTAAAACATGCCCAGGAAGGCTGCCTGCAGGTCTCACCCTCAGGGCTGTGGCAGCATCTGGACATTTACCAGGTAAAGCTGGCAGCTCCTCTCTGAGCTGTCCTGCCTGGTACCCTATTTGATGCCAAGATGAAGCAGGTGCAACCATGACAAGTGCTGTGGAAGGTGATTTTCATAGCAAAACTTTGGGCAGAAAAGAGGCAAATAAAGTCTTTAAAGATATATCATCTTTGGAGGGAGATGACAAGCAAAAGCTTAATAATCATATCAGAAAAATGAAACTTATGAGCAGCATTAAAAGACTAACTCTTCTCTTTTAGCTCCTTTTGAAGATAAAACAGTCCCTGACAAAAGAGAAGATGGTTCAAAGCTGTCAGATGTGAGACACTTAGTAGGTTTTCAGGAAAAGTGTTTGTGAAAAAATGTAGCTCCCACCATGTTTTATAATAATCTTATGCAGGAAAAGACACCAACTCATAAGAATCAAGTCAGGTATTATTTTTATTTAATTTGAAATTTTACAACTAAATAGCTATAACTTATAAGAAGTAATAATAATACTAGTAATAATAATAATATAATGAGGAGAGGAGGAGGAAGAGAAGGTAAAAGAGGAGAGGAGAAAGGAATAATGCCCACTTAGCCATTGATCTAATATATTTTGTCCCTGCCCTTACAGATGAAGAATTGGTTAGTTAACTAAGGAAGTAAACACATGTCCAAAGAATCAGTCTGATGTTATTGTAAACTCAGAGTGATTATTTCTTTTTTTCTATGTTTGTAGCATATAATATTTACATTATGTGTGTGGAACTGGGATATGTACATAGCATCTTATGTTTTTAAAGTATTTGTGCTGAGTTGAAGTGTAACTGAAGTGTCTAAAGCCCTTAGCAAGGGTAGACGGGTGGGAACCACAGGCAGAACTGGCCTCTTAGGTCTGCTGATCCTGGCTTACCACCTTCAATGGCCGACTGGCTTTCCCAAGGCGAGCAAAGGGACGATCCTTACAAGCCTCTTTCTTGCACGTATATGTTTGTAGGATGATTGAATTAATTCTGTCTTGCCCTGCAGAACATGGTAGATGAGGGGTGTGGCCATCCAGGGGTCTATTTCAAACCTCAGTTTACTGAGGGCAAGTCAATTAACAGACTCTTCTCCTTCAGTATTTAATCAGGTGGCAAGAACTTCCAGGCCACGGGATCTCACGCTTCACTAGAGAGACGTGGAACCTTCATGACCTTGATCAAAGGAAGAAAAGCAGTTTGTTCTTGCGGGTCATGAGTCAGCAGGGTTAATACTCATGCTGCTGTCAAAGGCCTGTACCTGCTCTGGCAAGGGCCAGGGTCTTTCTCAGGCCTGTTTTGAATGGAATAATTCTTCTAGCCCGGGAGCAGGAACTCTTTCTGTAGCACGTGCTTTGGGGTAAGTTTGTGGAAGAAGGCCACTGATGGGTAAGGGAAGACAGGAGAAAGAGGAGGAGGACTAGAGTAAAACAGGAAAGGTGGCAGAGGTGGGACTGGAGGAGGAAGGGGAAGAGGAAGAGAAGGAAGACGAAGGATTAAAAAGACAGTAATGATCACTATGATGAGTGTTTGGGTGAGACTGGTGTCCAGGAATTGTGAACTGTTCCTTGAGGAGGTGCTGAGCTGCGTATAAAAAGTTTATTGCCATCCTTGATCCCTCCACTCTAAGTTTCTGCCTCTTTAGAAGGAGAAGGGTGCAGGATTTGAGGGGTGCCTTACAAGTGGCACAAGGTGGGCGTGGGCAAAGGGTGGAAAGAGCTCCTAGCAGTGAGGAGGAGAAGGTTCCCGGACAGCTGCTTCATATCTGTACAGCGCTAGGCCATTTTAAAGAGATAACTATTTGGAGACTCACTTTCTCTCTTTCCTTAAATCCTCTAGAATCATTCAAACTGATGGTTCTTGCCTTTTCAGACTTAGGACCCTTCGTAGCTCTGGGCTTTAGTGGAACACCGTCTGTTAGTTCTGCAGTTGTCCAGTGGTAGTTACTCATAACTATATTGGCCAAGTTTGCAGTGTGAGGGTCAACATATGTTTTCAATACCTATTTCACTTTATGCCCAGTACTAGATGCTGTGTAGGAAATATTTTAAAAGTATAAAATCTTGGGCCTAAATGGATATACTAATTCATTAGGTGATATTTTCCTATGAGATAAATTCCATGATCATTTAATTGCTCATAGCTTTAGGATTCACTTTTAAAATACTTACAGAGGCCTAGGTACTGAAACAGATAAGTAAGTAAAATGGCTTGGTTTTGAAGAAGATGGAGAGGAATAAATATTAAATTGTGTTGTATGCACTATAGGACTATCAGAATTCCAAAAATTGAGAGAGAAAAATAGACTACACAAAGTTGTGAGGACCAGAGCAGACTCCCAATAAATCCTGTTTGAGTTGTCTAATATCAACATATATCTGTTCATTTATTCACTGTTTGGGAACTACTACATTGGATCTGAGCTAGAATTTGGACCTTGGGTGGGGTGTCAGTGGCTAGAGAGGAAGGAAAATTTCCAAAAGGAGGCTATAAAATAGGCAGATAAAATTCCTACAAGGAGTTTAAGCTAGGCATGGTGGTGCACACCTATGATCCCAGTACTTGGGAGGTGCAGGCAGAAGGATCGCTGTGATCTGAGGCCACGCTGGGTTTCATAATGAGTTCAAGATCAGCCTAAAGTACCTTGTGAGACCCTGTCTCAAATGACAACCTCTGGCCCACCAAAGAAAGACCAAAATATAGTAAAACAAAATCAAAGAGCTTACTGTTTGGGAACTGTAGGGAACCTTGATCCCTCCTCTTGCTTTGTACGTGAACAAACTGGGACCAGCCAGAGGGAAAAGATTTGAATTTTGGGCCAGGAACTTGGCAAAGAGCAACCCCCGGCAAGGCACCAAAATTTTTCACTGCCTTTGAGCTTTGTTTAGATAATAGAGTGCAGCTTTCTGAGTGCAGGTGACAGTTCAGAGTCTCTGGAACAAAAGCCCTGTTGCGGTCCATTCTGGATTGCTGGAGGTGACTGCTGTGGAGAGTAAATCACATGACTGATGAAGATTTAGTGGAAAAAATAGAAGGAAAATAAGGAAGAAAAGGGGAGAGAGAAAGAAAAGGAGGAAAAGATGCTTATCATGAACCAGATGCCCTACTCAACCCATCATATGAGTTGTTTTCTTTATCTTATGAGTGAAGTAGCTATTGCTTCATTTTACACACAGGGGAGCTGAGGCTGAGGTTAGCTATGTATTTTGTCCAAGTTTGCCCACCCAATGTGGAAAAATCATGATCAAATCTACATGCATCAAACCTCTAGGTTTGTATCCTTAATAACTACATTAATAACTACATTGAATACAAAGAGAAAATTTCTAGACCACCGTATGCTTTGATTCTTATCTTCTCTGTCAATGTCAGTTTGATCTTCTCAGCCTGCCCCCACGAGGGAAGGTGAGCACTGTGGGTGTCATGATTCTTTTCTCTTGCAACATCATTTAATCTGCATCTCTCTCCCATTCTGATTAGTTCAGTTTTATAGGGGAGGAAACTGAGGCTGGACCATGCAAGAAAACACTCAACTTGCTTTGCATGTAAAACACAGAGCTGGAATTCCAACCAGACCCTTTCAACTCCAAGACCATGTTACTCCCTTTGTAGTGTGAGTTTCTCAGCTGCAGACGGAAGAACTGTGTGCCAGCCATACAGGGCCACCTGTAGCTTCTTTCCCATTTTCTGTTTGAGATGAAATCCAGAATTTAGCCATTGTAACAGCTTTGTTTTTCTGCACCTGAAATTAATTTCTTGTGTTTTGTTCTGGAGCTGGGTTTCAGGGTTTAAGGGTTGGATCTGACTAGTTGGTTATCCAGGAATAAGACGCCCAGACATCTGGTGTCTGACATAAGCTCAACTTTCAGGGACATCGAGGCCATGCCATGTGTTTTCCCTAGATCCTTCATTTATAGAAAAAGATATTAGGAAAAAGGTGATTTTCTAATGGCAAAGGGGTGGGCACTTCCATTATCATATGATAACCATCTGATTTAAGGGTTAGAGCTACTAATTGTTCTCTCACTTTCAATAAAATAAATACATCTCCAACTTGGAGTTATTGAATAATCCACACATCAAAACCTACATTAAAAGAAACTTCAAATTGTGGCATAAACCACTTCACCTTTCCTCTCTCTCTCTCTTTTCTTTTTCTCTCTTTCTTTATCTCTCTTTTCCTTTCTTTCTCTCTTTCTCTCTTTTCTCTTCCTGTCATGGAAATTGAAGTGATGAAAGGAAGACTTGGAGTAAGCTTGTGTGACAGATGGATGGCTTGCTGAGGCCGGGGAAGTCTGTCATTTGTATCTCTCAAGGACAGTATAAACTGCTTTCCCCAAAGCCCAGAGTTCTGAAAGGCTGGTCAGGGAACTGCTAACTATGGACTGTCTGCCAGTTTTGGGGTTCAGACTATAGTGATCTGACAAAGTACTTGTCCTCATGAAACTTCCAGTTTTGTGGGCCTATACTACATGCCATGTGAGAATGACTTTTGAAATAAAGGCTATACTCAGTTAGGCAGAGTAAATCTTGCTCAGATTGGATGATTTAAGGAAATTTCAGTGACTCTTCCTTCCCCTTTCCCTAAGAAACATAAAACAGCCACTGGGTCAAGTTGTGATAGTCTCTTGAACAGCACCATTGACGATACATCCTGAAGTCTGCATTTAGAAAAACCTCTTCGTAACATTCAAACGCTTTCGATGACCATCTGAACATGTTTATTTTTATTCTTCCTAAAACACCTGAGAGCAAAGCTCTGGGCAGTGGCACCCATGCAGCAGGAGGACTGACTAAGAGGCAGAGCACCAGCAAAGGAAAACAGCTCCCAGTTTCAGTGAGCTCTGAAGTCATCGCAGCACTGTCCGGCTGGCGCTGAGCATGCTCTCTAAACCTTGTGGTAATGTGCTAGGGGGCGGGACTCACTCAGAAAAAGGCCCGAAAGCGAGGGCTTGTTAATATGATATAGACACCAGCCAGTTCAGTCTGATAGGTGGACCCATGAGCACTTCCTCTCACTCGTTGCTCTCTGGCAGTCTGCAAAGGGAACTGGAGCTATTACCATGACCGGCTGGCTGCTCTGCGACGTATCTCCCCAGAGCCACCCTCCCGGTGGAAAACTACTTGCTGCATAGTCATTCCATTTTATGTGATTGAACCAGTGGGAACCACAGTTGAAGGAAAAAGGCATAAAGTTCTTCCAGTGAATGATTAAGGTAATGAGCAAAACTTGACCAACTCTTAGATTCATCTCTTCCAATTCTCCAAGTGACTTAATGGCAATAATCAAATTAAATCATAGCCTCTGATACTGCAGTCACTCCCAGATGATACATCCTCTAATGCTTCCATGTTCAGAAAAAGACTCATGTTAGTGCTTCCTTTTCCTTTTTATCTACATGGTCCATTCTTCTGGCCTCTTACTCTTCTTACCATTTTCTTAGACTCATTAATTAATTGCACTAGAGTGTTAGCTATAAGGTCCAAAGACATTCTTCATATTGCTAACTAAACTATAAGCCTCTTAAGGAGAGGAATGGTAGCTTATATATCTCCAGTGTTTAAAGAATTACATGGCACTATAGCATATTTTTGAATTGACTTGAATTGAATAGACTCATTTATCTGCAATTCAGCTCCAATGCTAACTTGCCAGCCTTGGGTTGGAATGAACAGTGCCAAAGGATATAAGAAAAATATTAAAGTTGATCAAGTCTTCAGTAGAACAGCTCCACTAGAAACCATAAATTCCCCGAGAAGACGGGAGGAAGAACATGCTTTGAATACATAACCCTGGATCTCTATGAAAAAGTGGGCAAAAAAAAAAAAAGGTGAAGGGTGATTTAGAGAAAAGGAAAGAAAATTAAAGAAGATAAGCGAACCCAGAGACTATATTTTGAGACTGTAACCAAAAGGACACTCCATCATCATGTGTTTCTAGGGCCAGTGTTTGTAGCAAAGCATAGTTTTAGAGAAAAAGCACTGAGGCAGAGAAGCTGTTCAGTTCATGATGTACTGAAACAAGCAACAGAACAAGGAATAATTCTGGAACTGGAGGCACAAAGCTGTGGAAATTAAAAAAAAAAAAAAACAGGTTGGAACCTCCAGGGTTAGAGACTAGAGAACATGGCACGTAGTTTGGGCAAAGGGTCATGCAGAGCCAGGAAAGGCGGATCTTAAAGATTTACCCCAAGAGCTCCTCTGGGCCTGACATCTCCTTCCTCCACTTGGGGAGAGAAAGGCCATCCAAAGGGCAGCCATGACAGGCAGTGCAGGGGACAGGAGGGAAATGAGACAGGAGAGAATATGTTCAGCCAGCAGCGCTCAGTTGCTGCCCTCATCTTCTGATGTTTAGGCTGCAGCCCATTTATCCCCGGGTGCAGATTGTACACTGGATACATACGGGATTGGGCCCTGAAGAAAAAAGAGCAAGTGAAAATGAATCCTTTTTTCTCCTTTTGCCCCAAACATTTCCTAAACCTTTGAGAGATGGGTGTTTTACAGTGTGTCGAATGGATTATTTCTGTGTTGATTATTTTTCACTATCCTAAAGTTTACTTACGTATGATAATGAGGTATATTGCTGCTAGGAAGAAAATGATTTGAACTCGGGAAAAATTTAGAAGTCCATGGAAACACCTTCATTTTCTTTATGGAACTGATTCCTATGCATGTCTTCAGGCAGAGCACTCTGTTTTTCCATCTATAAAATGGGATAATAACTGTTTTGATAGACATACCATGGGAATAAATCCATTCACCAGGCCTCTCCCTTTGAAGCCACTAAGAATGTGTTATCATCATTATAAACACTCTCACACTCTCCCTTTGAAGGAATAGGCACAAACCTGGAGGCATCATAACTACATTTAATTGAGTTCATTTTTCTCCCAGTACAATTAGAGGAAATGGCTAATGTAGGTGAGTGGAAAGACACAACTGTTTGGGTAGAGGAGCAACAAAGTGGTCATGGCAGAACTTAAATCCTAATAGTAGTCACAAGCCCAATAATAATACTATTCATCATTAGCAGGCATAATGCCTGGCCTTTTCTTCTTTTTTGAAAAATAAATCATTCCCGGAGCATGCGTAAACATTGATGTAAACATTTGAGTTTGCTCTGGGGCTGGAAGCTGCTGTTTTAAGCACAATTCATAATGAGAAGAGATCACAGAAACTATTGTTAATAGCCAAAGGAAGAACTGAAAGTGGGGATTCACCTCAGAAGGCAGGTGTGCAAACTCCCAGTCCTGCTTTGGCAGGAGGACCACAACTGCAGAGTGAAGCCCAACTTTCGCAGGCATGCTTTTATCATTCCAGATTCGACCTCGGCACAAACCCTGTGGGTGATTTTTTTTTACCTCTTTCTTTTTTCCTTTCTGCTCTTTCTGGGCTGATTCTATTAATTTCCCCCAATGGCGTGCGCAGCCCTGCACTGACGCAGCCTTTGACGATCTCCTTATTCATCTCGTAGCAGAGAGGCCATTTGAATGAATATATGCTCCCCATTTTCTTTGCATTATAAATTCAGTGTTGTGGGAAAAGGAGCACACTGTAATGGCATGGCCTCCACAGAGAAATGTCCCTATTTGAGAAGAGGAGTTTTATAGGGGAACAATTGACAGCCTCTCACTACAGTGGGCACAATTTTCTGTACAACTGCATCACCACTAATGATAAATGAAGACTGTTTGATAACTGGCTCTGTTGTCTGACAGCTACAGTTTTGGCCAGAGGGCCGTGGCAGGCTTTAGACTTCTGTTCAAAATGAGTTAAACATATTAGGCATTATGACGGCACAGAAGCCCGGAGAATGAGAGCTGAAATGAGTGATCTGGGTAGGCTCCTGGGTACACAACTTGCAAAGCAGATGTCATTCTAATAATGTGTGATATAGAACATGCCTGGCCTAAACCCTGCTGGATGAAATATGAAGCCCCGTTGGTGATATTTAATACCATTTTATGAGGTGCCATCTTATAAAGACAATGCCCGCCGTATGTGGAATGCTTAAGGTATTTTGCCAAAGGCATAGGGAAGTATCTGGAGTAAGTAGAATTTTTATTATTTTATAAGCCTTTACTTTGTAATATTTCTGTTTCCACATTATTGTGGGGGCTTGCTGCCCTAACCTTTTGTCGAGTGAACTTGATGAGCAGCTTGCCTGTAGATTGACAGATAGCCCTTGCTGTGACTGCCAGGAAAGACCAATTTCTGCCTAAATGTATTCTTAAGAAAACCCTCAAAGAGGAAATGCAGCTTTACTATAAGCATTCTTCCAGCAGGGACTTTGAGGTCGGCATATAAAAATATTGCCTTTTTTCAAGTGGACCATTTTGAGGGTAATAGACTCTTGGCATGGACTGCAGCTACCTGAAGATGCCTTCTCTTTCCTCCATGGTTTTTTATACTGAAAGTCCAGCAAATCATTCAATTTGGGGGTTGCCATAGGACATTCCAAGGTAGATGAGGCATGTGAATCCTAGCTACTGCCTCTATGTGGGCTTGCTGTCCCTAACACCTTAAAAAGTCTCAGTGTGGGGGCAATGATGGCCCAGGGTGGGCAGGGATTTCTCAGAGTGCAGTGCAAATAGGACCAAGGCATGGTAGGTAATAAGAGTACCTAATTTAAAAGGTGCCACATTCATATCTTACTTTAGGGTCCTTACGTTTATCATCTCACATTCTCTGCAAGCCATTCCAGAAATTGAGAGCCACATAAAGACACAAAGGTGCTCAGGGAAGGTACCCTATGAAATGGGTTGAAGAAACACCTGCTTTGTGCTGGGCCATGGCATTTCTTTGAGGATCTGTTAAGCCAAGAGGCTGGTGTGATTATGGATACAATGTGTGATGAGGAGCAGAATTTTTGTTGTTGTTGTTTTTAATGAAGAAATACCGATTTTTTGAGGATCTGGAGAATCTGGGAGCATGGAAGATATACCAACAAAACAAGTTTCCACTCCCTGTATGAAGTAACATCACCTGGGGCAAGTAATGCAGAATTCACCTTGTGGCATTCAGTAGGGCTCTGTATTAACTTCACTACCCAGGAACGAGGCCCGCAGCTTGCTGATGGGTGTGGTTAGGGCGGCTGCTCTCTAGTGCTCTGCTGGCTTTCTGCCACCCCCGGCAGAGCTATTTGCTAACACATAGTTTAGCGTCTGTTTGTCAATGGTTCTATACCAATTGTCTTTGTTCTTGTTATTGTGTGACTGAGTTAAATATTTAGTAATTGTTGAAACATGGCTGCAAAAGGAAGGGAGTTGTTCCTCTGTGTTTTAACACACATTTCGGGACTATCAGGGAAAGTCATGCAGTAGAAAAAGTAGGCTGTTGAAATAAGCGCCCGCAAAGGTTGGAAGAAGACCAGCAAAGTTAAAGGCACTTTGCATTCAGATTCCTTTGTGAGTGTATTTGTTTTTACTCCAGTTTAAAGAGCAGATTAGAAACTGTAGTGAATGTAATCTGGGTGTGGTTTATATGAGCTTCAAAGACAAACTGAAGTTTAGATTGGAAGACTGGCAGGTGATCTGCTTTTATATATTAGGAACTAAATTAAAATGTTTACCGTCACTGTAGGAGACTTTTGGAGACCAGTGCTTTCACAGAGTTTTCTCACTGGATCTATTCAAATTGTTAATGGAATGCCAAGCAGAACTGTTACTTTCTCAGATGAACTACATTTTCATTCCATTTGTGGGGGAAAGGATGGAAGTTGGGAAAAGTTTGCTATTCAAAATAGCATGATGGAGTAGAGAAAAAGCACAGGCTTTGAAACTTGATGACCCAGTTTTGCTACTTAGTACAAATAACCTTAAGCAGGTCCATCAGTTCACCTTTTGAACCTCTTTCCTTTTCTTTAAAATGAAGATAATGGTGTCTTTCCCTCATTACCTGGCATCACTGATTGGAGTGGGAAATTATATAATATGTAACCTTTGATATAACGTGGATAGGAGTAGATTATGCTGTAGCTACTAGTGCTGGGATTACTGCTATGTTACTGCTGATTCTGCATGACCAATTGCTGTTCCGTGGCTATTACTGTGACTAGAAGAGTAGCCACTGGTACCCTTCTACACTACATGATCATGTTTTGGAAGAAGGTAACGTATTAGACTGTAGTTTGGGAGAAGTTTTTCATCTTCTTCCTGCTACTGACCCTGTGTGGGAACCTGGAAAAAGCTTTTCATTTCTAACATGTATGACTTGAGGGGAATTTTCTGACTAGAGGTCCTCAAATTGCTTCTTTTCAGGGACCTGGGTATCTTCTTCCACCTGGTCAGTTCCACTGTAATGTGATTTTATGCAGTAATTATATATATATATATAACAAATTACTAGATTCCTTATTACTCTAAGTTACAGTCTTTAGATTTTTTTAAAAATCTGGTTACCCTTTGAATTATTGAAACTCTTGTTCCCTGACTTATAGATTACTGTGTTTCCTTATTTCCCAACTTCTTCACCAGAGCCAAAAAGAACAAATTGTCCAAGCAATTAACTGTCTCACATATGTGTAAGCGCCAGATTTCAGCATGTGGTCTGGCCTTTCCTTTTGTGGACAATGGCAGACTCAAGGTCCATATGACAATAAATTTCATGCCAGACCTTAGGTCTACTCTTTCAGTGGAATTTTGGACCACCTTCACTTCCCAAGAGAAGTAAGGAAGATTGGAATATTGATGGTCATCAAAAATTTTAACTAAGGTGTTCTGAACACTTGTACTTTCCAAAATACAAGCATTCCAGAGAGAAGAACATATAATAGATACAAACCCCTATCTGAATCTTTGATTGCTCTTTTGATGTTAATATCTTGGTATATTAATTTGAAGAGGAACTTGAATTCCATATAATGAGAAGATGTGAATGTATAGCATTATAAAGCCTGTCTCTATCTCAGCGAAGTAGTAAAAGAAGCATATTGTTTCCCTTTCACATACTTTGCAGAAAGTCTTCAGGTTCTTCCCCTAAGAGATTCAGTGCTGTGATCAAAGCTACCCCACTTCCAGGTAAGTCACCTCATTGTTGTAAAGGTAGAAAACTGCTCTTTTCATTGGGGACCACCTCTCCTATAAAGAATGACAATTTGATATTCTTGACCAAGGAAATTAAGGAGTCTATAATATTTGCCTGTACTGTCTTTTTGAGTCTAGTAATTTCTATCCCATTATGATTAAAAGAATCAGAGATTCATCTAAGTAGCCCTAATTTTCTCAGGCTTCTGGCTCAGTAATTTTGGGTACTGGTCCAAGAAGCTCCTAGTCTTCATTTGTGTTCTGAAAATTTTTACAAACGATGTAGGAGTTTTTAACCTTCTATAAGGCTCTACTCTTGGGAGCAAAGAACCTGGGCAACCAGATCCATTTTGTTCAAATCAGGGCAGTGTTTCTCATTCTAAGTAAATAAATGAACCCATGAATTTTACATATGAGACTTCTGGGCTTGATTTTCACCTGTCTACTGGGGAGAGAGGGGGTCTTCTGGGGGTGCTGACAGATTATGTTCTGGAGATGATCAGCTTGCAGAGCAGATAAACCACAGACCCAGAACCACATTACCTGCATCTGCCAGGTAATCACAGCAAGGGGATGAATGCTTTTCTGTGAGAGAAGACCAAGGTCAGTTACGGGGTCCTCCCGAGGTAGGTGCACCCCTCAGCATGTCTCCCATGTGGAGCACCTCTTCTGGAACTCCTCAGCTATGACAGGCAAAGTGAGTGCTCACCTCAGCAAGCTGTTCAGATCTCTGAGGCTATGTTTCCTCCACTTGACACAGGAGCAAAAATGGCTAAGTCTCACCTGGACAGTTCAGCATCTTTAGCTCGGTTGTTTGCTGTACTTAGGCCTTGGACACTAGTCTAGGCATGCAGCAAGCTTTATTTTTATTTTTGAAGTTCATTTCTTTAAAAAGTTTTATCAGATTTGTATAACCACTGTGAAAATCAGTGTGGAGATTCCTCAAAAAACTAGGACTAGGGGTCCCATTCAAAACGTTTCATTGCTTAATGATAACAGCATGTGATCAAGGTATACAATTTCATAAGTTTTGAAATATTTATATATTCATGGTAGGCTCATCATAATCATGATAATGAATTACTACCTCCCAAAATTTCCATGTGCCCCTTTGTTATTTTTACTTACTCTGTCCCTGGAATCATTCATTAGCTTATCAACAGTCTTATTTTATATTTTTGCCCTTAATAACTGAATAACTTTACCAACCTAAATTTAATTGCCTACCTTGACTTTTCTGGTATCTCACTTTCATTTCTTGCTATAGAATTTTTCTCTTAGCAGTGATTTGCTTCTGTGGATCAGGTTTTCTAGATTGCTGCTAGAATCACTGTGCTGTGCATGCCTGCCAGGCTAACCACCAGCGCACCCTAATGCACCACTGCTGCATTCCTGACATGAGGCAACAACGTTACTTTTTGCCTTTTGTTGGCTGCCAGGCTCTGCAGTTAACAAAACCTTTCTATTGTTCCTACTTAGCTTTGGCTATTTGGTAATGTCTGGTGTCTACCTGGTTGCAACTCCTCCTTTAATTGCTTCAGGAAATTACCTGAAAATTGCTTGAAGCTACTGACTAACTAATTTATAATTTTTGGTCATTCTAGTCATCTTACCACCGTTTGATCCTAGTACTACTAAGAAAGCATTTAATACTAAAAGCAAAAAGGTTATTCTGATTATGTCTCAGTTGCAAACTTGAGATCCCAAGTTATATTAGTACCATCATGAATACCATTGGCCTATAGGTAGATTGAATAGAGCAGCTAATAAGAATTTTGGATTATTGAAAAAAATCATGAATTGTGATAACAACAGATCCCAGATGATAAGAGCAGTCAGGAAAAGGAAGTTATTGCAGGACCTGTAGGTTTACTTTCAGGAGTGTCATCACAACTTTCTCTCTATTTAGTGGTGTTTGAATACAGAGATTTTTCTTTACCTGGAGTAGCCCAAAGGTCACAGGTAATTACAGATTCTCCACCCATGCTTTAATCAATATCAGGATGAAAAATTAAATAATAACATCAATGACAAAATTAATCTAGTTCTCTAACATTTATTGAGCCATCACCATGGTTGGACATTGGATTGCTTAGTGGGAGACCTAAATGGCTGAGACCATGCCCTCTCTCAAGTTGATTACAGTATAGAGGCAGGAAAGAAAAATTTCTGTCATAGTATCAGAACTCACCTTGGCAATTCTGTAATAGCTGTTAGTTAGATTTTCTTTGAGTTTTCAAACTCTGGAGCACATCTAATTAGGACATTTTTCATGCCTTAGTTAATCTCTTATGCACAATGTTAGACCCAACTTGAGACAAATACCTGCTTGATCATTCTAGCCCTGATGAACCCTCTGGAACCTTGGTGCTTGACTGCAGACACATTCTAGGTAAATTATCTAATCTGCTTGCTATGCACTGGTTTCATGGGGCAACATTCTGTGCTATGGAGAACTGGCAGTAGCTGTACCTGTTTACATGTCTCACTCACTGAATTTCTGTGTCCAAATTGCTCTTTACAGTCAAATGAAACTGGAATGCCATTTTCTCCCTGCATAGCTTTTGAAGGAGTCAATGAATTTTTCATGCTTGCTAATCCTTTTTTTTTTTTCAGAAATGGAATTTTGGAGGCAGGGTCAAGTCGATAGGGCAATTCATGCACTTTGTTTAGAGGGTCTCTTCCCACTTTGGAGGGAAAAGTGAAATACATACAAAGAAAAACCGCCATTCACTCATATATCCTCATGCCCGTTGTTTGTAGCCGGTGACTTTAGTCATGTATTAATATCTCAGGCTACTTCAAAATCCTCAGTGTACTCCCCAACACAACTAACTTAAACTGATATATTTCATGGTCATATATGATATAGCCATGAAAGGAAAAGGTATGTTTTGGACTTCAGAAATGATTGAGAATGCTAATTTTAGACTGGTGACGGTATCTGACCCAATCAGTGCATACAGTCCTTTTAAAACTAGTTAGCTTTGCACAGAGTAAATCTACATTTCAGTGAATTATAAAATTTCAAGCCTTAGTGAGGCCCTTTTTATGCCTTTCTGTTATGAAATTGATGGTGTGTGTGTGTGTGTGTGAGTCCTTGTGAGTTACGTGCACAGTGTTAGGGAGGTGAGTGAAGAATGGAGGAAAAGAGTCATTAACAGTGCAAATCTACCCTAGTGCTGGTAGTAGAGAAACAGTGGCATGGTTATTATATACAAGCTAATGAATTTTGATCTTTTAAATCTTTAATGCAATTAAATTACTTCTCTTCTTTTAGGTTCTTTCCTTGAAGAGAATTTTAAAGGGACTAGGTCACAATGAAACTTAAAGAAACAGAATAGTGTATTAATATTTCCATAGAAGAGGAAATAAAAATTATATCACCTGCCTAAGTAGATGTAGGTATGTCATTAAGTTGTTTTCTTTATTTATTCATTCATTCAATACCTGTTTATTGAGCCTATATATGCCACAGCCTGTAGCAATTAGAGACATAAAGAATGAATTTGGCGAGGCTTCTTCCTACAATGTCTTCCTACACTGTGATTGGTAATGAAGCTTATGCTTAGACATGATGAACTGCGAGCACAGAACCCATCATAGGCTGGATTCAGTCAACTTCTATCGACCAAATCCCTGCTTCCCACGGTATTCTCTGTAGAACACTAGCCTGGAGATAAATTTAAAAGGAAAAAAATATAAAATATCATGGTCAAAATATTTATAAAATGATAGCTGTTTCCCTCTGTTTTGTGGATTCACAAAGGATAATCATTTATTTAAGGTTCCAAAAAAAAAATCTCCCTGAATTTTGTTTAACTCAGCATTCCTAAGATCATATAATCAGTGTATACTTTTAAAAAGTAACCATGATAAAGCTCTTGGAACTCATGTTAGAGAATTTTGGAATAAACGAAAGTAGAAACCAATGTCCAGAAGACCTTTGAAAGTTTAAAAAAGCCATGGAAACCTTCAGTTTTCCTCCCAACTTCATGACTGAGCCCCTGTCTCTTAAAGACCTCATTACTGTACCTTTAGAATTAATACAGAAGAAAAATTTTGGATCAGTATAATTAGTAATGTTAGTGATGTTAGTATGCATTTATGTAGCATATATAACATACATGCCCATATAAATCTGTGCCTGTTTTTTGTAAAGTGAAATACTCGTAGATCAAAACATACCAGTCTGAAATACTGTCTGTTCTTTCCTCCAAATGCAGCCCTTATGGAATAACAAATACTTCCAGTAAATTCTGGGTATCTTTCCATCCCAAGTCACCTGGACAATTTTTATATTATTAACCATATGAGTAGAATTTAATGAGAATAGCTCAAATAGAACTTACCCTCACCCTACTTTCGCTTGTCAGTTTCCATTTCCTGAACCGCACTGATGGGGTTCCCCTCAGAATCTTTCCTGAATATTGGAAAAATCCTTCCACATTCAAGAAATAGAAATCAAGGTTAATTGAAGAAAAATGAGAGAAAGTGTGTTTTTTAGGTTGCTCTGATAAATCTGGGTTTGGACCATAATTGTAAAACAATACACAAGTGAAAAATAGGACCTGACAACTCAAAGCATCTAACGTTGATTGCTCGGAATTCCCTGATTGCACAGGATGCCGTGGTCCCTGTCTCTTTCTGGGGAGAGGTTTGGAAACCAGGTGCATACTTCTGTATCAATTATTTTAGTTACACGGGTGTTTCATCGAACGAGACTTTCATCTTTGGCCTTTAAAGTTGACTTTATCCCCTAAGTGACGTGACCTAAGTTTCTCTCACACGCAGCCCTTATTTTCAGCTCTGTGAGATTTTTTTTTTCTTTCTTTGCCTTTCTTCTGGATATTGTTGCACTGTCAAATGGGAAATGCGCAGGAATAGGAGATTAAAAATGTAAATTTTATAAACAGAAATCAAAGATCCTAAATCCTGAGGAAAGAAAAGCCAACATAAGTAAGAACATTAAAAAACATACATAAATAGTGCTTCCAGGCTGAATACGTTAAATAATTCAACAGTTAAGTCGTAAGCGTTCTTAAACTTAAGTATAAAAATGCCCTTGACAATATTTCACAGCCTTGCATTTCTTTAAAATATTTAGCATTCTCATTAAAGAGAATGACTTTAGTTTATATATTAGTTACATTCTTACTTGTTAATATGAAGGAATTTAGGAGCAAAAAGCATTCTTATGTATATAAGCAAAAGGCAATTTACATACAAAGTTGGACGACAATTCACTTTTTATTTATTTTTGGATCATCAGCATCTATGTATAGATATACAGCATTTAAACAAATTTGATCCTTAATGTGCAATATTAATATTCACTGCCCCAAAGTGCCATTTGCTAATGCCATTATGAAGACAGGTTCTTTCAAAGCTACACGGAAGTCCCTGCTTTAGAAAGACTTAATGAACCTTACGTTTTTTGGAATACTGCACAGTGTAATGCCTATTACATATTCATCGCTAGAATGGAAGATTTCCTTTAACTCTGCGATTCCTGGTCTCGTTCTCTGTAAAACATTGTCAAAAGTCACCAGAGACTTTCGTGGAAAATTGTGACTCTTGATAGCAGGATGTAATGGGGAGGTTTAGAATAGAGAAGCCAGGAGTCTATCGCTCCATGGGGAGATGTTCTGACAGACAAATGGATGGATAATACAATTTTTGACATAATGGGATGAAAAAGTTTATGCCAGAAAGAACTGAATTAAAGTTATTACTTTAAAAGAAAGTCTGAAGTTTGAAATCATCAGAATTTCCAATGTGTGCTTCATTTTACTGCTTATATGCAGAAGAGATTTTAAAACAGAGATGCTGTCAAGTGATTTATGGAGTCACTAACGAGGCCTCCATAAAATTTTAGTTACCTCTTTGGAAATATCCACAATAATAAACACAATGTTGTTTTTTTTTTCCTCCTGTATTTTTTAATAAAGAAAAGATAACATTGTTCCCTCATGTTTCTATTTTCTCATTAACAACAAGCAGAGGCATAATTTTCAGAGGTTCAAGATAGTGTTTTGAGGAAGTTAAAATGGTGCAGACTTTTGCTTTTGTTGAAAAGTGCTTCATAATGCAAGGACAGGCCCAGGACCCACAGTGCCAGCTGGGTGTTGTCTCCCCTGATGTGGTGAGGACTGATTTTGGAAGACTTATGATTTACCTCTCGATGCCAGGATCACAATTAGCCTGAAATACCACACCCCTTCCCAGCAGCTGTCCTTCTGTGTCACTCAGCTCAGAGTATTTTTAACTTAAAGTGACCTTTGTTCTCCCAATTTTCTCCATTTTATTTCAAACCCTTAAACAAACCCACATAATCTTTCATTTAGTTTCCATAACCCTCTGTCTCATGTGTCAGTTCCTCTATACTGTCTTTTCCCCGAGCACAGTCTGTATATTCCCGTTACTTCTCCTCTTTCCTTGCATAGTTGTCATTCACTGGGTGTCTCTTCCTTGCTGTGTGAGGTCTGAGGCTCATACCTCGTCTCTTCATCGTTATATGTCAAAGCTACACAGGCTGGGGTGAAGGTGAGGAGAGTGAAGTGTCTGGGATGCAAAGCCAAAGGAGAGACACTCTGAGCGCTTTGTGAGGGCTTCTCTAATTATGCACCCTAAGGGTAGCATTTGCTCTTCCTGATACTTGGCTTTGGTGCCCGTACCTGCCTGGCACATAAGAGCTCAGTCTTCATGGGGTAAAAGTCAAAATGCTGTACCAGATGAATAAATTTTAGAGCATATTGTATTTTGTCTAAAAAGGCAATAAAATTATTTCCTCTCTCTGAACATCTTTGAAAGTAGACAATTATCATCATAGCTCATCTTCTAGAAACGGATTTCATTTAATTATCTAGGGTGAAGGAAAACATGGATGGAGAGAGATGAATATCTACAAAATGCTAAGCATTTGCTATGGTCAGGACTCAACTTTGTAGAGTTGCCACGATCCAAAGCTTCTTTATAAGTGATATAATGATAGAAAAATCCCATATTGTTGAATACAATTGAATATTGAGTGTTTGGACCATCAAAAGAAAATGAGGAAGGAAAAATAAGGGATAAAAAATAAAGGGAGACAGATGAAGAGGAAGAAGGGGATGGGAAGGAAGGAGAAGAGGCTAAGGAGGACCAGCTGCAAAAGCAGGAGGAGGAGGAGAAGAATTCAAGAGTTTTCCACCCCTCCTTCACTGAGTGGACTAACTGGCAAGGTGTGTGAGGAGGTAATACACAGGGCATGTGTATCAGTAGTAAATGTTCTGCCAGCCCAGTGACTCGTAGATATTATAATAGACTCCCAGTGCCCACCGCTAATGAGGAAGGAAGAAAAGTACAGACTTGGGGAACGTGCTGTGTAAAATAATATGTAACATTCACATGAATAAATAGATAAAAAATCACATTGGTTATTATATGTACTTTTTATTTGTAAATTTTACTTTAATAAAACTAGGGAAACAAATTAATAAGTAACAGAAAATAGTGATTTTTTTCTAACATTACTCTGTTCAAAATAACTACAATCTCAACAAGCACTTTGGAGAATTAAACTCCAGGTTTTCAACTTTAGGCTAGGATGTCAACTTCTATTGTTCATTTTCAGAGGTATATCAGTTGAATTATAAGAAGGATATCTAAGATAAAATTGTATTAGAATCAAAAATACCTGCTTGGAAATAAGGTTATGATGATGGTAAGTGTTCATTAAATTATTATTATGTTTTATGAAATGCATTCTCCAATATTATCCAATTTGATTCCCCAAGAAATGTAATTGTGTGCAGGTATTACAATCTAAAGTGTATCAGAAAGGAAACTGAGGTTCAGAGAAGCCTAGGAATTTAATTGAGGTCAGCTGATAAAATGCGTGTATATCACTCTGTCCTCAAACCAAATGGAAAGAACATTTCTTCCCTGCTATCATTTGAATGTATCAAAAATCCTATCACACAATTGTGTAAGGCATTATTGTGTAAAGCATTCCAAAAGATACAGGCCTGGTTTATGATGACTGAATTTCATATGTTTGTGTTAACATGTTATGTCCATTAAAGATACTTTGGGGGATTATTTAATGCTTGCTGGGATGCCTTCTGGTTTTAAAAAGACATGGTCTATATGAATAGAGTCCATGCCAGTATCTGAGATGATTGAAGTATAGACAATCTAATGTAAGCTCTTTTTATATGGAAAAAACCCCATGTTCTCCTAATTATGAAAAGCACAAAAGACACTGTTTTTAGTCAATGTCTGGAGTTTTACAAAGGAGTGGACTGAGCAAACCAGTCACTACCAATGAAAGGTGCTGAGCATGTACAAGGGCTCTAGAGCAGGTTGGCACATTGCTCTGCAGTGCATTGGAGAAATTTGGATGGCACTTATTGGGAAACAATCCAATAATGACCTGCCAAAGCCTTTACACAAAAGCCCTTGTGCCCAGTGTCAATCATTTATCCTCCTACAGTTCAATAAACATCCTCTGTGGCATGGCTTTCAGCCATGCCAACACCCCAAAGGCAGCAAACAAAGCCATGGGGGGAGTGAGAGAGAGAGAGAGAGAGAGAGACTATGCCACCACAAAGCATCAAAAAGAAGTAACACCACTAGCCAGGGCTGCCAAATGTTGCTTAGTGATACAATACAGGCAGGCCCAGGGCAGTCACTGTTTACAATGCAGTTGACCACTACCACAAGCACTGAAAGGACTATCACTAGTGTTGCAAATACATCAAATGGCCTGGTATAACTCAGTGGCATAAGTGCCTACATGGTGAGAGCAAGGTTGTGAGTTCAATCCCCAGTACAAAAAATAAATAAATAAATAAATAAAATTAAAAAAATAAAGAAAGAAAAACAAAATACACCATTTGGAAACCTAAACTCTCAGGTTCCAGAGAAAGAAAACGTTTGTCTCTTGCACCCCAGTCATCTTCTCTTTCCTGCTCCCTTCTCTCTCTCTCTTCCTGATTCTCTGTCACATACTTATATATTGAAATATGTATGAATGAAAACATCAAGTGTAAGAAATCTAGTAACAGCTATCTGATGCCACTCATACACACAGTTAAGTGATTTTAGATTTCATGTGTAGTGATTGGGAACAACATATATTTTGAATGGATTTTCAAATTGTCAAACACTACCATTAAGAGCATAATAATTCGCAAGAATTCAGACCCAAAGTGGCCCCTTGATTTATTTGAAGATTGAGTTCAATACGTTGGCAGCGCACAGAACTGTGTAAGAATTAGTTCTTTGGCACTTCTTTACCCCAGCCTTTCTGAAAAATATAAGCCTGAAAAGTGGAGTTAGACTCCTTGGAAATAATACGGTTTTACCTAGTTTAGAAACAGTACTGCTTCAAATTCCAAATAATATTTGCATGTCAAGATTCAGGGCTCTTTCAGAAGAGTGAAGTCTGTTATAGCTCAGCAGGTGAGATGTGAGAGATACATGCTGAGAAACCATGCAAAGAAAGGCACCAGGGACCCAACTCCAAAGAAAGAGAGGAAGCAAATTCAAGTAAGATCGTGGAGACCCGCACTTGGAGTTTAGCTCAAACACAAAGGTGGCTGTGCCCTGTGGCAAGTGTCACGTGAGACCTGCTGTATCCTTCTTTTCCTTTTTTTTGTCTTTTTGAGACAGTGTCTCACTATGCAGTTCAGTCTGGCCTTGAGCTCACTTTGTAGTCCAGGCTGGTCTCAAACTCACAACGATCCTCCTGCCTCAGCCTCCTGAGTGCTGGGATTACAGGCATGAGCCACCACGCCCAGCCCAACTGTTTTCTTCCTTTCTTTTTTTGGGGGTGGTACCGGGGATTGAACTCATGACCTTGCACTTGCCAGGAAGGCGCTTAAGCCACATGAGCTAAATCCCCAGCCCTGCTGTATGCTTCTAACCAGTGTGGAGATACGGTTCTCCCTCTATGATAACTTTTGCATTCTCAAGTTTTGCTCATTCTAGGGAAGATTTTAATTTAATTTCTTAGATTGGGAACCTTGTTCAGGTGTGAAATGATGGTTTGACAGAGGTGTATAGGAACAAACTAACTTGGTGAACACCTTAAACACTCCGTGAGTGGTTTCAGCAGGCAGTGGACCCTCCTTCTTCTACTGTGGAAAAGAGCAGGCTTCTGGCTCCCTGGCCAAGGGCTGAGTTTCCCTGGAGCTCTACAGTACAGGGTGGGCCAAGAATTGTACCTAAAGAGTGGTGAAGTCCACAGGCTGGTTGGCTCTGCTGGTATTCGGTGAGGTACTCCCTCACTGTGCCTCTTACTCTGCTGCTCTGTCATGACAATGGGAACATGAGCACTGATGCTCTGAGACCCTGGCCACGCTATGGCTCTGTCCTCCATGCTATCTATGGAAGACTATTTCTCCACAGGAATCCTGTTTTAACCCTCTGTTCCGTGCCCTATATTATTTGAATACTGTTTCATTCAGCCAAACCCCTAGGTTCTCCTACTGAGCATCCCATGAGCCAGCAGTGTGCACTTCCTGTCTCTTTGTCTGGTGGGAGGAGAGCAGCAGGTACCTTCGCTGTTCCATGATTCACAGTCACCAGTCTTCCCAGTGTCCCTTAGAACTGGCTTTCAAAGGGCTTTTCCAACCCAGCATGAAATGTGCAAAAGAGCAGTGAATAGATGGAGTCATCTCTGCTGTCATTGCCAGCGGCATCATCAGCCTCAAACAATTGACTAAGGGTGCGACACTCAGCTTGACATTACTGAGAAAGTTAAAGCAAAACCCACAGCTTTTGCCCTCTAGGGGCATAGACAACCAGAGATAGCTTAGTTAACACACATAGCGCACACACTGAGACAACAGTAATTGTATAAACATCAAAAAATTAACCACTTTTACTAAGTCGAGGTAAAAAGAGTCACTCAGTTGACAAGACACAGGGCAGGACTCTGGATAGGATGATGCAGCGTCTGGGTGGTATCTGAGGGACCTTACTCTGGTGGGGCCAGTATTTTGTGATTCACAGGAAACAAATCACTTAACCTTCTGTGAGTTTTTGAAATGAGAGCAATGTTAACCCTGTCTTAAAATAGGGAGTGAGAGAGTACTAAGACAGATGGCTCTGAACGCCTGGATAATATGTGAATGGAGGGCTGGGGATTTACGCCAGGCATCGTCCTGGACACAAATGTGGTAGTGCCTTTCTACAGGAGGCTTTTACTTCAGGGCGAAGGGTGGATGTGTACACACAGATACCTACTCTGAGGCAGAATAAAGTTTGTCTAGAATAGGGACAGCAAATTCTCAGCAGTCTGGATACCATTCCTTACCTTCACAACCTCCTTGTCTTTGTTTTAAATAAAAAATTGTTGTTATACACATTTGCAGTGCATAACATTAACTCATTGTGGGAAGCTGGTACATGTACATAATGCATCTTCATTATTTTTATCTCCTTCCCTCCCTCCTCCTTTCTCTATGTGTTTTGCAAAAGGGAAAGAGACTTCGTTGCTTTACTCATCAGCCTCCCTGTTGACCCTCTGTCTCCTGGTAGTCTCTCTCCCCTGGATTTCCATCACATTTCCATCACACGATCTTGGCTTAGTCTCTCTGGCTTTCTTTTGAACATTGTCTTATAGGCATATTTCCAATACAGTGACCAATATCTTTATAATTATAATACATGAATGGGTTGAATATTGCTCCGTGATGTGGGTGCATCAATATTTACTTAACCATTCCTGCAGACAGATATTTAGAGTGGTTCTGGTTTTCCACCTATAAATTGTTACCTTAATAGACAATCAAATTAAGAATATGCCTATTTATTAAGATATGCACCACATTTTGAATGTCTGTGTTGGTTTACACAGTAGCCAGTCATATGTAAGGACCATCTGAGCACCCCACTACCTTCTAGTTGTACTGCTTGTTACAACTCCTTTGTCCCCCTGTGCTGCTATCCCTTAAAACTCTAACCTTATCGTTCTTTCAGTTTTACTATAATTCTCTTCAATTAGGAATTCTCAAAGCCTCAGATAACTCCACAGCTGAGGGTTCTTGTGGAGATGTATAACTCCGAACTCTTCATTCAGAAATCTAATCATCCATACATCTGTCCGCATATCCATCTCTCCATACTTCACATGTACATCTTTTTTCCTAGCTATATGAAGATGAAGAGATACCCTCCCCAGGAGGCAGAAGTAGGTTGGTAGAGATGAAGGAGATGATATAGATGGGCCAACATCAGATTAGGTACCAATTACACAAGGCGGGTGCACTCTCCTGCTGGGGCACCCCTTCAGGTGGAAAGCAGAAGGGTCAGGGACTGTGTTAAGGACAGATGGGTTAAGGACAAGGTGCCTTGAGTTTTGGCACTAAGAAGTCTGACAGTTTTTTAAAGCATATTTAGGAAATTAGAAGCATACTGGTGTGTGTGTGCGTGTGTGTGCGTGTGCGTGTGTGTGTGCGTGCGTGTGTGTGTGTGCGTGCATGCGTGTGTGTGTGCCATGCTTGCTTTAGAGGAAGACCTCTCTTCCCATAGGATGGAGAAGGAACAAGCAGGTGAGATGGAGGTGGGGAAAGGACATGTGCCTGTGAGGACAGAGGTGATGAGGACTCAACTAAATCAGGGACAGTGAAGCTGCAGAAAGTGAGGGAACAAAAATCTACTAAAGAGTTAGAAGTGATTGACTACAAAGGCAAGAGGGTGGTGAAGGAAGAGGAGACCTTAGTCACCCCCATATGTGTGTTTAGGTAAATGCACCCCCAAACAACATCAGGGTGGGTTGGACCAGCTCTTATCACCCAGCACTGAGATGACAGGAAAGTCAAGAACAAAACTATCACTGCAATATACATGACAGATCTTCGTCTGATGGATACTGTTTACCAGAGCTCAAAACTCACAGAGCCCATCCTTAATCAAAGCTCTCCAACAACACTGACTCTAATGCCATGCTCTCGCGTTGAATAATATTATAGCAGTTGCTACAGGTTATGTATATTTGTATGTTCCAATAATGTCAGCTAGGTTTTATTAACAATGATTAAAGAGACTAAGTAACTTTCCCAGGTTTATGTAGCTAGTAAGTGGAGGACTTGAAGTCTGAATCAGGTCTGTCTCATGCTCTGGTCTGGTTCCCTGAGTATTATTACTGTCTTTGTCTAATATCCCTTATGGTCATGATAATCTTCTTTCTGTAATGTTTTTCTGCTTTATTTCTGTTAGTTCATCTCTAGACTTCTTTTAGGAGGTAACATCTCCTCAAAGAGAGTCTTCCTGATTCATTTGATCTTATTTAGATTTCATCTCCCCTAGAAACTGCCCCTCAAAATATTGCTTGCATTTTATTGTTTATGGTTTAGAATTTAGAGCAATTCAGTCAGAATATACTAATATAATATATTAATACCAACTGTATGCCAAATGTGACATCTAATATATCATATTGCCATCTATATCTTGGTAGATGTAGATAGTCCCTTGACAAAGTTAAAATCCTGGTGAGTACTTCAGTTCCTTTAAAGCTCCATACTAGCATAGAACCAATCATGCAGTCATGTTTGATAAGTGCTCATTGTAGGAATAAATAAGTAAAAAGTAAATTCAGCCAAGTGTTTTTTAAGCACTTTTCATGTGTTTGTCATTATTCTAGAAGCATGGAGTATAATTAACACTTTATCTATCTATACATCTGTACCTCTATCTACATTCATTCATTCATTTAGCTGCAATTTGTTGAGGAGACTTGGAATGCCAGACACACTGTCACTAAATTCAAGTATAGTTAAGATTGCCTCCCCCATTTTTTTTTTTTTGTGCTGGAGACTGAAATAATTTAGGACTTTTGCACCAGGCTATATCTTTACATCTTTATTTTATTTTTAAATTTGAGGCAGAATTGCACTAAATTCCTCAATCTGGGCTCAAGCTTTGATCCTCCTGCTTTGGGTTCCTTATATGCAGGGATTATAGGAATGCACCACAATATGCTTCCAGATTGCAACATTCACCTTTAATGTAGAGGTGGAAAAATGGGCTCTGAGAAGCTACATAACTTTCCTTAGGAAGCACAGATATTTTGACAGCTTGGGTTTGGAACTTTCAAAATCTGTACCTAGACAGAGAGACAAAGCAAGCAAGCAAAGAAGAGAAGGAAAGAGGAAGACAAGAAAATGAGAAATCAATTTTAAAATAAACATTTAATACATGCAATCAATGGTAGAGGTAGAAGTTTGCACTGGATATGGTTCTCAAGAGGAATATGAATTAAGTGTATTTGTAGAGGCACAATCATTTTTTCCATCGGCTTGAGTGGAAACTGCTTGTTGTGGTTTGTTTAAAGTCACCCCAAAGCCCCATGCAGTCATGGAGGTGGCTGAATCTAGCATTTGTAGTGGTTCATGTCTAGCACTGGGATTGGCAGTGTGAATGCTGCACCTGCCCAGGGGCAGGTAGCTGACACACAATATAAAGGAAGGAAGGAGGTGAGCCTTCTCCTATTTGTCTTTTTTGCTCTTGTAGCTTGTGGCTGCCATGAACAGCTGCCCTTTAGCTACACCACCTTAACGTGGAGCCAGATGAGTATACACGGAAACCTCCACAAACCATAAGCTAAATAAACCTTTCCTTCTCTAACTTTGGGTGTCAGGTACTTCGTCTCAGCAATGAGAGAAATTAACCAAGACACTGTTCTTCAAAAAAGTGACCTCTTCTATAGCATCTTTCAAGCCTAAAAATATTTGCAAAGAAAACTATAATGGAAGACAAGGTTGCTGGAGTGAGGCTGCACTGAGACATTCAGATACACACAGCTACACATGATAATGGCAGTCGAGCTGGGTGACCTCCAGTCCCTGGGCTCTACTGTACAATTATATAATGCATTGAAGTTAGCGACTTAGAACTCCAAAGAAGGTAACATCGGATGTGATAACCGATTCACTCCAATGTCCTAGCTTCGGGAGATACTAAGATCTCTGCTATATGGTTATACTAACAGCACTGTGCACTGTCCACAGAGCTAACCAGGCTATGCTTTCACTGATGTTCAGCTTTTCACTGATGCCAGTGGCACCCAGTTTCCCTCTGTCTGTGCAGCCACTTATGAAGACATGCTCGGTGAGATTTTTGCTTTTTGCTTTTCTCTCTGTAAAGGGCAAGGCAGCAAACAGTTTAGAGTTTGCAAATCAGGCACTTTGTGCTGCAGCTACTCAGCTCTGCACCAGAGAGCATGAGGAGCCGCCACAGGCAGAGCCTGAGGTGTGGGCATGGCTGGGTCCTAGGAAAGTTTCCAAGCATGGAAATTTGAATTTAATATAATTTCCATAAGCCAATAAATATAATTTCTTTGGTTTTAAAAATCCACTTAAAAATATAAAATCCATCCTTAGCATGCAGCTGTACAAAAGTGGACACTGGGCTTCATTTAGCTTATGGGCTACAGTTTGCTGACCCTTCACTAAAGTATGGAAATCTCAGGATGATTAGATTCTTCTGTGGATCTGGAATAGCTTTTTTGAATAAAGTGGTTAACTAACTCCATTAGTACCTCTTAGCTTCAGTTGTTAATTGACATTATTTCTTCATACCCAGCTATATATTAAAGGTATGAACCTAAAGAATTTTAAAGTCATTATGTGGGTGAGGGACTCTTAACAATACACCCTTCTGGTTCAGAAGTGGTAAAGAGAAAATAGCAGGTGTTAAAAAATCTACAAATATTCAGGCAAGAGGTTCAAGAAGTGTGAGAGTGGCCGCAAGTCATCGCTAAAGGTCACCTGTGCCACTTTGTGTCTTCTCTTTATGTACTTTATGCTGCTCATAAATAAAGTTAAAGCAGTTTAATTTAACAGTCTAATTAGTAATGGATTTTCCATTTTATCTTTTTAACTAGAGGTGATACAAAGATGAGGTCTAAATTTGACTTAAGCTGGAACATATATTTATATGCTAGCATTTGAACATGAGTGCTTTGTAGTGGCATGATCTAGGGGAAGATGAAGCATACCTGATTCCTACAGAACTGATGGGCATGGAAGATGCAGTCATAGGTCTTTTCCATGGAAAGCCTGCTAGCGTTGGGGGGCCCAAGGCTCACCTCACCACTGTTCCTTGCCCTCCTTGATTTGATGTAGGAACAGAAATAGTGATGCCACTGTTACTTAGTGTCTAGGTTTCTGGAGAGCCAGGTTTCTGTCACGGCCAGTGTTTGTTCCTTGTAATGTTGTACCCTGTGGGCAAAGCCTGAACTCCTTTCCTCATCTGTCTCTTTTGCTCTCACATTTGAAATGGGGCAATACTTGCCCAGCAGATCTTGAGATGTAGTACCTTGGGATTCCTTTTCTTAATTGGTTTTATAATTCTGAGTCACAGTCTGAGAGGTAGGGACAAAACTAAAGCTTTGAGTGAAGACCAGGGTTCTCAAAATTTGATCAAGAATTGAGAGCACCGTGCCTGTAGGGAGCTCATGACACTATGTAAGCTCCCTCCTACTAGATGGCCAAGGAGAGACCCGAGGCTGAGGGAAGGGGGCAGAGTCATAGTTTTCCAGCGTAAACCCAGAGAAGTGTCTCCTTTTGTGATTTAATCTCTCTGTAGTCATTTAATCCTCCTCCCAGATAGGACTTGATTAGCCCCCAAACAGCAATGAATATCCCTACAGGTGTAATACTCGCTTGAGAAACATAGCTTTTCAGAATTGAAAATATGATTTTTTTTAATCAACAGTTCTCTCAAAATACAGAGAGAGTCCCTCAACCCATCCAAAAGAAACCCTCAAAATGTCCATATTTGCATTCATTTCTGTGACAAATCTGTCCTTTTGAGGATCTCTAGTTTTTTTTTTTTTTTTAAATAAGATGCCTGCAATTTTCTGAGCTGTATTTTGTAAGGCAGCTGTAACAGACATATCGGAACAAGCAATTTGCTTTCCAGAGATGTATGTTCAACTCGCAGTTTGAAATGCAACATTTTTTCAGAAAGGATTCCTCTCTATGCAGGAATTGCACCAAGCCATGCAGGGCTGCCTTCCTGGCTGGCCCCCCTCCCCATGACTGTACTGGAGAAGAAAGGGTCACAGCCTCCCATTTGGGGCAGGGGGTCCCAGTCAGCATTGTGTGAGCCCTGTGAGCTCAGTCTCTGCTCAGGATCTAAGACAGGCTCCATAGGCTTTGCCGGGGATTGCAGCCCCAGGGCCCTGGAGCCAGTCAGCATCTGAGGCTAATTGTAGGAGTTCTCTTTCCCCACCCGCAGAGATGAACACAGAGAGACCAATTTGGTAATTACTCTGCAGCCTGGTGCCCTCCTGAATTGCTCCAGTAATGGAATAAACTCCTCTGAGGGGATATTTACCCAAACATGGGTGGGAAATCATTTACATAAACTGGGCACTAGCTCCACACAGCTGGCTTTCTTCTTGGGGATGATGGAGCACAGAGGTGGGAAGTGGGCGCATGGAGGGAAGTGTCCTGGAGGTGAGGTATGTGCAGGGAAAGAGGCGGCCTTGCTACAAAAGACTGGCTGTGTGAGTGGTAGGAAGGAAAAGTTGCAGTGCCTCATCCTGTAAATGAGCCTGGCTCCTTGCTTTCTTCTTTGGTCTTGGATTCATTTGGTTCAAAACTAGCAAGGCACTAGGATCCAGAGGAGAGAGAG
>PVLA01002540.1:188733-263345 GCA_004027455.1 Hydrochoerus hydrochaeris | reverse complement strand
GGGAAGGGAAGGGAGGAGAAGGGAAGGGAAGGGAAGGGGAAGGGGAAGGGAAGGGAAAGGGGAAGGGAAGGGAAAGGGGAAGGGAAGGGAGGAGAAGGGAAGGGAAGGAAAGGGAAGGGAAAGGAAGGGAAGGGAAGGAAGGAGAAGGGAAGGAAGAAGAAAGGAAACAGAAAGGAAGAGAAGAAAAAAAAGCATTAAGATAACCATGTGAGGAAGGTGCAAGGCCAGGTGGATACCCCATGTTTATCAATGTGGAAATCAAGGGTCCAGTAGATTTCAGCTGGACCAAGCACAATGGCTGAGCTGAGATTTTAATTCCTCTTTTTCCAATACTGCCCTTGCAGTGGATGATGGCTATGGTTAAGAAAGAGAGAGAGAGAGAGAGAGAGAGAGAGAGAGAGAGAGAGAAAGAAAGAAGGAAAGAAAGAAAGAAAAGAGAAAAGAGAGGAGAGGAGGCTGGGGATATAGTTCAGTGGCATAAGCGTCTGCCTGGCAAGTGCTAGGTCATGAGTTCAATCCCCAGTAACCAAAAAAAAAAAAAAAAAAAAAAAGAAAGAAAAGAAAAATCTGAAACACTTCTGGTCCCATTTCAGTTTAAGGATATTTAACCTGTATTCTCTTTCAATGGGTTTTTCCCTGTGAGTTCTTTGGTATGCATATATAAATAAGTATATTTATGAATAAATGTATTTTGTGCATTTTCTTTTACCCCTCACTATTTTTAACAATGCAAATAAAGCTCACATCACCCCAGTTGTAACTTGACTACAGCTTTTAGGCCTCAACTTCTGAATTATGCTCCAATGTTAACTTTGCAATGACTTTGCTTAGCTGTGACAGGCACCATCCTAAAACAGGATTTGAAATGGCCTTAACAACCTAACTTTCCATATAACTCTTCCACTGAATAAAAAAATACAAATTTTGGGAAATTAATTTCCTTCCTAAGAACATTAATGTGCAATCTAAGCTGATGATCACAAAGAGAAAACCATTTTCTCCTAACAGCATTAAGTGTTAAGTGATTTCCCCCAAGCACCACACTGCCATGGCCCCGGGGGACACTCACCCAGACAGCTTACTGCATCAGTGTTTCAGGATTATTTGCTCTTTGAAAAAAAAAAAAAATTAACACAAAGAAGCCAAAACACATCTATTTGATACTATAGGATCCACTGTGCATGAAAAAAATGGATATTAGCTATGATATTCAAAAGTAAGTAACTCAGCAGAGATAGACTAGTTAAGACTAAAAATTCTGATGGATTTCAGATTAGTCAAAGCACTTACATCTGGGTGTATAACCAGAATAATGGCAGCCTCAGGGATCAGGAAAAAAGGAGAGGAGAGGGGAGGGGAGGGGAGGAGAGGAAGGGAATGGAATGAGTGGAGGAGTAGGATAGGAAAAGGAGGAGAGGGGAGAAGAGAGGCTGAAAGGCTGAGAGGCCAGGGCCACTTTCAAGCTGAAAGGCTGCCCCATCCACTGCGCACCAAAGAAGGTGCCACACAGCCACACGCCCAGGGACCAGCTCCTGTAGTGTTAATTTAAACCCAGCCAGCATCTGACCTGGTACCCCTATAACTTTTCTTTAAATAGCTGTCATTGCTTAAATTTCCTCCATTTCTATTTAGTATTTAAGACAAAAGCGGGAAACAAGAGAACAGAGTTATAATTTCAAAATCTAGGCTGGACATAAAAATACATCATGTCCATTTCTGAAAGGAGAGCTGAGTAAAAGCAGCTAATACCGGAAAGGTATGGACTGGGACGAGCAGAACTGCTGAAGGTGGGGAGAAACGGGGGCCCTGGGGCCTGGCCAAAGAGAAATGGAAAAGGGCATGGAGCTGGGAAGAAAGCTGAGGTGTTACTCCAAAAGCTAAAAATGGAATTATCTGTGACCTGACAATTGCGCTTCTAGATGGATCCTCCAAAGAAGAGAAAACTAGGATTCAAGCAGGTGCCTGTATGCAGATGGTCGTTGTGGCATCACCCACAATTCCCAAGTGGGGGCAACAACCCAAGCATCTATCAAGAGATGGCTGGGTCAACAAAATGTGCTATAAAAATACAATGGAATATTTTTCAGCCTTAAAAAAGGAATGAAAGCTGACAGAGGCTACAACATGGATGAACACTTAGATGATATTCTGTTACATGAAATAAGCCCAGGATAAAAGGAAAAACATTGCATATGAGGTATTTAAAACCGTCAAAGGAGAACAAGTATAACCAGAGGATCTGGGAGAAGAGCAGGAGAGTTAGGGCTTGTAATTAATGGACACGGCGTTTCTGTCTGGAATAATGGAAAACCTCCAGGGACAGATGGGAGAGATGGTTGCAAAGTAACTGGTTGGACTTAGCGCACTTGCAAATGGTAACCATGGGTTACATGTGTTTTACAGCAAGGTAACAAAATAGCAAAACTAATTTGTCTTTGGTCAAAATAAAAGTGGGAAAGAAACAGAATAGTAACTTAGGGTAACTTTCAGGACCCCAGAGCTTATGATTTCCTTGTCAAAACAACTAAACAAAATGTTCCTATTGCAGCAACGGCATTCCTTGCTCTGCTATTTGATGCTGTTCAGGAAGTCAGAAAAGAGTTCTGCCTAAGTCAACGGTTCTTGGTACTCACCTCAAAAACAAACGAAAAGGAAATTATATTGTCAGAGGGGAGAAAAATGTTTGCATCAACTGCTGGGACTCAGGATAGGAAAATGCCACCTGCTGCTTCCCCGCCTCAGGTAAAGGTGGGAATTAGTCCTTGTCTGCCTGGTTCTTGGATTGCTGAACCAGCATCTTACCCTGAACGTCTGCTCCATTTTCTCTCGACGGGTGACTTGATCCAGAGTGCCATCTGTCTGACTCCTTTTCATACCAGCTGTGATGTCAGGGACGTTGCTGAAATCTGCAGGAAAAATGACAGACACTCATGAACTTGGCCACCTGCAGAGGGTAGTAATGACTGGTTTTATGGTGAGGAAAGAAGAAAACACTCACAACCTACAGGGCAGCACACAGCAGCCCTTAAACACTGAAGTTACACAGGCATTCCTCCAGTCCTTTGAAACAGACTGGGGCTCTAGCTAAATGAAGAAGCAGTGCTTTCTGCCCGTTTTGGTCAAAGGATACCAATCAGAATACTGAGTTCAAAGTTGGGCATGGTGGGACACGCTTGTAATGCCAGCATGCAGGAGGCTAAGGCAGGAGGACTGCTTTGCATTTGAGGACATCCTGGGATATGAAGTGAATTAAGCCAGCCTGAACTGCATAATGAAACCCTATCTAAAACAAAAAACCCTGACTTCAGTGCACTGCTCACTCTTCCCATTGCTGTGCAAAACATACTTCACTAAGTTTTGATCTTAAATAATTTATCTGACTACAGAATTAAACACTGGCATTTGTGGGTATCTCCCTATTTTTTTGGCTAAAGACAAATCTTGAAAAGCTAATGGTGTAATATCAGAGACACTTAAAAGTCCACTATTTGCTCACTTGCAAGTATAATTCATTTTCTAACAGTCTCATCTTAAATTGAAATCCTAAGAAGAAAAGCAAACCCTTGCTAATATCCAGAGAAAAGGAAAGATAAACCCTGTGCTAATTAGAGCACAGGGTTTCCCAGCCTGTAACACACATACTGTCCTCAATTCCTTCCACAATTCTCAAGTTAACAAATCCAAGAGAGATGGAAAGCTCAGAATCTATCAAAACATAATGTAATTTTCTTTCTAATGCTGATACTTAACAGACTAATCCTGGGCAACTGTAAGGAGCAACCAGCTTCTGAGATGGCCAAGCCCAAAGGCATGGACAAAACTGCTGACAAAGGAACTGTGTAGCATGATGGCAGGCACGGAGAATAATCCCCAACAGGCCTCTAGAATCCCTAGGGGCCTGGGAGATGGACAGCTGAAGGGCAAGAACATGGGTACTTAATCCATATTGATATTCCTATTCATAGCACAGGTACTTGTAGGAGAAGTTGGGACCTCCAGAAAATAGCAATGACCTTTAAAATTCTGCAGCTCCAATTTTTTCTCTTTGCCTTTCCCAAAGTGGTGGTTCTACCCAGAAAAGGGCCATATATGAGTCGAGTTAAGTTAGCCAAGATAAGGTAGGGCCTACCACAAAGACAGGATCCATTCCTGGGGGGATTCTGAGAAGCAATAGCACTTGAAAGTGCTGGGGTTCTCTCTCCAGATCCTCAGTGCACACCTCAGAGGCTGTGTGTTGCCCAGCAGGAAGAGTACAGAAACAGCACGAGCCACTCAGCCAAACCCATCAAGCTCTACTCCTTCCCACCAGCCTCCCTCCTCCAACGTGTGCACCTTTGCCTAAGGGAAACCAACTACATAATGCACTTAGGAAAAGCAGGCCTCACTCCTATAAACTGAACACACATGCATTGTTCCATCCATGCATCATCTGGAGGGAGGTGACCCATAAGGGAGATGGGGGCAGAGACATGAGTATGACAAAGCACAAGGAAAGTCAGGCCTAAAGGACTTCACTATAAAAAAGTATCGGGGCAAAGTCTTCAATCTGAAGGGTAATTGTCATAAAGGAGAAGGAGATAAGACAGAGAGGGCAATGGGGAGAAGGGAACCTGTGAGTGGGAAGCAGCTGAGTAGAGACAAATGGTATGAGGATGTGAGCACAGCATGGGGCTGGGTGGCTGGTTGGACGTGGCAGCAGCGCAGAGCTCAGCAGGGAGGGAAGGAGGCAAGGTGTCCCAGGATGGGCAGGGAGGGCAAGACCTGGGTAGAAAAACAGGTCACAAAGTCCCAGCAGTGCTGCAGGTCTGGACGAAGGAAGAAGGAAGAAGAAGAGGAAGAGGAGGAGGAAGAAGCAAAGAGGAGGAGGAAGAAGAATAATAACAAAAGGACCACCGGTAGCAGAGAGTTTGAGAGGGTAGACTCCATGATCTTCCAGCCGTCTATTAGGTATAAGAAGGTACAGACTGGGGTATAGGGAGAGGCCCGGTTTTGGTTCTTAGGTAACTTGGTAGATGAGGTTAGAGGACAGCTTAGGAAAGGGAACAGCAAGCTGAGTTGGAGAAATAACTGGACCATTCCATGGTAAAGGTCAGTGTTAAGCCCAAAGAAGTCTTCACAGAGACAGAGATTTGGAAGTCATCAGAATGTACCTGACAGTGAAGCCAAAGGGATGAATGCCACCTACCAGAGAGAACCTACACAGTGACACATAAGAGGGCTAAGGAAGAAGCCCTGACACCACCAGTGCAAAGGAGTCTAAGAGAAGTGGCCCTTGTAGAGACTCTTTTTTTTCTTGTTAAAGAGAAGTTTAAAGAAACCAAGAAAGAGCAACATCACAGAAGCCACACAATGTGAAAGAACATTACCTAGGCAACAGAATCAAATTTGCATTATTACTGCCTTTACCTCGTAAATAAAAGGCTTTGGTATTTACAAAGAGTTACACCAAGCTCAGGAAATATGACACACAGTCCGCATGTGCCTTCATTCACGACGAAGGTTTCCGCAGCACCTACAATACGGCCAGCAGGTACTAAGTACTGCGGATACAGAAATGAACAAGACCACGAGTCCTCTGAAGAACTCACTGAACAAGGGCATAAGGAGCTTTGGAGTCTGAGGTGCCAGATGGATGCTAATGAAAATAGCATGGGAGATGTCAAAAGTGGGTGCCAAGTGAATTCTGAGTCATTCATTCAATATATTCCCCAAACTTTGGATTTAAATGTGAGAAACTCCCTAAATCACTGTTTCTTGCAGAGAGATACTCATTGCTTTCAGGTGAACAAGAAAAAGGTGTGGCATTACCTTGTAACAAAACGTTCCAGACCTTTTCTGTGAGAATAATGCAGCCCCAGAACAAAGGGCTTATCAATCACTTTCAGTGCCCCTTAACTCAGTGGCGCCTTTGGGTGTCACAAGGCACCCTTCTGAGACATTCTGGGGATGGCCTCAGGAACCGATTCCCATACAGCCTGGTCCCCAGGATCCCACAAGGAGGAAGGCAGCTCCAAACAGTACTTGAGATCTGCCAGGACAGGAAATCTCAGAGCTGGTCCACCATCCAAATTTTGCAGAGGCAGAAAGTATCTGGGCATACACAAAGTTCCCCTGGTGACCAGCAATATGCCAGTGCTGCTCTGGATACTGACAACACACAGGGAGAGCCAAGCTTGATGGTGCCCACAACTGCTGATCTGGGTCCAAAAGTAAACCTGACCAGGTCCTCCTGCATTCCTGCAAAAGGCGTGTGCACTGGGAGTTCCTGCTAGCAAAGGAATAAGGAAAATGTACGTTCTGAAAGAATAGAAGCCTAGTTATGAAAAGAGTGTGGGCTGGTAAAACCTGAGTGCTTATTTACAAAGCTGGTTTAAACAGGCAGCCCGTCCTGGGTGTGAATGCCTACACATCTCCACACTTATATTCTGCCCACATTCTGAGCAAGGGCTGCTAAAGTGAGTAAATATATCTTTCCCCTCACTACAAGAAACTGGCTTGCACCTGATGCAGCATCCTCATCAGGACATATACACTGTAACATTTTAGGGGCTCTTTTCCCCTATGGGGTAACACTAAGCCTTTGCTTCCAGCCCACCCTGTATTCTATGCTGTATAGTATCAACCCCCAGACACCTACCAAAGAGTGGCCAAAATGACTACAGATTCAACAAATAACTTATAAACTCAAGTTAGAGAGCTATTTGTATCTGTATACCCTTGTCTCTGTCATCTTATTCTTTGGGGAAATTAAGTTTGCATGAAACCTAAAAGTTGAAAAAAAATCTAACATTTAATGCAGCCAATAAGAGCTTCTACCTGGTGGTGAATGAGCAGAGGTACAAAACCCCAAGTCTAAGTCTTGGGTCCTCCAATGGGTCCTGCTTATTTCAATTTGCCAACTCCTACATGCAGACAGGTGCCAGGAACTGAGCTCCCCACCAACTACCAAGTACTGTGTCAGGTGCTCTAATGAGACCAGGCTCAGCCATCTTTCTCCTCTAATCAACAAATATTTTTAGAGATGGGCGCCACACAAGGCGGGCTGTCATGGAAAATGACTGTCTCTCCTTCTAGTGCATGCCTTACAGTTCCTGGCAGACACTGCGGGAAAACATAAGACTTGAGGTATGAGACACCTGCAATTCAGTTTCTTCCTGAACTGTGCATCGGTACATCCTCCACTAGTGCCACTGTCAGCCAAGTGGCTCACAACCCCAAGTCCTTTACAATTAAAGAGCAAAACCTTTGTTACAGTGACATCCTGGGTACCAACTTAAAAATAGAAACATCAGGAAATGCTAAAGTTAAGGTCACCTCACCCACGCAGCTCGTAATCTGAATTTAAAGTTTAGAATTACATCACTCCCAAATCAAACTGAGCAGTTAATATGCAAGAGTTCAGGCTTTGCCATTTATCCTTCCTGTCACATAAGAAGCACCAGCATATCCAGGTGCTGAGTCTGACAGGCACGAGGAAAGAATCCTTTGGAAATGGGTGCCATCAGGAAACCTGAGAGAGGGCTTGGTGTGCTAGCATCCCCCCTGAAGCCTACTCCTAAGGAAGCCTGAATGTCACTTTAGCAGGCCCCTATCATGTTTGGCTCATCTAGCTGATGCCATCCCATAATCCCAGTAGTCCTTTACTCAACCAGGTAGCAGAGAACAGGCACTAAAGTTCCTCCCAGCGAATGGGCACCACCCACGTGGCTTCTGGCAGACCCTAGAGACCCTGAGCAGCTTTTGGCTGTAAGAAAGATGGAAAGGGTAGCTCTGTGGTGCAGCAGCCAGGATCATGCTCCATGACTGTGAGACTGGATCAAGAAAAACCAATCTGCCCAAAAATCTGAAAATGCCTTCCGAGTCCTTACGAACAAAAACATGGTAAGAGAAAAAGTTCAAAATGGCATCATCCTGTGTCTAAAACCAAGAAATGAAAAATGATGCAAAATATTTTCACTCTTTCCACATAGGTACAGTAAAAACTTTTTTTAAAAAATCAATGACAGTAATAATTTGAGTGTGTCACCCCCAGCACTCATGTACTGGAAAGTTAACCAGCTGCAAACAGGACAGGGCTGGGAGCCGGGACATGATGAGGTATTTAAGTCATGAGATTAACAACACTATATAAAAGGCTCCGAGAAGTGAGTTCTTTCCCTTCTACTTTTCACCATTGTGCTCCATCTTGGAATCAAAACTGCCAAATCTGCTAATGCCTTGGATATTGGGCTTCTAGCCTCCAGGGCTGTGAGCTAGTAAATTTTTGCTTAGAAATTACCCAGCCTTTGGTATTCTAACAGCACAAACAGACTAAGCAGTCATAGCACAGAAAAGCTCTGGTTTAATTTGTTGACTAAGGATTCATCAGAAGTAGACTAAAAGCAGGGTTCATGAGAATGGAAATATTTTTTTATGCTAGAGATCAAACCCAGGTCCTCATCTATACTTTTAAGCACAGGCTGTACCACCAAGCTACACTCTCAGCTATTGGAAACTGTTTTTAATCAATGTTTTTCACACTTTCAAGCATTTATTAGAGTACACTGATTGTCAATACTATTGTTATGGGAAACGGATCAAACATGGGTAGAAACGGCACCAAGGAGGTTTGGGAGGCAGTTTATTACGTTGGTGGGCCTGACTGAGATCTCTCCCAAAGTCTTAGCCCCACCAGACAGGATTTGGGGGCTTTAGAAGGAAAGCATGCAGAAGGTACAAATGTAGATTTGGCACATTGTGATTGGAGGGTTGGGGGATATCACAGGTGCTGAGGGAGTTTAAACATCTCAAGTTACACTGCAAGGCCATCAATTAAACAAGAATGGCTTACATAAAGGAAGAAATGTTCTGCTATCAGGCTCATCCAGAGATGTCTGCTTGGTTTTAGCAGGCACTCTTGAAGGCTTTATTTAAATTTTTAATTGTTCTTTCATTATTGGACCTAAAATCTCTTTTTCGATAATATATATTTTTACTATTCTGAAATAAAAAGCATAATATAATCTACCTATGTAATTTCATATAAAGCAATCTACTGTCCTAACATTAATACAACAAGAAAAGTAAATGGAAGTAATTTTTAAAAGATGTGTTTTAATAGGTAAATGGGACACAAAACCACCCCAGGAGCCATGAAGCAGCTGGCCCTGCAAGGACTCGCTGTCACTGGGCCACAGCTCTACTCTGGTCAAGGCATTCTGGCAGTGTTGCTATAATGACATAATTTTTCAAAGTGCAAAATCTCTTGGCAAAGTTTTGAACAAAATAAAAGACATAATTCCCTTGACTTATTGAGTTATCACACTCCTAGAAAAATCAATGCACCCTTTAGCTGTGGAAAACAATGATTTGTGTTTATTTATAAACTAAGAGGCCCAGGGATATAACTCAGTGGTACAGCATCTGCCTGGCAAGCACGAGGTCCTGAGTTTGATTCCTGGTGCCAAAAATAAAATAATAAA
This sequence comes from Hydrochoerus hydrochaeris, assembly GCA_004027455.1. NCBI lineage: Eukaryota > Metazoa > Chordata > Mammalia > Rodentia > Hydrochaeridae > Hydrochoerus > Hydrochoerus hydrochaeris. Next base: position 253,884 of record PVLA01002540.1, on the reverse strand, counting down.
ATAAAATGTGAGGGCCAGGAATATAGCTCAGAGGCACAGTGCCTAGCTGGCAAGCATGAAATCCTGAGTTCAATTCTCGGTTCCAAAAATAAATAAGTAAAATAAAATAAGAGGGAGCTCTTGCTCAGATCATTATCCTCATTTTTTTTTCAACTCCAGAAAGATCCAGTAGAGCAACCTGAAGGGTACAGGACTGATCTGAGCACTATAGAATATCCAGCAACCTTAGCCCTGACCACCAAAATGCCACTATCCCTAAACCAGCAGGCATAAATAAAAACAGACCTACAAACTTTTAAGCCATTACCTGGAGGGCAGTGCCATCGCCCCGGGAACCACCTATGCCTCTCTTCTTGTTCAGGACCTTAACTTTTTCTCTAGAGTGAGAGGATGGAAAATATATCAAAAGCACCCATTGGAGAGACTCAATGAATATTGGGCCCTTATTCTCTAAAGAAGATAAAAACATGATTACTAGATCAATTAAAAATACAGTGTCAGGTAAACAATGTGGCATTATTTAATTGGAACTTTCAGGTTCAGAGTATGTTTAATTGATTGAATTATCTAAGAAATCCCTTCTAATGTGAAAACTATAGGATAATCCTCTGTTGTGGCTTATGTCTAGATGTCCCCTCAAAGCCCCATGCTTTTCAGGAGTGGCTGGAGTTTTTCAGGGTGGCTGGATCTAAACTGTGTGATGCTTGGATTAAGGGTATCTGACTAATTTAGTCCACTGGTTGGTTTGACATAGTTTTGGGTAGGACGAAGAGTACCCCAACCTGGACATGAGTGCTACCTGTCCTTAGGCATAAAATATAAAACACAGAAAAAGGGCTAGTGGTGTTGCTTGCCACTTCCTTGCTGCCTTCTGCTAGCCCTGCTTTGTCGTAAACTGTTTCTCCTTTATGATGCCCCTCTGCCATGCCACACCCACCCTGCCTTGGAACCAGCCAACTATGAACTGAAACTTCTGTTCTGAAATGAACTGTGAGCTAAAATAAACCTTTCCTACTTTAACTTTAGGTGTTGGGTATTTTTGTGTTGGCAATGAGAAAAGACATCTTCCAAGAGTGAAAAACACCTAAAAATTGTATCAATGAAGTTACAAAAGCATACTAAATGATTTGATCAAGTTTTCAACTATGTAATTCACTGAGGCATTAGAGTTTGACATTTAATATTCATATGCTTTAACATTTAATATGTGCATTCTATTGTCTACTCCTATTCAGATAATATAGTTTATGTGACTCATGCTCTTACTTTACTGTTTTTATATTTCTTTAGCCAATTTCTCAGAATTTCCACTGTGCAATTCCATGAAAGAACAGCATACAGAGAATCATGAATTTTAGATCAGAAACTCAGAAGTTATCCTATTCATATACCTAAATGTACCAGAAAATCTAATTAAAAAAGAGAAATTATCTCACTCAAAGCCTTTATCTTATATATCTTTGGGGTTTTTTCTTAACTATAATGCAGTTTTAAGAAAATATAAATATTTTGGTAAATCCAAGCTGCCAGGTGAGAGATAACAGCATTATGAAATACAAAAGAAAAATTTTTGTTCTGCTCTCCAAGATTTATAAAAACTGTATTCATGTTCACGAGATTCAGTTATGGTACAAAAATCATGCTGAATATTGTGTTCATTTGCAAAGAAAAGCTTAGCATCTCTCAGCTTTTAAATTCTAATGTGGAAACTTAGCATGGCAATGCTTTTTCACTAATTCAGATTTCCCTAAATTCTGTTCAAGCTTTTTCTTTTAAATGCAGTGGTTTGTGACACTTTTCATTAGTGACATTTGCTGTGCTCTCTCACCCAGGCAAATATTATTCATCAGTCAAGGAAACAGAATGAAAAGAAAACCATTTAAATGAAATAATGGATGTATTATTCCATAAGAGTGCAAAAAAATGACTACGTTGAACAGATTCAAAAGTTAGTCAAGACCTACACTGTTGTATTAACTAGAAGATCACTATATAATATTACTTCCAAAATAGATAAAAATCAATCTACTTCTCTCACTATGACTTAAGACTCCTTCTTTGTTATTCATGTGTCTAGAGAATTCAGCAGTTTGAATGTTACTGTAAAGCCTGCAAAGAAGTAAATTCTATCACAGCATAAATATCATGACAAAAAATGTAAATTTCATAAATCTTCTAAGTTCACTTAACCTGAGGCCACAATCCAATCAGTGATGTTCTTGATATAGCAAACAACAAAGAGAAAGAAAAACAAGCAAAGGCCGGCAATCATTGCTCCTTAAGCTAAGGTTAAACTTTGTGATAAAGAGCTTAAGGTGGGTGTGTTAACACCCATATTTATTTTTTTAGTGTTATTTCTATGAATTCTTTATTTTAATTTTATATATATATATATATATATATATATATATATATATATATATATATATATGTTTTTTTTTTTTTTTTTTTTTTTGGTCCTGGTGATCGAACTCAACAATCTCACACTTACCAGGCAGGTGCTTATGCCACTCAGCTAAATCCCCAGCCCTATTTTAATTATATATATTATAAAATATTTAACAGGAAAATATCAATAAAGTATTGAATTATTAATAAATTATTATTAATATTTTACTTAGCCAACTTCTTTGGTTTATATGATCCAAGTCATCATTAGTAGCTGAATCACTGTGAACCTCCTCCCAATGCTGTAAAAGTGTTTTTTCATGTGACGTTGTACTGAACTGGGCTAACGCCACAAGAAACAGAACATTTAATAAAACAAATTATAAATGCATAAAACTGTAACATGGAGCATAAGGTACGTGCAACTCACCGGTTGATAATCTGACTCACATGCCAAGTTGAGGGACACGAAACCTGCTTCTTGTATTCCCTCCATGCAGCTACTCAGACACACATTCAGCATCCATAATACAAAAGTAACTATTTTCATTATAAAATTATGACTTGAGTATATTTAACCCAACCTTACTCTCGTAAGAGCAGGCTGCCATGACCTGTTCAGCTGTCCTGAGGCAAATATCGTTAGGGTCTACAGAATACTTAAGAGCACCAGGAATGTGGTAGATGTTTCCAAAGTAAGAATGTGCTGCCAGCCACCAGCACTGACTGCAACATGCAGGCCTTCTTAGAGAGATGGCAGAAGAGAGTGTCCATGATATAGCTTGTTCTGCAGGTAGCTTGACCCAGGCAGTGTGCTCTGCTCCAAGAAGAAAGCAAACGTCCTCCCATTGTACCTTATCACAGTGCCAGTGAAAAGTATAGTCAATGACAAAAGAAATCATCAATCAAGATTTTGGTGGCACCTGACACTAATACCCATCCAGGCTTACAGGACTACCTTGCTGCCACACTTATCAGCTTCAGGGACAGGAAACAGACAATGCCGTATTTCAGATGATTAAAGAATTTTAATAAAGTAGAATTTTAATTCAAAACTTTTGAACTACTTCTATTACAAGACCCTATTAAAAAAAAAAAAACTAGAAAAAGGCCATACAAGATGGTAGAAAAAAACGGACCACCACCTGATTTCTGTAAGTCCTTTTATTCTACTGCATTAAAATGAGGTAAAAATAGAATATTATTCAGCCCAAAGAAGGATGAAGGACTGACTCATGCTACAATATGGGTTAACCTTGAAAACAACTGAGTCAAGCGAAAGAGACCGAATGTGATAAGCTATGTGTTGTACAATTCCACTGTAGTGTTAAATGTCCATAATAGATCAATTCATTGGAACAAAATAGATCAGTGGTTGCCAGGAGCTTAGGGGTGTGGAGTCTGATTTATTATGGTTCAGGGTTTCTTTCTGAGGTAATGAAAATATTATGGAATTAGTGACTGTAGTTGCACAGTTTCATGAACACATCACTAACCACTGAACTGTACATTGTAAAACGTGAACCATATGGAATATGAATTACACTCAATATTTTACAAAAAAAAAAAGAATGTCTGCATATTTTGCAGGAGAGAAATGAGAATTACAGTAAAACTTTACCATAAGAACCAAATCACATGAAATACTTGATCACATTTTTACAAGCTCTATGAAACCACTCTGAACCATCAAAAAGGCACAAGAATGAAGATAGTGGAACTATTCCTGTAAACACTGACCTTTCCCCTAGCTGAGAAAATCTTAGTTGCCCACAAGGCAGGCAGTTATCTCATTGCCAACCAGTCCCCAGACAAAGACCAAGACAAGATGACAAGGACCGTATCAGTCCAGTAGCATCTAAATATGCTTTACTGAAGGGCAAATTATTACTGTTATTACTCCATGTATATTGAGAGAGATCTTTAAAAGGAAAAAAATGTGGTTAAAAATCCATTTTCCCCAGTGCAATAGAAAAATGAGAAAATTCTTCCCTTATCTGCAGTTGACAATGACCTTGCCCAAGTCACCAGTGACTTCATATGTCTCTGCCTTGATTTACCCAGCTGTGAGAGGAAAATGATAATAACACATCTTGGCTCCACCGGGGTGATGCAGGGGATAATTAGTGTTCCAAGAGCTCTTTGTGATCTCTGCATCAAGACAGCCTGCTATTACCACAGAGTCTTAACGAACACCTCTCCACAGCAGTCAAGACCTGACTCTATTTAAAGAGGTAATGAGATTCACTGCAAAGTCAAAATGGAATGCTTGATCCATTACTTGTCTTTCTTCACTTCATAAAATTTATAAGAAATGCACATCCCTACTGTTGTTACATTCTTACTCTAACCCTTTTAAATAAATTAATCTTAGAGAAGGGAAAAAAGCTTAAACAGTTTTGCCCAATCCCTTGTTTTGGAGTATAGGAAATGGGAGTTAAGAGTAACCTGCCCAAGGTCACATATATAACTAACCTTACTCTCGAGCTGTACCCTTTTATAAATGCTGTTACCCCAAAGTCACACTCAAATATACTGCATTTTTAGCACTGATCTATACTGCTGATGCAGAAATTATTGTTCCCTCTAGTTATGGTTTTGGTCTATATATGTCACAGTTACCCAGTCAACCCATTAAAACTGCAGAACAGGGCAGGTGGGGGACACCAGCTGGGCTCTTGCACATGCAGAGATATGCAGTAAGACGCTCTGATGCCTCTCTGGGGCATCTAGTTCTCTGCCAGGCATGGCTGTGGGCCAGCCCAAAATCCTCTACATAGATGTGCAGGTAAGGCCTTTAGCTTTGAGAATGTCTCCCTACTAATTCCTATGCATCGGACTGAGAAAGAAATCTGAGGAGACTCAGACACCTGCCAAGGATTCTTTTTATCCCTCAGAAACCACTCAGCAACACTATCTTAACTTTGCATCAAGAAAGTCCTAATAACTTTCCTTTTGTTCAGTAGCTGCTTACTCAATGTGTGCAATTTATCAAGAGTTGCTCTAGCTGCTGATTTAAACATCTTTGTGTGCTTCCAAGTCCCAGTTTTCAATGGGTTTTCAGTGGTAGGCACATGATGACATGCAGACAGATACCACAAAGCAATCAGTACTAACAGACATTACACCTTTAGAGTTCAAAACGAGGAGAACCTATGAGCCTTCCTCTGTGACAGGCAGGAAGTCCCTATTTTTACAGACTATAACCCTAAAACAAAACTACCAAACTTCAGCACTCATCCATTCCTGCAAATTCCAACTCCTAAGAAAAACTAGGAAACTTCTATTCATGCCCCACTTGTAAATGTGCCTGATACATGTCTTCGTCTTCTCTTACCTGTGAGTACACACTGACCTACTCAAGTTCAAAGGACACCCACAGTGGGCTGGCAGGACAACCTGGCGACTGGCACTCAGGATCAAGAAGCCTAGCTCTTACAGTAACCCCTTCTTATCCAAAATCATCTTCCAAAAATAATAAAGTGCAATAAGCATGCAAATAATTGTGCTAGTACTACTCCACAACGATGCTTAAACTTCATGGCAGCCAAACAGAATCGCACATCCATGGAAATTCAAAAGCCAGAATTAAATTCACAATGGCAATTCAGGAAAAAACTATGCATTGGAAAGATAAGTAAAATATCAGATAATAACTGTCCTTCCACTTGGCAGCTTATGAGTTCCTGGCTGGCAAGTCCCTTGGCAGATCTTTGGGAGGAGGGACAGAACTCGTGGCAGAGATAGATAATAATTTTGTTATCAATTTCATATTCCTCCTTCCAAGTAGGTTGTCCTAGTATTACCAACAAGTGACAAAATTGGATAATTTGAACTTTGTCACATTTTCTCATTACATGTTAGAGATGCTAAGGGTGACAATTTTTAAAAAAGCCTAAAAACAAAGATTTTTAACAGAAATGGACAATTTGTAATCACAATTTGTGGTATCAGAAATAAATTTATAAGACACAACAGACAATAACTGGATTGTCTGACACAGAAGGAGCTGATGTGCAGTAATTGTATTTAAAAAGTTGATTTTTTTCTCCTATAACCAAATATATGTACCTTACAGGAGGAGTAAAAAGCTTTAGGCAAATTGTCAAACACCCTCCTTTTCTCTTTAATTCTGATGAATTTTGTAGGACTTTATAGATACATTTACATTATAAGCCATTGCAAAACCATCTGGAAGCAGATGAGTTATTCTGTATAAACACAGAGGCTTAAGAAACATGTCCTCCTGGGGATTTAGCTCACTGATGTAGGCACCTGCTTGGCAAGCGGGAGGTCGTGAGTTCAATCCCTGGTACAAAAAAAAAAAAAAGTCCCAAGCTGTCCTAGCCTGAGCCCCAAGCAGGCGTCCCCTCTTGCTGAGGGCATTCTGCCTTCCACTGTGCAGGCTGGCACCTGGAATCTGCCTCCCCCTCTCGTGCCTACTCCCAACTACATCTGGTGTCACAGTCCCACTGCTCAGGGTGTGGCACATCTCTGCTCAAACTCACAGGGTGGCTCCTTGCTTACATTTTGCCTATTTTCTACTTCCTTACATTAGAGTATAAGCAAGCCTCACATGGAGGCTTTTATATGCTGTGCCCATTCTCCACCTCAAATAATGGTCACTCCACATAACAAGCATGGGTATTTGTGAAATAAACTGATGAAAGAAAAAATTGTTTTAAAGATTTTTTTTCTGAACACCACTATTTTCTTGGCTGACCCTCAGGATGCTTTTTTGGTGTTGTTTTGTTTGTTTTGAGGCAAAGGCTAAATCACAGGCTGGGCTTGAACTCGTGATCCTCCTGCCTCAGCCTCCCACCGTGCTGGGATTACAGGTGTGTGCTATTATTCTTGGTTCTAAGTATGTTCTTTGTGGGTGGTTCAAACTATCATACAGTGGGAAACTGTGTATTTCAGTTAGTCTCAGAATTCAGGATTCAGAACAGAAGTTCACTTCTAAACTTCAAAGTAAAAAAAAAAAAATCTCAACTCAAATTATCTGCACTTATGCATTTAAACCATAAGATATAAACAAATCCCTGGTTCCCTTCTTAGCTATAAGTTTGAAAAAAACTACAACTGAGATAGAGCATAAGTCTTAGCATTCTGTTGAAAAATAAGGTGAATGTTAAAAGCAGTAGACTTGAGAATTTTGTTCCTTTTCACATCCTGGATTCTGTTACTCCTCCGTGCACTTATTGGGTTGGTTCTACTTTTACTTGGAGAGTTATGAGCAATAAAACCAGAGTCCCGAGGCTCCAGACAGAGCATCTCCACCTACCTAAGTGCCGACATGAAGGGATGAAAGGGACCTCTGCACACAGGAAGCCTCACCTCTCAACCCATTCCTGCCCGGCCCGGCCTTCCCCACCTCGCCGGGCCCTGGGGCCATCAGTAACTCCAATGAGTGTCCCTGGTTAGCACCCGGGTGGCCCATCAGCCTACATGCAGATGTGACCAGACCACTCTGGAACTCTTTCCCTAAGGATCCTTCTCTCCCAGGGTGGCTGACCAGACCTCCTTGTCACCTGTCCCAGGTTACTCCCACACACACCTTGCACCAACTCTCTAGCAGTCCCAAAGGACTCACACACTTCCCCAGAACCACACTCCCTGGTTCTGGAATGTGCTCTGCCTCCTCATCCACCTCTGCACCCTTCAAATTCTGAAGGGTGTTCAATTCAAACACAAGGGAGCCCCTGTCTGGGAAGTGACCCTGAAATCTGGATGTCAGCTTTCTCCGCCTGTGGACTGGGGCAACCCTTCTCCAAGCGCCCTCTGCAGCATGCTGGGGCCACTAAGATCCTTTGAAGGGGTCTCTAAGGTTAGAAGTATTTTCACAATACACAAATGTCATCTGCTGCCTTCTCCCTGAGGACATTTGCATGAATAGTGCAAAGCAATAGCTCCAAACTGTCCTAGTCACACTTACATGAAGGAACACAGGAAGCTGTACATTGGCACATGCCTAAGGAAGGAGGGTTACAGTCTAAGCAAGCCTCACATGGAGAGCCACTGCAGTGGTAGGTGTTACTGTTTCAGCCTCTGCCTCTCCACCCCGGGGAGGGGAGGGGAGGGGAGAGAGGAAAGAAGATGGGAGAGAAGGAAGGAGGGAAGGAGGGAGGGAGGGAGGGAGGGAGGGAGGGGGAGAGAGAGAGAGAGAGAGAGAGAGAGAGATCCTCAGTAAAGTAATACAAAGTATTAATTTTTTTGAATCCTGGCTTTTGCAGACATTTTCTGGGCATATGTTCAACTCCTTGGCTGCATCCCTAATACAGGACATTGGTAGTTTTTGAGAAAAAGCACTTAGACAACTGAACTATTTCACAAAACACAATTTTTACTCAAAAAACAACTAACAGGCAATATACCCTTCAAAAATAAACAAAGGGAGCCTTTTCAGAAAACAATCGACAAATTTTTACATGTAATTCTAACTTTCCAGCAAAACTTAGAATTCTAGATAATCTATACCCCACACTGTCTCCAATATTAAAGATTTTTCCAATGAGATTTGAATATAATTTTTACTATGGTGTATGAAAAATTCCCATATTTGAAAGATGATCCCATGCTTTCTGAATAAACAATTGTTACAAAAATAATGCATGCGTAAAAGATCCATTTTGAATAGAAGAAATGAATTGGAAATGGGCCTTAAAGATACCAAATAAGAAAAGTCCACCACCAACATCTCAGATTCCATATTACAACTAAACTTCAGGAAATGAACAGTTTTTGAATTCTGGAATAATACCAAAGAATGATAGATAATTATCTGAAAGGGCTATAAAAATATTCCTCCATTTTCCAACTACATTTATCTGTGTGTGATGAATGCTCTTCAGATAACTTCCACCTCAAAAATACATGGAACATCAATACAGACAAAATACAAAGTTGATATGAGAACTCGGCTCTCTTAAGATGCACATTGAAAAAATTTGCAAAAATCTAGATCAAGGCTACTTTTTCCTTTTGGGGGAGGGATATTGTGTAAAACATATATTTAATGCATTAATATAAAGAAAATTAACTATTTCTAGAGAATAAATTATTTTGAAAATTTCTGGGATAGTAAATACCCCACAGCAGGATGTAGTAGTGCACACTAGTAATCTCAGCACTGGGGAGGCTGAGGCAGGAGGATTCACTGTGATTTCAAAGCCAGCCTGGGCTACATTGTGAACTCACAGCCATCCTGAACTACATAGTGAGACCCAGACTCAAAAAAAAAAAAAAAAAAAAAGAAAAGAAAAACAGAAAAGACCCCATAAAATTAAAGCTCTTTAAGGTTTATAATGATTTTTTAACAGTAAAGGGCCTGAAGGAGACCAACAATTGTGGGAACTGTGGAGGCAGAACCACTGCAGCGGTAGGTGTTAACTGTCTCAGCCTCTCGCTCTCCATCACAGCACCCCAACTGTGGGGACTGTGTTTCCTCATTTTTGGACCTCTGCCATAAAACACAGGGCTTATCATGTAAACACGAGTCTACTGTCATATGGCTATGGGGGGGGGGTCAGAAAACGGAGGCCTGCAGGGCCACACTCCAGCTATATTTGGGGAATCCTTCTAGGAGAACTGTCTCCATTCCTTCACCAATGCTGGAGCCCCTGCTTCGTTCTTCACACTCACGTCTCGATTTTCTCCTGTCTGCCTCTAACAGAGACCCTCTAGGGCACTCACATGAGGCAGGGTAATGTCCTCATCTCAAGGTCCTTCCCTTAATCCCACCTGTAAAGTCTCTTCTGCCACATTCAGAGGTCCCGTAGATTACAGATGACATTTGAAGAGTAGCTACCTTCCTGCTTACCACACTCCTGTACTAAGGTAGTGCAATCAAACACTGCAGAATGTACCTCACCATTTCTCCGAATATTTAACTTTTCTAGGGCAGCATGAGAAAGAAACTAAGAACAATGGTTATCCTTAGAAGAGAAACTCAGTGGCCTGTGGCCAGACAGGTAAGAGTAATTATGTTTTAGTTACTTAACACACACTTACATGTTTATGATGTGCCAGGGACTACCTAGTGCTTCCCAAATATTGGCTCATTGATTGCATAAAAATCCTAGACCATTCTGACTTGCTAAGAGTAAAGATAGGCTAAGTGACTTGCCCAAAGTCACACAATCGGTACATGGGACAGCTTGCAGCCAGGACTTGAACCCGAGATGTCCATGCTTTTCACCATTGCACTATATGGCTTTGAGGGATTCGGCTATCACTATCTAACCTTTCATTCTGTGGGAATGCTGGACCATGTGCATGTTACCAATCTGAAAAACTGAAAATACTGCCAATTATACAGATGTTTCCAAAAATAACAGCTGAACAGGTACTCAGACTTGGTCCTTTCACACGGTCTCAATTCCTTCATAGTGAAAAATAAGAATATAATTTCATACAGCCCACTACAAAGAAACAGGATAAACATGGAAACACAAGCGAGCATCACTGGGCAGCCAGCACTCCTAACACCCACAGGAAAAGCGAGATGTTTTTCTTTGCTGGTGCAATGGTCCATTACAGTTTTTCTGCCCCACAGTGAACCTATTTCACAGAGCTGCACTCTGTAGAGCTCTGGCTCACTCTGCATGCCCAAGAGACTCCACATGTCATCAAAGATGTTCATGCATCTCTTCAAAGTGGCATGGCCAACAGATGCTTCAAACAGTGCTAGTGCTCTCACACAGTTCCAGATTTTTACCTGAATGATTACAGTTGCACTAAACATTTAGGGAGTTATCACAGGACTGGTTTTTACTCACAATGCTAGCAACCCTTATTTACCAACTTCTCCCCACACCCCTTAGCCTTATCCTCTTTGCTGTGGGTGGGGAGTTTCAATCCCACCAGCGATCCTACCACAGGCTGGCAGGGTACTATCCTGCCATTTCAGGTCTGCGATCTGTGCTTCTGCAGTGCTCAGCTCGAATGCTGACCTTTCAGGAACCATTTCTCTGCCTCTACGGTCAAGACTCCATTTCTTCAACTCTGGAGTCCGCTTATTTTCATGAAGACAAAAAGTAGAGGAAATCTGCCCACCACCCCATGACCTTAAATTCCCTTCTTTGCAAAAGGTTTTTACATTTTTTAAACTGAATTCTTTAAAAATTACTACATTTTGGGCTGGGGATTTAGCTCAGTGGCAGAAGCACCTGCCTGGCAAGCGTGAGGTCATGAGTTCGATCCCCAGTACCAAAAAAAAAAATAAATAAAAAATAAATAAAAACAAAAATTACTACATTTTGTGCTCTATTTTTGAGAATAGACAATAACATCTAACTCATCTCTATGTACCTGCAAAGTACAGCGAAAAAGTCAAATAAGTGCAGAGATGACTGAGAGAAATAAAAAGAAACAAATCCATAAACAAAACTCGGTTACATAAGGAAATCAGTGTCCGTGGATGGTAATAGAAAGCCACATGCTCATTTCTACTGATCCACTGAAAACTACCTGCAGCACAGTTATAAGGTGCCAAGCATTCCAAGACCAAAGTCCCAGGTCCTGCTAAAACCAGTATTTACCAATCAAAAAACATTTTTGTTAAAAAAAAAAAAGTGCACCACCCTTCTTCAGGAACACTAATGTTTTTATATCCGAGAATCTGGGAATCCGCCAGACAGACTCAGTGACAGCAGTTTTACACACAAACAGCACATTCTCCAAGCTAAATGTTGTTAGTCATTCTAAACAAACTATGGGAGCCAAAATGCCCTCCCTCTCATAAACAGGAAATAAGTGGGTCTGCCACATCAAGCCAGCTCTGTAAGTCTTTCCACTGGTAAAAAGCTATACAATGGACACACACATTCCCATGAGCAAATCACCCCAGAGAACAAAGTTAACTCTTAAGTGGCTTCTGGTTGCTTAAAACTCTGTACTACTCAGACATCAATTTAAAGAGCCTGGGATGCAAAGGGTGAGGGCTCAAAAAGATCCTCAGGCCACAGTTACTTTCACCATCTGGAAAGCATTGGCAGGACTCACACTGCCTAGGTGGAGCAGGAACACAGGTCTGTTTTGTCTCCTGCCAAATCTACCCCGTATTCTAACCAGGCAGTTTATAGCTGGAGAACACATCAATGCTACAAGTCGTCCAGTGTGCACATAAAGACTCCTTCAGGAACTCTATGCCCAATGAGGCTTTCCTAAAAGCTGCTGAAACTGTTCAAAAGATGGCATACACTAGAAAAGTAATTTTCATACATAACTCACAAAAGCAGCATTAACAGGATCCCAGTATAAACAGCTTTGGTTGGGCCAATCCCTTCAATGGTGGCCTTGTTGGCTCTAAAATAACACTGGCCTCTTTGGGGAATTCCAGTGGTAAAATTAATTCTGTCTATAAAAAGTCTTGACAGATGATATTTCTGCTCAAGTCAAATATAACCCATGGACATTTCCTCTCCTGCTATGGATAACTAAACAGAAATTCATCCCTTAGAGGCAAGAATGAAATGGTCATTCATGTCTCAGGAGGTAAAAGTACTCAAGATTGAACAAGTTGTGCTTCACACGTCCTGCTCCGCAGGACCACAGATGCCAGAGGGCGAGGCCAGTGGCGGATGAGAGCTCTTCACTTCTCAGCGTGCTCACTGCTGGATGGTGCAGGGCCTCCTGAGCTGGGGCTCAGGGGCTTGCTCTGAGCATTTAGACAGTGATGCTGAGAACCCGACACCTCCTCCTATCCTCAAAACCTCACAGGACTCCTGAAACAGCGAACAGGCTGCTCAGGTTCAGGCTTATGTCTTGCCCACTAGTGGCCAGGAAGCAGCGTAAAGGGGCAGAGGCCACCCAGAGTCATTCAGTGGCAGTCAGCCACCTGGCTGGTGAGGGCCAGCATTTGCACTGCCATGAACTGCCTGAGGAAGGCACTCTCTGGGCAGGACCAGGCATCCATGGTTTCCTAAACTCCTCAGGTGAGGCTCTGGGCCTGCACTGTCAAGTCTGAGACCCATTTCTTAAACACTACATAGACCAAGGCATCTCGGATACCAACAGGATGCCTCTTTTCTAGAAAAATCACCTCAAGAGCAACCCACAACCACTTCCCTGCCTCTTTGGGACCTGCCTCTGTGACTATCACTTCTTTCAGTTACAGATACAGAGATAGATCTTTCTTTCCCTCCAGCCTAATCAAGAGACTAAAGCTAACCAATATACATGTCTAAATGTCTGACCAAAATCCCAGATAGACCAAAAGCCCTGAGCTCACTGTAGCTTGTTCCCAGGGTCTCAAATTCTTCTTCTCCCCTTTCTTTTTTTAGTACTTGGTATTGAACCCAGGGCCTTCACACCCAGCTACATCCCCAAATTCTTTCTTCAACTGTTATTTAGGTTGAAGTATGGTCTTGTTGAATTGCTATGCTGCACTGGCTGGGCCCAGACTTCCGATCAGCCTCAGCCTCCGAGTGCTGTCTTCCAGGCCTGTGCTGCCACGCACAGCTAAGGAAACACAGATGGCTTTTTACTCCTTCAGTGCTGGGGCTGGAACTCAGGCCTCACAAATTTTAAACACACTCAGGAAGGGGGTCAATAAATATTACATCGGAATGGTCAAAACACGCACCAAACAAATGCTTAGGGCTTTTTTCTTCCTCCACCTTCTGCTGTTCTTATGGCTTCTATTTTTTTTTTTTTTTTTAAAAAAAAAGGTATTCTCCCCTGAGAGTCATTAACAAGCAGAGAACCAGCTTCTCTGAAAAAGGACATAAAGGCTTCCTTTTTTCAAGTACACAGCCACCTTCTAGTAAGGGGAATTTAAAGGAAGGCAGACTAAAGTGACCACTGGTAAGCATAATTCAAAGTTGTATCTATTACACATTGTTTTATAAAGTCATTTAAAAGTTCATTTGTATAAATTTTAATCTTTTACTATTTTATCTTTCATGGCAAAAACAAATCAAAGTAACATTCAATAAAATATTAAACTGAAGGAAAGAGCAGGAGGACAATCAGGGTTTCAGGTATCCGCCGGGGGACTGGGCTGGGCGTGCTCTGTACATGACCTCCCTCGATTTCCCAGAAGCCCATGAGGTGGAGAGAAGCTCATCCCCTAGAAGAGGAAATTGAGGCCCAGGGCCCTCTTTGGACTCTCACAAAAGCAGAGTGTGAGCCAAGGACTGAGTGCAGAAGCCTTTTCGGAAGGGGATCTGGAGAGCAGGGAGTAAGACAGGCAGAAAGCTCGAGGAAGGTGTGGAAAGGCTGCTGCATGCAGCCAGGGCTCGGTTCCAGGGGTCCTCTGAGGAGCACAAGGGATAAGGAAGATGGGTAGCATCTTCCAAGGTCCATGCCACTTTTGAAGGCTCTTTTGAAGAGCTGCACAACCCAGGACTGGAACCCAAGTCTGACTCAGAACCTGTGCTCCTCCCAAAGCTGCTTCTGAGCGCCTCCACCACACAGGCGTCTCTTGTAAACAACATAAAATATACAAGTGAAAGGCTTGGTCTTGTCTTCTCTTTTTAAATTTCTCACCCACCCACATTGTATTTCACTTTCCCTCCAACCTTCAAAACAGACAGACTTCTTTGTGAGATGTTCACTCAGACATCTAACTTCCTTTATAAGCCATGCAACTACCCTCAAACAGAAGAAAAAGAAAATTCATGTTTGTAGAGTGTATAGTGAAGCACTCCACTGTGGCTGCTTTGTCTCCAATACAAGCATATTACTATGCAACAGTTCCCTGGAGCTCAGCGGAGCGGGCAGGCAATGCAACCTGGGCAGTAGGTTGGTGTGCTGTCTGGAGGATGCCAACCTGCAGGGTGGTGCTGCCAGAAACCCAGCAAGGAAGGGGCCAAAGGCTCTCGCCTGACTGGCAGAGACCCTCCATCCAGGGAAGGAGCCTGCAGAGACACGCGCTGCCACCATCACACTAGCTGAGTTCCCTGGGCACACAGACATCTGATCTATCCAGGCCTGACTCTTTATTCTGTTTCTTTACAAAAAGTAAGAAACAAATTTAATACACCTGCTTGATCCTTACCATGTAAAATAAGGCAAATCCGTCCCTTTTGCTGCTGTCCATAGGAGTACATTTAAGAAACTCTCAAAAACATTATATACTCTGCCGTGATTTCTCTTTATGATGAAACATATAGATGTAGAACACAGATAGTGAAAGTATTCCTTAAGAATAATGAATCCAGCAAATGGACACAGGCATATTCTATGGAATACTCAGGCTTGTAACTGCAGCCCAGGATGCCTGAATGATGGCCCTAATATAGCCATGTGATTAATTAGTTCCATCATAATTTTTGTTTTATGATGCTCACTTTTATATACAAATAGTCAATTTAATGATACTTTAATTGGAGGAAAGACTCAAGAGAGGGGGAGAAAGCGTCAGATACCTTATTCAATCACAAATCTTTCAATCTGATTTTTTAATTCTAAAAATGACCTAATAAACTTCCTTTATAATTAATCCTAACAACTTCTCTTTTGTGTTTTTATTCATTTTTGGTAATCACATGGAGATCTCAGTTGGAATCCATCATCATTATAGTAAAGTATACAAATGACTGTGCATCCCCAGGATAAAAACTCTATGCTACCGGTGTCCTCCAGGGACAGACAGGTGTCTGCATCAGCCACAGCCTCCAATTTGCTTGGCTGAAATGTACAAAACATGGATGAATGGCAAGCTCGGAAACTCAAACCTTCACATGATTTCCTCAAATAGAAATCTTACCTTGAGAAAAATAATGTATAATTTTTCAGTTTCAGGCCTTCATAAAGTTTTGAAATTCATGACCTACTTTAAGAGTTCACTATTTTTTGAGGAAAGCAGGACCTGACAAATAAGACAAAGAACTGAAGTGTGCTAGCTGCTCCCAGTGCCAACAGGTCACCATAAGATGGTCTCGCCTTAGCCTCACTTAAGGAAGCAAAATTTCACCACTTCTGCACTTAGGCAAAACACTCTGCAATGTTAAAGAATATTTTATGCAAAATATAATTATTTTCTATTTCATGAAATTACTATAATTATAAAATAAAGACACAGAATCTTGATACAATTTACTACTCTGGTTGGCATCTGTGCTCTTCTAATAAATTAGTGTGCATTCCTTGAGCAGGTTAATTAATCTGAGTTTGCAATCAAAATTGCAGACTAAGAACTCTGACCAATGAAAACAGTAGATAAGAAGACAGTAGGCAGCCTCACCACGTGCAGGATTCTTTTTCAGGTTGTCCAGGAATTCCTTCAGCAGTTGGGACTGGTTGGGTGAAGGCAGCAGAGCTTTCTGGTCCCTGGAGAATAGGTCACCATCTGACCAGGAAGTACACAGAGTTGCTTTTGTATCCAGAGGCCAGGCAATGAGAGTAAGTCCAACGCTCTTCTCAGAAAACAGGGCCTCCATCTGCTTAAGGTCAAGATCTGACACAGCTTCCCCATTTAAGGTCACGATTTCATTGCCCTTTCTCAACCCTGAGAATAAGGAAGGGGAAACAGAACAAAAAGATGTGAGATTACTGACATAAATTTTAAGAGGAAAGAAGGTTACAGGCTCAAACGATGTGCTTGGCAGGACTATTTCCTTGTTACTTTCCTCAAAAAGCACAGCATAATGTATAGTAGTTGAAAGCCACTGATAACAAAACAAGATAGGCATGGTGGAACATGCCTGTAATCCCAGTAGTCAGGAGGCTGAGACATGAAGATTTCCACAAATTTGAGGCCAGCTTGATTTACAGAGTGAGTTTAAGGCCATCCTGAATCTTCCTTATCTCTCTCTCACACTCTCTCTCTTTTACTTTGAAACAGAGTCCCACCTCATGCAAGACTCAAACTTGTGATCCTCCTACCTCAGCCTCCCAGAGTGCTGCACTATGAGATAGGACTGTCCTATCTCAAAACAAGATCCTATCTCTAAACAAAACAAAGTAACACATGTCATACACTCAACACTATGTACAGTACTGTGCACTATGCACTATTTATGCACTATGTACAGTGCATAAAAACCTTTAAAAAGTACAAAAAGTCAAGATTAGAAAGATTACATTGACTAGGAAACAATTTGAGCAGCCACTAATTGTTCTTCTAATGCTCTGGTGTAAATAAAGGCCCTGGGAATAACGTGTTTTCACGTGCATCTGTCTGTCTCTCACATTCTCTCCCTCCCTCTGTAAATGCGCAAGTAGACTGTCTCACATACACACTTTCTCCATGTATATATGCATTTTCTATTAAACTCTGCAGTTTACTTTCTTTATAATCCCAGGTGTACTGGCTTATATCTGTTAAGTCCAGCACTGTGGTAGGCTGAGGCAGGAGGATCACAAGTTTGAGTGTTGCATGAAGTGGGACCCTGTTTCAAAGTTAGAAAGAAATCAAGAAATCAAAGAAAGATCAAAGAAAGAAAGAAAGAAAGAAAGAAAGAAAGAAAGAAAGAAAGAAAGAAAGAAAGAAAGAAAGAAAGAAAGCGAGCAAGCGAGCGAGCGAGCGAGCGAGCGAACTGGGCATATAGCTCAGTGTGAAGGCTCTGGGCTCAATCCCCAGCATGACAACATAGAGGTGCACACACACAGGATTTCCTGAGAAAACTGTAAAATGAAACTTTCACTAGCCAGACTGCATTCCACAGACTGAAACACAGTGCCACACAGACCTGCCCCATACGCCAAGCCATCAGGGAGGACGTCACTTATGAAGATCCGGCTGAGGTGGTGGTGCTCATCCACTTGTGCTGTGACTGCAAACCCTAGAAGGAAAAGAAAACCACAGTCTAAACTCCCCTCACCCATTCATTCCTCCAACCCACTCGGCAGTACTTCCTGAAACACATATTCTGATAAATACAGCATGTTGAGAAACTCTAAATGATGTAATTTTGAAAACACAAATATCTAGCAAGGGTAGAAAAAGAGGAAGATGGAGAATGGAAGGTTTAAGAGGGTACAATTTATCCCTGGACTATGCTCCAGTGAGGATTAATTAGCCCACCCCTTTACCAAAGTTGCAGTGATATATTCATGGTCACGGTAGCATTCCTAATAGCCAACAGGTAGAACCACCCAACGGTCCAAAAAGGATGAAAGGATGAACCAAATGTTGTCCATACACACAGTGGAATATTACTTAGCCTTAAAAAGGAGGAAAATGGTCACACATGTGGCACCATGGATGAGCCTCTAGGATATTATGCTAAGTGAAATGTGCCAGTCCCAAAAAGACAAATATTGCATGATTTCGCTTTGGCGAGGTAACCACAACTGTCAAATTAGTAGACACCATAGGATGGTGGTTGGCAGAGGCCCGGCCAGGAGGGAGTGGAGAGTCAGTGTGTAACGGCACAACTGGCTTCAGTGTCGGAAGATGAGTTCTGAAGACGGACAGCGGCCGTGGCAGTACGGATGTGAGCAGACTTAATGCCACACAATGGGACGCTTTCAAGGGGCTAGGACAACACGCTCTTTAGGTTATGCTTATTTTAGTACAGTATAAGTTTTTATTTGTTTGAGATCATCTTACAGATAATAGAAATATATTCACTTCAATACAAAAAAGAAAAGGAAAGGAAAAAGCCCAACTGTGCATATGGGTAAGCACTTTAAGGTTTTTAAAAAAACAAGCCCTGGTGGCTAGAGCACCACGACCCTGCATACGCGCCTGCTCTGAGGGCGTCTCCCCTGCCTGGGCAGACGCCTTCCTCTCCAAGGCCACGGCCAGGAGCAGACGCTGCCACGACTGCTGGGGCTTCTCTGAGGAGCAGAACAGAGCCTAGTTCCCTACGAGTCCTCGCTTCCTCTTGCAGAATCCAGAGACTGTGGTCACTGAAATGGTCTTTGCAGCTGCTCAGACACAAAGACGACAGACACACCACTGGCAGCCGCAGCAAGCCAAGTGCGGCCAAGAGAGGCGGACAAAAGCTATCGGGGTGTCAAAGAAAAGTCAACTAACATTTGGGTAAAAACTCATCATGTGACTAAGAAATAGACATTATGTAATTATGTAATTAAGAAATTTTAACATTATCAACTTGAACCATTTTAAAGAAAATAATTAGCTTATGTCAATGTATTTCTTAAGATGAGAAAAAGCCTTTCTATAGATATATTCACTGCCTTTAAAAGACAGTAAAAGATAGAAACGAACCTGGAGAGAGGAGCACAGTCTGCAAAGGGCTTAGAGTCATGCTTAAAGTGTAGACCAAAAGAAACACAAGAATTAAACTCCACAAAGTGATTTGGGAAGTGCCGACCTCTAAAACTCAGGCAAGAGAGATAAAAGCAATCAGATTAGAATTGTACTTAGTTATGGAAGGAGAGATAAGATTTACATTACCAGAGAGAACGAATGGGGGAGGAGGTCAGGGGGAAAGGACAGGATTCCAGATGGGTAAAAGAAGCCAAGAACAAAGACACTAGGGATGCAAGCTCTGTCATGGGAATCATGAGTTAATCTGCTTAAAAAAGCACCTGGGAAACAGTTAATTCAATGAGTTATAACTGTAGTCATCATTCCAAATGTCTCATTGATTTTTTAATATGCAATATTTTTAGTTTGGCATTTTTCTCAAAATTGATACATACCTTCTTAGTCTGCTAATATAAGTAAATAGCAAAGAAAAAAGAGAAAGTTCAGAAGCTAGTAGCATATTTTATGAAAACGTGATTAAAAAAAAAAAAACTAGGTCCAAAGATACCAGGGTAAGATACGCAAAGATAAACCCAGTGACTTTCTAATGATGATGCTCCTTAAACTTACCAAAGTCAGAGATATTCCCAGTCTTTGTGAGTTGCACATCATAAATATTTAGTGGGAAGATTTCTATTTCATCATAAACCTACAAAAGGTTGAAACAGAGAATTTGATATAATAATGTCTTAAAAAATGATTTTGCCACTTTTCATAACAAAATTTTTAAAATGTTAAGAGTCACTTTAGACGAAGACTGTGTTTCCAACCTAGCCAGGCATGGTGGCACATGCTTACAATCCCAGCCCTGGGAGGCTGAGGTGGGAGGGTTACTATGAGGAGTTCAAGACCTCCCTGGGCTACATAGTGAGACCCTGTCTCAAAAAACCAAACACAAGGGGCTGGGGAATTTAGCTCAGCAGCATTAGTGCCTGCCTTGCAAGTGTGCAGTCGTGAGTTCGATCCCTGGTACATGGTGGGGAGGAACCAAACACACATACATACACACACACACCCATAAAAGTAATGCACACTTGCCTGCTCTTGCACATATTCATATGGTGCAGGAATACAGCACTCAATGCTTTCACCAACTAATTTCCGAAGCTGAAGGCCATAGTGACTGGGGTCCAACTGCCTCATCTATAAAGAAAGTTATTCAGGTTTTGTATTCTTTCTAAATTTATCACAGCTTAACAGGCTCATTAAAAATCAAAGTAGATTTGTCTAAAAGAAGACTGAATATAATTTGCTGACTTTAAAGAAGAGCTCAAATTCAAATGTACAAAAAGGAAGGGACAAATAATTATCTGTAAGAAGGCTTTCTCTAAAAATTATCACTAAAGGCAAGGGACATATCTCTAAGAAACTAGGGTAGAATATGTTTGACAGACTATATCTCAGCATTTCAGCAAATTACATCTTCTTATGTATGTAGGTTGCATCCTACCGTTAAGTTGTTTTCCATTACTAACCTAAGAAATACATAAAATGTGAACAAATTCAGATCCTGCAGACTTCAGAATTGGAAACTTCATACTCCAAAACTTTTCATAAGCAAAAGTCACACACACATACCCTCTTTTTCTTTCTCATCTTTCTTCTCATCACAGTTTTAACAGTGAGAAATTTATTCCTGGACTATGCTCCAGTGAGGACTAATTAGCCCACTGCATCTGACACATTTTTAATACTTAGAAAACAATCAGTATGAGGGTGAATATTATTGATATTGAACAACAACTGTTGGTTTTCTGAATAAAAACCAACATATATTGGAGCAAAAAGTAATTAACTTCTTGAGTAAAGAAGCTACACATGTAAATGTGTATTATCTTAAGGATTCAAGTCCCAAGTAACCAAGGAGGCCTACCTACAATTAAACTATTCACATCTATTAAGTGGGCATAGTTGAGAGTTACAAAGGACTTCCTTTTTATATTATATGAGTGCACTTTCTCTGTAAACCTAAACTATTTAAGCTCTAGTGTGCCACCTGGTGGTACACAATTCTGATCTGTGCTTGTGTTTCATCTCCGCGGACTGTTTTATATACTTTCTCTTCATACTGGCAATAAAGTCCAGTTTGAATAATGAATAAAAATATCAACTCATATCATTTTCCATGAAGGAACTGTTAATGGTTTTGAGTTATTTATCTAACTGGAGAAACATGATCAAACAGCTTATGATTAAATCAAACCACTGCAAAGCTTATGCCACATTTATATATAGCACTATGTCCAAGTAACTTAAACAGCAATAGACATCAACATCATTCTAGAAACAAAGAATTTAGAATCCAAGGGAGATAATATAGGTTCTTATTGAAGGCATGGGATTATGGTCTAACAACTCATTCTTTTAAAGAGAAGGAGAAACAGATTATAAATTAATAAAGTATATTAACAAATACACTAACATGCCCCCTAGCATAGAAAGTGAGGTCTTACACATGACCAAAATCAGAAGGTAGCAGTGCAATACCATTTCTATTCAGAATTATATTAGCACAAGCCATTACCTTGCATGCCAAAGTCAAAATATCTTCCACTCTGTGTTCTGGCTTGATTGTGACAGTAACACCTTGATTATCCTGAAAGTGAATGTAAGTCTGGATTTCCCAGGCGTTGTCTCGGGGAGCGCCATCTACTGCTGACCCATACAGATGCAGGAGGTCATCAACCTGTTTTTACATGCCAGAGGAAAATACAGACAGGTTGGATAAAAAAAATGAAGGAAAGTACTGAAAAGCTGTTCCCTTCACTTATGGAGCAGATACCATAAGCCATTCCATACCACTCACATCACTGGCCTCTTCCAACCCTCCGGGCAGACCAGCCTGTGCTTCCACACTCAGCCCACACAGGCAGAACTCGAGCCAGAGCGGGTCAGTGAAGTCAGCTGACTCCTCCTGCCTTCTTCCCACTACGCCACTTTGCACTTAACTCTGCAGAACACTGCAACCTGTGGATGGTCTTCTCGGTATTCCTGCTTAGGCTTATGGAGAAGGCACTGTGAAATTTCCATCTAAACTGCAATCCAACTTTCCAGTGAATTCTCACCCATGGCCACTGAAATCTTTCTGCATCTTATCCTTGAATTGCATTTAACTTGCTCCAAGCACAATTTTTCCCTTCTTTTATTTTTTACACTAACTCTTAGTCCAGGGGAAATTTTTGTTCCATCCTTCAGCTATTTAACATATAGACACAGTTAGGAAATCCCCCAAAACACACCAACTTCAGGAGTCTTTCCTGAAAGAGTTTCCTAAATTTCACCACCATAACCATTTGATGACTTTAAGCTAATATGTTCTCCTCTATAACAAACATAGCTAACATTTGTTAGGCAACTTCAATTGTTTTTCCTCTAGCTCAGTTCTTGAATTTTAGCATCGCAGGAAACAAAAAGTCACAGACTGTACCACTTAACCAGGGAAGTGTGATCTGGTAGAAGACATCAACTTTGCTAAGCCTGAGCACCTATTCCGTAAAATGGGACATTACTATTATAATTATTACTCAAGCTTACTCCTTAGTTACATAAATTTAGTAAACAAAGGGGGTCATATATTTGAAAACACTTTATCTATCTGAAAATGTTATGTGTAGATTCAATGCTATGAGATTATTTTATACCACTTATTACTAATGAATGATTTCACTTTTAATTTCATGCATTTTTAAAACACAAACCAAAAAATCCTCTTATATAGGATTTAAAAGGTACAATAGATATAATAAAGAAATTCCAAAAAAAAGGTTTGGGCAAAGCGATGGAAGAATCCATTTTTCTGTGTTGTCTTCATGAAAATGTGGTGCTCAACTTTTTAGTGACATTTCTGGATCTGTCGTGGATCTGTCACTTTCAGCACATTTTCCTTGAAAGAAGATTGCAGCCAGAATGAATGTCCCCTCACATGCCAACGAGAAAGAAAGACAGAGGAGCAGAGCCAGGGATGCCAGGAACCAGCCTGGATGCTACAATTCCTGAAGACTCCTGTCTCACACAGGTCACATGTTTTCTCGGTTCATTTTCCCAGGTGCAACTTTTTTTTTTTTTTTTTTTGTCATCTGCAACTTTCAACTATACAGTGGGTTCAAGCAGGTACTTGGGCAACAGCAGGGGCTGCCTTCAAGGTGCAGGCCCCACTTCGGACACCATGCTTCTTGAGAAGGAAACTGAAACTCCAGCAGAGGTCACTGTGGAGTTAAAAAAAAAAAACACCACAGGAAGAGAAAGGCCAGAGGAAATCACAGTCCAGTCACTGCTATTTAATTCTGCACTTTGGGAACAGAACAAGTAGAGGACAAAAGAGCATTACAAATGTGGAATTAATTAATTATAACCAGTTAGAACTATGTTTGGTACTTACAGATCTCATAGCCTATTTTAAGCTTTGCCCTTTGGGAGAAAAAACCGGACTGATTTCCTCAAGAAGCATAACATTGGACAATGTTATCCAAGCAGAACATACACAAAATGATACAAAAATCCACAGCTATGCCTTCGCTGCCCTTCTGACCCCATCCTTTCCATACTGCATCACAGGAGGCTAGCGGAAATCAGCTCTCAACCTGTTGCCAGTTCACTTACCACTCACAACGGCCTCTCAGGCCGACACCATGATCCCCTTGCTTAAAAGCAAAAAAATAAGATACAGAAAATTCTGGGAACTTTCTCAAACTCATACAACTAGTGATTCCGGTTCTATGGGGATTTAGCTCTGGAAGTCTGGTGTCCGCCTGCATGTATCAACGTTATGCTATACAGAAAATCAGCCTGGCAGTCAACTCCCCACAAGATGGAAATGCTCTAATGCTCTCAATTCGTTTCCATTATTCTACGGCATTAGCCATGTTCCAGTAGAACAAAAATGGCTCACGTGACATTCCCCTGAGTGGAACCCTCCTGCCCTGAGACCCACGCCCACTCCAACTTCCCGCTGCCCTACCGAAGCCATACATGTCCTTCATTCAGCCTTATTTCAACAACTGCCCTCTGTCTCATGAAGTGCCCCCTCCCCCACCTCTAACTCCTCTCAATTAGATGAGCCTGCTCACCTAGGTTCCCGGCACAACATCAAGCAGAGTCCAGTTCTCATGATAGTTCATTTCAATTCTCCCTGCCACCGCCACTTCCAGAGAAGCAGCACAGCAGAGGCTTTGTCCTCCTCACCTGAGCCTCCTTCAGCCCTTAATGTGTCATGCTTCACTCAAAAACACAACACACACCTGTCAGCCGTGACTAGAAATTCGCATCCTCTCTTAGAAGGTCAAGGTCATCTATCTGCCTCTGATTCAATTCTTGATGCTCCCCAAATTGCAAGAGGAGAAGTTAACTCATTATTAAAAGGGGAAAAGTCCTGGCCAAGAGGAAAGTATGCAAAGGGATAAATGGAGGGATGGAAGGACAAATATTTCTATTACATTCGACTGAACACAGCTTTGTAGATACAACTGTGTGGAGGCATCACTTCCTGGGTCCATACTGTTGACCTAAGATCTAGTGAGCGATAGGAGAAAAGGTGCCTATTAAAGCCAAGGCCATCAGAGATTCACATGCTCTTCAAGACACTGGACAAGGAAAAATGAGATGCAATTTTTGCTGAAATACACACATCCCTTAAGTGTATACAAGTCAAGAAAAATAAAACCTAGCTATGCACAAGAAGCACGAAGAATGTGAATTAATTAGAACTAGGAAATAAACCTATTTTGGGCTTACAGATCTCCTAGGCTATTGTAAACTTCGTCCTTTTGGAGAAAATGCCAGTTTGATTCCCTCCAGAAGGGTCAATGGTATTCAAGCAGAAAATACACATTTTAATTTCTTTAAACCAGATAAAATACTCTACTACACTCTTTCCATAAAAGAATCAGAGAATTTTGAAAATAAACACAAAAAAACTAGCCCATGTGGAGAATTCTTTTCCCATCATACCCTTTCCAAAGGTGTGACCTTGGTCTTTATAACCATTCACCCAAAATTCCATGGTTCACTACTGTTGGCAGGATTGCTGTGTACAAACCCTACACCTCCCTCTTCCACTGCACCTGATCCCAACTACGTGCCCCCAAAAGTGACCTATTGCTTAGTCAAGATTTCCAGTACCTAGAAAATACAAAATGGAGGTAGCAAAAACGTAACGCCAGAAAAAAAGGGAAAGTTGAACCCCAAACTGGCCTTATTAGGCTTAGACAACCTGCTTAACCCACTATCTCTGCACTTCCATTTCTGCATCTTTTAAAAAAGACTGAAAACAGCAATCTCACAGCAGAACCGGGAGACCGATGTGAAGGATGATATTTAAAAGACATAATCTGCAAAGACTGGCTGAAGTTGAGCCTGGATAGTGACACTATCCTCCCCTGGGCATCATCACCAGAGTTCAGCCATGGCCACTGCTGAGAATCATTTCTCTTCCAAAACCTGGGGCACCTCGGGGGGCTGCTGCAGCAGACCCCCTGACAGTCCACCTCCCACCAGCCATCCACAAAGCAGGTACATCCGTAAGCCACAGCCACAATGCACTAACCAGTTAACATTTGCAAACTGCTTTAGCTGTCCTTGGAGGGCAACTTCTACAGAAGCATTTATTATCATCATTATTACATTAATGGTCCTGGAACCACATGTCAAATTACTTCTGCTTAGTACGCCGCGCAGAGAGAAAATGGAAACTCTGTGTGTTCTCACAGCAGATGCTTTTGGATCAAATGGCTCATAATTACTACTTGGATCACTGAAAGGAAGTGAGTAGCAAAATCACAATCTGGCTGTCAAAAATGGGCCCGCACCACCACACTTGCTGATAAAAGTAGAGTATTTGCAAGTGAGATGAGGAGACAACACAAAAGCAGTTATCTGCTCTTGGCTTTCTTAATGGTAAGATGTCATACAGGAGAAAGTGTTTACTTCCTTCCTGGGCTAATGCCCTAACATCAGCTATATGCAGAGAGAGAGAGAGAGAGAGAGAGAGAGAGAGAGAGAGAGAGAGAGAGTATATACATGCATGCACATGAACTGTACTTGTGTGGGGGCTATGCAGAACTCCAGATCAGCATTCTGTTTAAAAAGATCATGCTATGGTCAAGAGCCAGTGCTTTCATTCACATTCTTCACTTGAGAAACCAGCAGAAGGTTTTTTGGAGGTTTTTGGGGGGGTTATTATTTTTTTTAACAATTCATAGCTAGTAACTACTAAGGTAACAATACTTCATTCATTCGCTGTCACAGAAAAGCGAGACCCCCTAAGCCTGTTTTCCAGGACAGACCCAGCGGCTGCCATGAGGTCTGCAGTGGAGCTTCTGAGGCAGCTGCCATCCTAAACGTCCTCTGGGATTTGTTGTCACAATCTCCATAACAAATGTCTCCCACCAAACTCTGTGTGAGACTCTTTATTACTCACCAAGAAGGAGGCTATGAAAAGCTTTCATTTTTGGCTAGCCAAGGTATCCTTTAAAAAAAAAATCACTCAAATAAGACTGGCTTTAGTCCAGACTTAACAGATTTCAAATTAGGGTGACTCACTGCTGGGTTGTTAGTGATGAACCAATTAAAGTGGAATATTTAAAAATGCGCCCCGCCCTGCCCTTGCTGCAGCCTTTCGGGGCTACTGGGATGGACATAACACACTCACTGTATAAAAATAGATGGTTTGTGCAGGTCATAAATATTCTTCAGGAGTGATCAGCAGAGAAAAACTAGTAAAATTTATTCAGCCAGCTATTGGCAGAAGTCCCAAAATATGAAAAAATAAATAAATTATACCTCCAGTTCTAGCTGCAATTCAATTTGAACCTAGTTATCTGAGTTTTTTGGTACAGAAACAATATAGGCACCATTAAATTAGTCCCATAAATGAAAGAAGCATCTTCAGCACCCCTGTATCAGAAGTGAGACTCAGTTAAAACAAAGAAGAATAAGTAGATAGATACAGGTGGATGTTATAATAGTTTCCTCTTACCCTTATAGTTTTGGTGAAATTTGCCCATTAAGTTTCAAGATGTGCTAACTTGAACCCAATTCAAATAAACACAATTTATTGTCAAAGTCCACAGTTAAGTTCTGCTAACAACAAATGCTCTGATGATGTCATTTCCTAATTTTTAAAGTAATAATCTCAGACATTTACATAATCCCCTTAAAAAGGATACAACCATAAAACTCTGGGCTTTCACAGTAGATGAAACAGTTCTTCTCAATCACTGAGATCAGATGCTTCTTTTCAACTAGTAAGGGACAAAATCTAATATAAACAATAAAAATAGTAAGTATTTGCCCTTGACATGTGCTATAGGTTTGAAATATATACGTCACCTGAGGATATTCACAGACTATCCAGACCTAGGTCCTGCTTATAAGCTTTCCTGGGAAACTCGACATATACACAGAAGGAGGGCAGACAGTAAAAGGAAAGACACAGTGAGAACCAAGCAAATAACTCAAGAGCTGCCGCCACCACAGTCAAGTCAGACCCCTGGAGGACAGTGTGACAGACCTGGACTTTGAGTAGCTTTTGCAGATACACAGAAACAAAGGGGCTGGGGTGCATTTATTATGAAAACTTGGCTAATCTGATGACATGATTTATCAAAAGGAAGATTTGGGTTTGGCTCCCTAGCCCTCCACCTTACCCTGCTGCGATGGCCAAGTCAGCAAATGGGGAGCACAAAATGTGTGACTTCAGAGACACACAGTGGTGGGCCGAGCACCTCCATCACATATCGTGCCCCGTGGCTGCCCTGAACCTCAGGGATGGGAGTGGATGAGGAGCATGGTTTGGGGCAGAAGATTTCCTAATCCATTTGGGGCTTGTCTTACAGGAAGCAGGTCACCAAAGGTGGAGTTGCCACTCATGACGAGCAGTTTCAACAATGACGGCGCACTGTGCTGGTGGGCACCGATCTCGCCTGAAGGAGGATCTGTGGCTGTGCTACGTATTTCAGGATGGCTGGAAAGTTCCTCAGTCCTGTCACAGTGCCTGACACTCCACTGGTCCTCATGATTTTCAAATGAAATTTCCAATCCATCAATTTATTGAAGAATATTGCCAGCTTCTATTAAAGCAATACTGTTTGCCCAAGTCTGTTATGACTGATTTCTCAACTTCAACAAAGAGCTCAGAGCTTAGAAACAAAACTGAAGATAAAATGATGGGGAGGGGGATTTAAAGAAAAACATCCCTAATGTTTAACACAGCTTAGTAGGAAAGAAGTGAGTCCAGAAAAGGTTCAATAAAATGGCACAGGAGCATTCAAACCATCTTCATGCCAGCCCCAAACTTCACTTAGGAATAGTCCTAAGGATTTGTTCTGTCATAAATAATTATGAAGACAAGAAAGAGACACTGTTCAGCTTCTCTGAAGACAGACACTGAGAGTGCCCTAGAAATACAGAAGCTGCTCATACACAGCACAGAATGCTCCATGTATGAGAAGACCCTCAAGAATCGTAAGACAAAAACACAATTTGAGACCACTAAATTTTGGATGAAGGTAAGCACTGCTAAGGGACAGGGAAGTATAAATGAAAGATGCTATTATGACTTTAGTCATAGCCCCTAATTTTAAAATGATTTTAGAAGTTTAGATACCTCCAAAATGAATTGCCATTCAGAGAATCTCTTAATTTTTCATTTTGACTACATTTATTTTCAACAGATTAATGTAAAGATTCTGAATCAGCATTCTCTACTCTATTGAGCATTGATTGTGTTACCAATTTAAAACAAGATGGCTGCTGCCTGCAGCCAAATTTACCTCACTGGAGTTAGTGGAGATTTGAGGTAACTGAGTTCCAGAAAATCCATGGCTGCCACTGGAATCAAATATCTGACAGATATGGGGGGAAAAAGACTAATGAAATGACTGCAATGTTCATTTAGCATCCTATCTTTTTCAGTATTTAAAAATATTTATACTTCATAAACCTTTATTTCATAATTTATACTACCATTGTAATGTAAAATTTTGAAGAAAAGTTGCTTTCCTTTCATGAGGAGTTAACATATTTTACATTTTTATGATGTCATTTATTATTCAAATCATCCTGAATCTTGATGATGCTTTTAACCAAGTACTTATTTCTGAAGATCTCAGAGTTGGCAAAGTTACCAAAATCAAGCTTATAATTATTTTTTTAATGTGCACAGAATACATTTTGGAAGATAACAATGTTAAATGTGGTTGTGTCTGGAGAGATTAGGATTCATTTTCCAAGTTTTATCTTATAATTTTTATAGACCATTAACATTTAAGACCTTTAACCATTTAAGAAAACAACTAAATCAATTTTATTCAGTTACATAAATACCAACACTGTAAAATTGGTTTTACATCTTTTGAAACAAAAAATGTTCAGCCAAATGCTTTTGTTTATTAAGCAATCTCCTGTTGAGAACCTTTACCACATATGCCTGGTAATTAGCTTTCTACAGCTAAGAAAAATAAGCAAGTTATCAAGTTATTTATTAAGGTATCACTCAATTACACTTGGTTGGCTGTCTTGATTAAAATCAGAATTGGTTAACAACCTTAAACATTACAGAGTTCAATTCAGAAAGCATTAGCCAATCATTTAGAATTGACTACAATCTATAATGAAAATGTTTCTATTTATAACCAACAGATGATTACTATTTACAACCATATTAAAATATATGTACTATAACTTTAAAGTGTGATATTCTTTAGGTGTAGGAGAATACAAAAACAGGGGTCACATAAAAGAAGTTACATGCAGAAGCAGACATGGTGGTGCATGCTTGTAATCCCAGCACTCAGGGGGCTGAGGCAGGTAGGATTGCCATGAGTTTGAGGCCAGTCTGGGTTAAATAGTGAGTTCGAGGCCAACCTGAACTGCACAGTGAGAGCTTATTCAAAAAAAAACAAAACAAGTTTCATGGAATTTTTTTCTGTCTTTCAACCAATCCACTTCCCACTACCTCTAACTATTGTTTCAACAGGCCTAAGACATTGATACTAGCCCATTGTTATCTAATTCACAAAAGTATTTTACACAATTGAATAGCCATATACAAATCAGATAATAAAGTTCAAGAAACATGACTTTCTCGGATGACACTGAAGCATATTCAGAATAGCAACCCACTGAAAATAAGTACAAGAACATTTTCTCTATTCACTTGTACCATTAGATCATCTAACTTTATCTTTTCGATGGCTTGAAAAATAATCCTAATATAAATAAACCAACAAGATAAAATTCAGTAATATAAACTATATTCTAGGCATTATGAAATACTTCAGATGTGCATATTCAAAATGCCTTGAACATAGTTAACTGTACTTGGCGATATGTTAGCAATAAATGATCGAGCTTTCTTCTTGATAAAATGTTTTAAAAGCCATTACCCCTTGAGGGAAAATATACAGCAGCAATTTCCCAGTAACTCAGGACTTTGGACTCAGGCAGGTGAACATCCTAGCTCTGTGCCTCTGCTACCAGTGAACGGTGTGTGTGTGTGTGTGTGTGTGTGTGTGTGTGTGTGTGTGTGTGTGTGTGTGTAAGGTTCAGCTTTCCACATGGCAGGTAAGTGGGCTGACAAACTACCTGCTTTATATTTTAAGGCTTGAGTAAGCAAAAAAAAAAATCTAACACTATCAGTAGAACACAGTTGCAGTGGCTCTGGTGATTATTAATTTTCTACATTCATTTTGATATAATTGCTATGGAAAAAAATAAGTATTTGTACTAAAGATAATGAAAGGTATAGATTATTTCCTAATAAATCTTTTTTGTTGTTGTTGTTCCAAAACACTACAAAAGGTGTGTCTGCTTCTTTGGGCATGCTGGAGCAGACAGAGCAACCTGTGTATTTCATGTAGGAGCAAAAGGTTCCGCTAGAGTTGGACGGGTTTGATTCCTGAAGAACTTCCATCCCATATGAACATTAATGGTTTGCAGCAGGCAGAGAAGAATGGGTTTCAGGGAGGTCACTTCAGGCTGTTATTCCTCCCATGCTCAACACTCACCTGAGTGACAGAAGCTCTTTTCTCTTTCCCTCTCCTTGCCAGGGTGTCCAGCCCTTTTAAGGAAGAAAATATGCCCTTCTTGCTCCTCCCTCGCTGGGTCAGTGAAAGCGTTCTTTTTCGAAAAGCAGAGTCATCTCTAGAACATACCTAATTTAAAAAACAGTTTTAAAAAATCTCAAAGTGTATTTTGTGAGTGATGGAAAATTAATAGTCGTCCTAACCAAAACAAGCTCTGCTTGCAATATATACTTTTTGATCAGTGTTAAAGACTCCTGCATGTTTGATACACCAGAAATATACCCATTATATAGATATCTCTTATCTAGGAGCACAAACATAGTTAGAACATTCAGATCTCACTACAGTAGGCAGCAGCAGCAGTGAAACAACCTACAGACCTTCCAGACTGAGCCAGTTCAAGACACAGACACTCCTACCAAATTAGGAGTGATTTCAGGAAACCCAAAAGGACTCTCTGGAATATAGGTAAGCACCTTCCATCAGCTTTCAACCTTCACAGCACTGATGCTATTCCTTGGAAACACCCCAATCACTGTTATGAGGACACAAAGGCAAGAAGGCAGATACAGATCTGAATATGTAGTAATTGCCCACTAGCTACTAGATTCCCAGAACCAGCAGTAGAGAAACGTAGGGACTCTTTACAGTCTCCTTCCCTCCATCCACTCTGGGTGACCTGGTGTCAGTTATTGGACTCATGCAGGCCGAACTGAAGGAACCAAGCTACAGCAAGGGAAGCAACTACAATCTTCTCTGAAGGGTGCTGTCACAGCCTCCCTTGGAACTTACCAGAGCATGGAATGAAGAAACAGACAAGATGCCCAACCGGCCAAGGGCCAGCTTGGAGGGGCGGCTGGTGGCAGCAAGCAGGCTCTTGGGGTTCGGTAACTCCCCACCTTGTAAGCTGGCCAGGTAGCAGCGCATTCTGAACAGATCCATGTGAAATTTCTCCAGATTCTGTTCCCACTGCTGGATCTTAAAAAGCAAGAACAGAGGTAAACAAGTTTGTGTAAGTCATGAAGAAAATGCAATCCCTTTCACAAACCTCAAGGAAAACTGTTTCAGCTGGAAATGAATGATTTGAATCCACCCTCTCCACTCTGCCCTTGTAATAAAGTGCACTGGGTCACACAAGATTGCACTTCAGAAAGACAGTCCCAAATGAAGGAGGCTAGTCCCAACACAGTGACAAACTGAAGTGGCACTATCTCTGGGGAGCTCCAACACTAAACCATGCAGACTTAAAATGAAAGTAGAAATACAGCCCCCCAACCTCGTTTCATTATCCTTTACATTTATAGCCTCTGATCCTAAACTGGATTAAGTGAACTGCACACAGACAGATGCTGGCTACCAGAAAAGGGTGCTTTTACATTCCTCTGCATGCCGGGTAATGACTCGAAACAAGATGAAGCCAATGGACTTCAGGGATAAAGATACATAAAGCTTTTAAGCTATTTTAAGTATCTTAGAGAATAACCACCATCTGTATATCTGAATAAAATTAAAGCATCTAATAGTCGTATTATAACAAAAATAACTACGAGCTTCTTTCAAAACTGAAGTCACAACTAGGAACAAGACAAACTCTGGGGACTATGTTCTGTTCTTCCAAGAATGTCACCACCTGTTACATACAGGCCTTATCTCCATTCAAATCCAAATTAATAGGTGAAGAGAGGCTCTAATGACTTGTTGATATAGTGCTTAGGAACAGAGCAGAAAGCTAAGTTTCCAGAGTCATGACAGCAATCTCAGAATGCCAGCAGGCTGCCACGGCAGGCTTGTGATACAGGATTCCATAAAAGAACTATGCTGCTTCCTTTGCAATGTTTTGCCCCAAACATATGCTAAACTTCCAAACTAAAGTTTCCATGCTAATATTTAATTCTCCATAAATGATCATGTGAAGGATTTCTAACATTAAGTGCTATGTTGTTTTCAGTTTCTCCCCTTAGAAAAGTTACAAATTCTCATTATTCCCCAGACCTCTACCAAGTTCTTCATATCTGTCTCTTAGGAAGGTCACTGATCAATTTTCTGTATGAAAAGAACTGACAGCTATGTGACCTAAATAAGTAGTGTTGATTCATCATTGTTTGTCAGTAAACAGTAAAGTTACAGAGCACACTGAAACAATCTCAGCACTCACAATGAATTGAACCTGGGTTAAGATTCTATGTCTTTATTAGTGACATGATCATTCACTGCCATTAGCCTTTGAATGAATAGCACAATGACTTGGTAGCTTTTGACAATGCAGATGGCCAAGGCTTATGCCTGAAGAGTCTACCCCTTAGGTCCGAGGTGAGGGTTGGGAAAGCATCTGTGGTGATTATTAATAATCTCTCAGAAAGTGTGAGAGGAAAACATTTTTTCAAATGTAAATAGAAGTCAGTTTCCTGAACTATTATTCTATATGCTACTTCAGTGAACTTCAATAGTAGTAATAATCACTAAAATAGAAATGTTATCTGACAGCACATTTATTAGGGTGTTTCTGGAGTTTCCCTCCTAACATTATCAAAACTAAAATGTCCAAAATAAATTCCTATAAACCAAGACTGCTTCCTCCTTTTCTAAATTCCTTACATACTACCTATTATCCCTAACCATGTGTTTATTTTTTAAAGATAAGTAACAGGACATGATACTAAAAATGCCAACTATGATATAAAGTTTTCATCCCTTTTAATGTCCATGTACAAAACACAAAAATGACATGGATGGAAAAAATTTAAGGAGGCTTTCATTATCTTTCATTGGAAAAGGAAAATTTTTCAACAAAATCACAGGGCGAAACTAGCATTTTTAAGCACTGACAAAAATTCAATGCAGAAGTTTCCTCTCTATTTCTAACATAGCTGTATTCATGTCATGGGCTCAGAGAGGTTATGGTCTGCTATAGAAAAGTAGGAGGGGGAAGAGATGAAGCCTAATGATAAAAATAACAAATGAATCAAATGAATAAATGACAAGATGACAATCACATTCCTGCCACACCCAACACTCCTTAAAAAATATTTTCTAGCATGTAATCATTTAATTGTAGTATTTGGCCAGTTGTCCATTTCTAGATTTGGCCTACATGATAATTTGATTTTCCTTTTTGATAGATTAAGACGAAAACATCTATTCCATACTTTTAATACTAAAACTTATCTTCATATAAGAAATTAGTGACACAAACTAACAAAGTTAACTAGTAGTTAGAACAACCAGGTAAAGTTTAGAGAATCTGTTTGGGGGTTTGTTTTATTTTGTTTTGAAATGAAATTCACTCAGTTTTATAGCCACTGCACATCCAATTAAATCAAGCAGAAAAATCCAAATTATGAGAACAGGTAAATTAAGGATTTGTTTCTAATACAAAACAATTCATCCCTTGGCAAAACATCATCTGGTTTACCAAAGTTTTACTGAGAAGCAATAGAGCTTACAGGGAAGAGCACTGATCTGTGTTAAAAATCCCAGTTCGGGCACTCATCAGAAAATTTATTTCATTTAAGGGTTCACTTACTCCTCCCCTAAATGGGTACAATATACAAAATGTGATTGAAAAATATGGTGAACGTTTACATTTTTAAAAATGTACTACAGTAAAATACACATTGCTACTAATCCCACTCAAAATATTCCCCCACCTCCTTTACTCCCCTGATCCCATTTTCTTGCTACTTTCTAAAGCAGCTCTAGAAGTCCTCTTTCATGAGTGTCTTTAGCGGCACTGCAGTGGTGACCTCAATGCTTCAGTGACTTTAGAACCTTTATATTTCACGTTCATTTTACCTTTGAGTAGGAGCCAGAGATTGCATAGTGCCCCATGCAGTGAATGTGGATGATGGACAATACACCACAAATGTTTTTACAAACCTGCCTTTTGACTAAATGGCACTCAGGAGTAGCAGTCACAGTATCTTATCAGACCTTACACAATCACTCACATAAAAGGACTCCAGAACTGTGGTGGCAAGAAAGAAGGAATGATTGAGTTCAAAACAAGGAAGGATTAAAATAAGGTCTTTTACTATAACTTTTATTTAAACATTCACCACATATTTCAGTCACACCAGTACACACAACCTCATGGAGTTATGAAATTCCATACAATGATGGCCCGAGATGAGGTCTCTGATAAGTAAACCAGGGAGGGGAAGGAGACAGAAGGAAGGGTTTGGTCAGCAGGACAAGGAAAGGAAAGGCTGGAAGGAAAGATACCAAGAACACAAAGTAAAGGCTGGGTGAGGCAGACTCAGGAAAAATATCATTTCACCCAATAAGCAGGAAAAATCCCAAGTTCACAAGAGGAATGGGTGCGTCCACTCACTAACTCCAGCAAAACTCCAAGAGTTCTTTAGGAGCACATGGCTGTAGCAGGAAGCAGCTTAGCCCCAAGCAGATAACTATAAAACAAAGTGATGCAAGCAGTGACAAAAACACACAAACCAAGAATCATGGGACTATGGACCAGGCCCTGATGCTATAGGTAGGAGGGTGAAGGACAGCCCCCTGGAGGAGGTAACCCTTCTGCCTGCACCACAGATGTGGAGGGGAGAGCCAGGTGACGAGGGAGGAAGACAGTGGCACCTGCATGGCCTGCAGCTGTGGTCCTCACTGCTGAAGTCAGGCCAAAGGGGAGGAAAGGAAGAGTGAGCTGGGGTCCTACAGGAAGTCTGGAGTTTCTGGGCAGAGGTCAGGTGAAGAGTCTTGGAGACTTCATCTTGCCAGCAACAAGACAGCTGTTAAGGGGTCTGGGATCAGGGCTGCTGTCCAGATGCAAACCTCACCAGTGTCCCAAGGAAGATGCATCTGAGGGAGGGCAAAACAGCAGCTTTCTGCAGTAGTACCAGGAACAACATTGCCACTCACTCCTAACCATCTGCCGAAACATCGAAACTACCAAGGCACCCTGCATTGTTCCAGAGCACCCTGTCTTTGCCTGGACTGCACCTCTTGGGAATGCCCTTGTCTGATCCTCTTCTAGTTAATTCCTCATTTTTCAGGAAGAGATTCGAGCATGCCTCCTCCAGGAAGTCGTCCAAGACCCGAGTCGTAAATCCCTGTCAACTTCTTCCCCAGCCCTCTGGGACATCATCTGCTCTGAATCCGTTCTATGATGCTGAAAATATATGCTCAACTACCTCTCATCCCCTTTGACTGACTGCACCCAAAAGCATGGTTTTCTGAACCCCTAAACAGGGCACGCTGGCATCACCCGGAGTGTGCATTTAATAAACACTCACTGAACTAAACCAAAGTCTATTCTCCTGCCTAAAACACTTCATCATCTTGCTACTGCCTGCTGAGTAAAGTCCTAGTCCTCATCCAGGCCTCCATAAACTGGCCTCATCTCCCACCCAAGGGCGAATCACAGAGTCCAGTCGCCAACAGTTTATTCCCCAAAGTGCCTCCTGACACGCACACTGTTTTATATTTTCGTCAAAGCTTCATTCACATTGTTCACCTCTCCACAGTTTTCAGTTGTCTAAATTCAGCGCACCCTCTTCATCATTTTAAACCCTGAGGTAAATACTTAAAAGAAGGTCCACAAAACACACAGCAACGCAGCCCCCAGCTAAGCATTGTCTCTGCGCCACAGGATCCTGGTAGCCTCTCTGCTGCTCTCTCAGCCATGGCACAGTGGGGACCCCCTCCCCAAAGGCACACAAGGAGACAGGCTGGGGGAAGCCATCTGGGAGGACGCCAGGACCGCCTGAGGGTGGTGAAGCCCTGTCCTTATTTACTTGTTTGAAATAATAAGCGGAAAGGAAACTAAAGTACTAACTGGACTTAATTTACAACCCTCCCGCCTCAGAACTTCAAAGCCTCTCCAGCATGTGGCCGCTCGGCATGGCCTGCTCTGCATTGGTCACGCTCAAGTGAAAGCTGCATCATCCTGCCCCCAGGAACACCCGAGAGGCCTGAGGACCAGACCATCGGATGGTTTATTTTAAGCAAAGCATGTGACCCCATTATGACGGTATGAAACTCGGCCATTAATATTGTGATAATGTCTTTTTATTAGGAAAAGGCA
Organism: Hydrochoerus hydrochaeris; assembly: GCA_004027455.1. Lineage (NCBI taxonomy): Eukaryota > Metazoa > Chordata > Mammalia > Rodentia > Hydrochaeridae > Hydrochoerus > Hydrochoerus hydrochaeris. Next base: position 216,275 of record PVLA01002540.1, on the reverse strand, counting down.
TTAACAGTGATATTTCTCCACCCACATACTTCAAAAATAAATAACTAAATAAACCCATTCCGGAGATCTGATCTTGCATGATGTCATCTACACTGTGCATTCTGCTAGCTTGGGATACATTGTGACTAGATTTGAGGTTCTCAGAGTTTCTGAGGAAATCACTAAAAACAAAGTGTATAGTGGAGCTGAGATTTTTAGATGCTAAATGGACAGAGCTCTCCTCTTTCACAGAAAGTTTTAAAGGCAGTTCAGAGAACACTATACACATTTAGGATGTTTGGTCTCAACCTGTGGATACTTTTTCCTTTGGACACATCACAAGCTTAGGTCAAAGAAGATCTCATAAAAGCAATTCCAAACATGTGTTTTCATTGCCCCTTGAATATCTCTTAGCCATTGTGTCTGCAAGTAAAGAGTAAACAGCTCTCTTTGGAAACCTTCTGGCAAATGATCTGGGCCTAGTGGGCCCAGCAGATGTCATTCCTGTCACCCACTGCAAAGACCTGTTGGGACACAGGATTAAATTATAACCTAAAACATTGCCAATGTGATGAGGAGAGTATTTGTAGGCAGAATTTCTGAAGATGAATCCAAATGGTTCCTTTCCAGAAAGACACAAGTATGCTATAGGAAGGATTGTGTGTATGCAAAGCAAGGGTTGGGAGTGGGGAGGAAGCAGGAACGGGTAGGGGCAGGCACGGGAGAGGGAAGAACGGGTATGAAAATGCAGTAGTAATGAGGATGGTACACCTAACATAAGGTGATGATTCTGTCCAAGAGTAGGTAATGGGCTACCAAGGATAATGATCCTGACTCTTTAGAACACCTCCCCTCCAGGTTCCTCAATGGCCTGAGCCCTTAGATTTGTGCAAGTTTATGCTAAATCAACCTCCCCTCCCAATCTGAGAACAGCACCAATTGTGACATCACCCAGTCAGCATTTACCAACCACGGGTGAAGGAATAAAACCACACTGGATGAAAATTCAAAAGTTTTAAAAGCCATTTGCTTGAACTTCTTGTGGTCACAAAAAGGATGGACACAAAACACAAACACACAAGTGCAGGGGCTGAGGGCCTCTCAAAGGAGCCAAATTTCCCTTCTCTCTCCTTAAACCTAAATACCTGCCTTAAATGTAAGGACTTAAAAACTCCATCTTTGGTGTTCCTTCCAGGAGACGAAAACATGGCTCCAAAGCTAACCTAAGAAGAGTCAAGAAAAGTGAAAGCCATGCTTTTCCGTATCACAATCCGACAAGAGGGTCTTCTTTCCAGTGTTATAATCCATGTTTACAGTGTGTAGTGATTACAGTGCTCACAGGGAGCTAGTACATGCACAGAACACATCTTCTCACCCCCTCACCTCCCTCCCCCTCTATCTCTCGCTTTGTTTCCTCTTGCAAAAAAGCTCCCTTTTTTCTATTATCTTTTATTTTACTCTTTATTTATATTTTTGGGGTCCCCATATAAAAGAAATCGAGTGACTTTTAAGCTTATGTATCTCATTTCTTGCACTTAACATTATGAATCAATTTTCCTACCAATGATGCAAGTTCCCCCTTCTTTATGGTATAGTACTCCATTGTGTATAAATACCATATTTTCTTTATAAATTCATCTTCCAATTCCAAGATTAGCTATTATTAATTAGTATTACAAATTGTGCTTCTATAGACATAGGCTTGTACATATGCTACGAGAGTTTTGATATGAATGCACTAAATACTCTGTGATACTGGACTCTGCAGGTGACATCTCTAACAGACAGGCTGTGGTGACTGGAACTTGGAACTTCAGGACCACAGGTAAGGTGTCATATAAAGAGAACACCAGGATAACCAATTCTTCAAGCCCTCTGACCGGTCACTGCCCTCAATAGAGCAGCTGATGTCACACACTGCACTGCACAGAGACAGCGGGGTGGGAGGCCCAGCCAGGCGGCCTCAGGGCCCTAACTCCTCCCAGATGTCAGCAAACAAAGCAGGGAGAACAAACTGTGCTCAGCGACAGCAGCTGTTTTCTAGTCAGATCCCAAAACACCCTGCCAACTTCTGCCTGCTTTTTTGGTGGATCAGATTCCTTCTCACTTCTGTGTTAAAAGTACTTTGCAGCTTGGCGTCTGCTGACAGGTGCTATTGAAATAAACGGCACATCATGTCTGAGGAGCAGACCCACTTGGAAGCACAGGAACTATCCTTGACATTCCATAGAAAGAAAGGAAACCATGCACTCAAGCATATATTGTCCATATAAACGATCGCACTCCTTTGTGTCATTGTGTCGGGGCCCTCGTGGCTGCATACCCAGGCCAGAGTGATTTCCCTGCCACTGCCTTTCCACACTTCAGTCCACCCTCTAACCATCACCTGACCAATCTCCAAAAACTACTTACATGCAATCTTTCCACAACTTAGAAATGTGTGTTCCCCCGCTGAATACATAGGATAAAAAATAAAACTCACATCTCAGTTTTACATCCAAGACTGCTCTGGCTTGAAGGTGTATATTGCCCTTAAATTCCTATGTTCAAATCCCAACTCTCAAAGTGACAGTATTAGGAAGTGGGGCCTCTGAGGCAGTGATTAGGTCCTATTGGCAAAGCCCTGGGGAACAGGATTAGTGCCCCTATGAAAAGGGGTTCACACAGCTCCTTCCACCTCCTCCATCGGAGCAAGAAGACACCATCTGTAAACCAGGAAGCAGGCCCTCTCCAGGCCAGGAATCTGCTGACCTCTTCTGATCTGTATTATGTCCAAACTGCTGTGTTACTCTGGATTTTTTTTTAAGAACTTGATTTCTCTATAAAATTTATCAAGTAAAAATCATGAAAAATGCAAGACTATACCAACCTATCTTCACTCCACTCCTCACTCAAGTTTCCAAATCATTTACCAACTAATTTCAGAGCGGGGTACAGTAGGCACTATTGTGCATCTCCAGGTGTCTCTTTGGAGACAGAAGATTCTTTCCCAGGGGTGCTCAGAGTTCTCTGATGCAGCCTCTCTGGAAACTGACCTCACCTGAACACCTCTGCCTTGACAGGGTGACATCAGGGCACCAAGATCCGGCTCCCTCGTCATAGCATACATCATCTCTGACTGATCCTCCAGCTGTAGGACGTACTATGGGACCAGCTGTATCGCAGTCCTCCTCATTCCTGCCCAGTCCTGCCCTCACTCCACACCCAGAATCCTTTGACATCACCCCCAGGCACACTGCTCATGGACATGGCTTCATCTCAGCCACCCAGGGAAACTGGCCTGAGACAGGGATGGCAGACTTCCCCTAACACTCCTCGAAGTGCTCAGGTTATCTGAGCAAAGCAGAATAAAATCTACAAGGCTGCAGATAGCACAGAAAACTCCTATGATCATATAAATGTGGAAAAAGGTCATTTTCCTTAGCAATTTATCTATTACCTATTATTAGTTTTTTGGGTTCCACTTACACAGCAATAGGTAATGTTATACCAAGCCATTCTTTCCATAGCCTTTTGCTGAATCAGAATTGATTCAAAATCATCTAGTGATTATATTATATACAATTATGTCCAGAAAGTGACAATATTTGACAGAATCAGTCAAGCAAGAGTGTACCACTCAACACAGGAAAGAAAGATTTGGGCACAAAGATTTCAATATACAGGTTGAGCATTCTTAATCCAAAAATCCCAAATCTGAAATGTTCTAAAATCTAAACCTTTTTAGATGCCAACATGACACCATCAATGAAAAATTCCATACTATGAAAATTTGCTTCATTTACAAAATGATTGAAAATATTATAAAATGTTACATTCAGGCTATGTATAGAAGGTATATAGGGAACATAATTTTGTGTTTAGACTTAAGTCCCATCCTAAAGACTTTTCACTGTGTAGATGCAAATATTTCAAAATCTGAAAAAAGTTAAGAAAAAATTTAAACGTTGCTGGTCCCAAGAATTTCAGATATGTGATATTCCACCTATCTCTGTCCATCCACCAAAGGTTGTAAAGTGTATCCTATTCTTCGTGTCACAGACAACAGCCATGAAGAACATGAACTCAGGAGCCTCAGAAACTATTTGTCCCACCAGCATGACCATCCCAGCTAAGCACGCATTTGTGAACAAACGGTACCTGGTTCTCGATGGCTTTCCTGTTCCTAGGGTCGCTCACCACGGACAGCTGCAACTCAGCCATCTTCTTCATCTTGCTGTCCATGTCAATCTTCTGAAGCAGACTTCTCGTCTGGCTCTTCAACAGCCTCACGGTGTCCTCTTTCCCATGCTTCTTTGCAAAAAGGGATGCACAAGCAGAATGTATGGCAGTGACCCAATTCTCCAGGTCTGTCTGGCTGGTGGCCTAAACACAGAGGGAGGGCAAATGTTTGGAAACGATTGTAACAAAACAGTTCCCTCCAAAACGGCAGGCTGAGCTTTGATGTGTAAAACCTAGGAAGTATCTACACTTCATAAAAAGAGTTTAACCTCAAAAACACATCCAGCTACTCAACTCAGGTCCAGGGGGCCTGAGAGGACACAGAAAGCTGAAGTGAAACAATCACGGAGTCTTAAATAAGATAGGAAGCGCTAAACATGGGGAAGAGCAAATAGCCAACAGCAGCAGCAAACCAGGGATACCATGGGAAAGAGCTGCTTAACTTCAGAATTTTAACAGAAGGAAAGATACTGAGACCAAAATATTGAAATATATAATCTGAACATATAATTACATCTACTTGTCTGGCCTCAATTATGAAAACTGTCAATAAAATATTATAGATAAATAATGTATATTTACAACATTAAAGTCATTGCCTTCAAATATTAGGAATATGGAATGGTTTTTCTTTTTCTGCTCTTTGGTATCTTCAGAGCTAATACTATTATTATAAATGAAAAATATTTTCTTTAAAAAATGATAAGGAGGAAACCGGCGCCGCGTGCCGCAAGGTGAGTAGCAGCTCACTAGGGCAGACCCAGAAGGGTTTGGGACCCTCGACTGAGTGCCTGCCCAGCCCCCTTGGGTCATTGGACTAGGCTCCAGAGGTTCCGTGGGCTTCAGTGGACTGTGCCCAGCAACCTTCATTCAACCGGGGGAGCCAGGCTCACCAAAGGGGGAGCCAAGCCAGTGCCACGCCATGAGGTGAGTTGCAGCTTGCCAGGGCAAGCCCGGAAGGGTTTGGGACCATCCATCCCAGAGGGTGGGTGCCTGCCCAGCCCCCTTGGGTCATTAGACTGGGCTCCAGAGGTTCCAAGGGCTTGAGTGGACTGTGCCCAGTGACCTTCATTCAGCCAGGGGAGCCAGGCCTGCCAAAGGGGGAGCCAAGCCGGTGCCATGCCGCGAGGGAAATCTTTGGACAATTGCTGGAAACACGGAAATATAGAAAAATGACAAAATGAAAGACCAAAATGCAATCTCAAACCTCCAGCCCATCCCAAGAAAAGCTAGGAGCCATATACATAGAAGAAAATACTACACATACACCTGAAATGTATGAAATGATATCAACTAAAATAAAAAAGCAAGTATAGGAAGCTATGAGGGAACTCCAATCAGAAATATTCTCCCAGGTAAAAGAAGAAATGATAAAAGTAGTGAAAGAAATACTGAATGCATCCAACAAAGACATAGCTAAACAATTAGAGGAACAAAGCAAAATGATAGAATCCCTGAATGAACAGTTTAAGAGACAAACAGAATGCATTAAGCAGATTCAAAGAGATATACAGGAAATCAAAAACTCTAATGAAAGTTGCAAAAACAGCCTGAACAAAAGTGAAGATAGACTCTCAGACCTCAAAAATAAGATTGCAGCTAGTGAACAAGAAAGAAAAGATCATCTAACAATAACAAGAAATCAGGGAATAACAATTCAACAGCTGCAAGATGATGTAAAGAAAAACAATATAAGATTAATAATGATAAAAGAAAAAGAAGGGGAAAACACAAAAAATATCAAGAGGCTATTTACAGAAGTAATAGCTGAAAACTTCCCAAACATGAATATGGAAACTGACATACAGATTAGTGAGGCATACAGAACTCCAAATAGCCATAACCAAAACAAAACTACACCCAGACATATAATAATCACTATCCCAGAAATCCAACATAAGAACAGAATATTAAAAGCTGTTAGAGAGAAAAGACAGATCACCTATAAAGTAAAACCTATCAGAATCACAGCAGACTTCTCAACACAAACAATGAAGTCAAGAAGAGCATGGAGTGAAGTGTTTCAGATCCTTAAAGAAAAGGACTTCCAACCCAGACTGATGTACCCTGCAAAACTGTCCTTCAAAATGGATGGAGAAATAAGATACTTTCATGACAAAGAACAGCTGAAGAACTTCATGATAACCAAACCAAACCTACAAAGAATACTGAAAGACATTCTAGATACACATAGGAAAAAAACCACTAAGCAAGACAGACAATTAAACAGAATGGAAAGGTAAGATACAACATCAGAAAGATAACATGTCAACAATAAACCAATACAAGACAGTTATAACCATTAATGTAAATGGACTCAATTCACCAGTTAAAAGAAACAGACGAGCAGAATGGATCAAGAAACAACATCCAACCATATGCTGTCTACAAGAAACCCATCTAACCCAAAAGGAAACTCATAGACTGAAAGTCAAAGGATAGAAAACAATACTCCATGCAACAGAAACTCAAAAAAAAGCAGGGGTAGCTATTCTGTTTGCAGACCATGTGAACTTCAAGAATGGTCCAAAGAGATAAAGAAGGTCATTACATACTAGTTAGCGGAAAACTGCAAGAGGAAGAGATAACAATCTTAAATATATATGCACCAAATTCCAGAGCACCCAACTACACAAAGCAAGTATTAACAGAAATGAAAAATCAAATAGGCAATAACACAATTATAACAGGGGACTTTAACACACCATTGACACAAAGGGATAGATCAACTAGACAGAAAATCAGCAAAGAAATAACAACTGAATCACACCTGTGAACAAATGGATTTGATAGACGTATACAGAATGTTCCACCCAACAACATCAGGATATACATTCTTCTCACCAGTACATGGGACATTCTCTAAAATAGACCATATACTAACCCACAGAACATATTTAAGCAAATGCAAAAGAATTGAAATTATCCCATGCATGTTATGGGATCATAGTGCCATGAAACTGGAAATTAATGATAAAAGTAACTGCAAAAACCACACAAACACATGGAAATTAAATAATACACTCTTGACCAATCAGTGAGTCACAGAGGAAATTAAAGAAGAAATTAAACAATATCTACAAGCAAACAAAAATACAAATACAACTTACCAGAACCTGTGGGATTCAATGAAAGTGGTCCTCAGAGGAAAATTTATTGCACTGAGTTCCCACATTAGGAAAACAGAACAAACACAAATAAGCAACCTGATATTACACCTGAAACATCTAGAAAAAAGAAGAGCAAGCCAAGCCCAAAGCCAAAAGAAGGGAGGAAATTATAAAGATCAGAGCAGAAATTAATGCAATGGAGACTAAGAAAACAATTCAAAGAATCAGTGAATCAAAGAGTTGGTTCTTTGAAAGAATAAATAAAATTGACAAGGCCTAGCCAATCTACTTTAAAAAAGGAAAGAAAAGACTCAAATTCATGCAATACAGAATGAAAAAGGAGAAATCATAACTGACTCTGTGGAAATATTTCGAAAACCTCTACTCTCATAGGTTCGATAAAACAGAAGAAATGGACAGATTCCTAGAAACATACGAACCACCACAGCTGGATCAAGAAGATATAAAACTGCTGAATAACCCAATTTCTATGAATGAAATTGAAAAATGTAATCAAGACCCTACCAACAAAAAAGAGCCCAGGCCCAGACGGATTCACTGCGGAATTCTGCAAGAAATACAAAGAAGACTTAATGCTAACACTCCTCAAACTCTTCAATGAAATTGAAAGGGAAGCAATTCTCCCTAAGTCATTCTTGGAAGCAAATATCACTCTAGTACCAAAACCTGAGAAAGACCCAACTAAAAAAGAGAACTATAGGCCAATCTCTCTAATGAACATAGATGCAAAAATTTTCAATAAAATATTGGCAAACAGGATGCAGCAAATCATCAAGAACATTATACACTATGACCAAGTGGGATTCATCCCAGGCATGCAGGGATGGTTCAACATACATAAATCAATAAATGTAATCCACCATATCAATAGAGCCAAAAGCAAGAATCACATGGTCATTTCTATAGATGCAGAAAAAGCTTTTAATAAGATCCAACACCTATTCATGATAAGAACCTTACAGAGAATTGGAATAGATGGTCTTTACCTCAATATGATAAAGGCCATCTACAACAAACCAACAGCCAGTGTCATATTAAATGGCCAAAAACTGAAAGCCTTTACCTTAAAATCAGACACAAGACAAGGATGTCCATTATCACCGTTCCTATTCAATATAGTACTGGAAATACTAGCCAGAGCAATTAGACAAGAGAGGGAAATAAAAGGAGCAAAGATAGGAAAAAAATAAGTTAAATTACCATATTTGCAGATGACATGATACTCTACATAGAAGACCCCAAAACCTCCATTGAAAGTCTCCTAGATATAATAAATAAATTCAGCAAAGTAGCTGGAGACAAAGTCAATGCTCAAAAATCAATAGCATTCTTATACACTAACCACAAAATCACCAAGAGAGATATAAGAGAAGTCATACCCTTCACACTAGCATCCAAAAAAATGAAATACTTAGGAATTAATCTAACGAAATACGTAAAAGAGTTGTACAGGGAAAATTATAATACCCTGAAAAAAAGAAATCATAGAGAACCTCAGAAAATGGAAAGACATCCCTTGTTCATGGGTAGGAAGAATAAATACTGTGAAAATGGCCATTCTCCCAAAATTGTTATACACACTCAATGCAATCCCAATGAAAATACCACTAACATACCTCATAGATCTAGAGAAATCACTCCTAAAATTCATCTGGAACCAGAAGACACCTAGAATAGCAAAGGCAATTCTAAGCACCAAAGCCAAGGCAGGAGGTATCACAATCCCTGATTTGAAGTTACACTACAAAGCTACTGTAATAAAATCAACATGGTATTGGAATAAAAACAGACCTGAAGATCAATGGAATAGATTAGAAGATACAACTACAAACACACTCAGCCACATTATCTTTGATAAAGGGGCCAAGCATGTTCACTGGAAAAACGACAGTCTCTTTAATAAATGGTGCTGGAAAAACTGGCTATCCATATGCCAATAACTAAAATTAGACCCATGCCTATCACCAAGTACTAAACTAAAATCCAAATGGATCAAAGATCTAAATATTAAAACAGAAACACTAAATCTGTTGCAAGACAAAGTAGGTAAAAATCTTGAAGACATAGGGGTAGGTAGAGAATTCATGAACAAGAACCAAACTGCATGGGAAATACTTCCCAGAATCAATAACTGGGATCATATCTTATTAAAGAGTTTCTGCATGTCCAAAGAAATTTCTAGCAGAGTGAAAAGAAAACCTACAAACTGGGAAAAAATCTTAGTGAACTGTCCCTCAGACAAAGGACTTCTGTCTAGAACTTATAAAGAATTAAAAAAAAAAATCAGACCCCCGAAAGTCAAAGGCCCAATCCAAAAATGGGCATCTGAGATGAACACACAGTTCTCAGATGAAGAAATACAAATGGCAAATAAATACATGAAAAAAATGTTCATCATCATTGGTCACTAGAGAAATGCAAATTAAAACCACACTGAGATACCATCTCACTCCAGAAAGAATGGCCTGGATCAACAAAACTACCAACAACAAATGCTGCAGAAGCTGTGGGGGAAAAAGCAACTCTTTGGCCCTGTTGGTGGGAGTGTAGACTGGTGCAACCACTGTGGAGGTCAATCTGGAGATTCCTCAAAAAGCTGGGGTTGGAGGTCCCATTTGACCCAGCTATTCCACTCTTAGGCATTTTCCCAGAAGATCTGAAAACATCTTACCACAGTGATATATGCCCACCCAAGTTTATAGCGGCACAATTTGTAATAGCCAGATCTTGGAAACAACCTAAGTGCCCATCAACCGAGGAATGGAAAAAAAATTGTGGTACTTTTATACAACGGGCTACTACTCAGCTATAAAGAATGATCACATTGAGATTTTTATAAATAAATGGATGCATCTTGAATCTATACTCATAAGTGAAATAAATCAAACTCACATGTATAAATACCATATAGTCTCCCTAGTGTAAGAAATGGTAAGAGTACAGAAGATTATGGAAATCATGGCTCACCATTATACTGCTTTGATGTCTTATGTCTTCATTCATTGGTTTGAATGGTTTTATTCTGTTTTGTTTGATCTTAATATATGTGATCATATGAATAGTTACTTTGAAGACAAGACAGTATGGTAGCCAGTGTTGATTTAATATCATCTTGCTCTGAAGTTCTACCATGCTTTTGTTTTTCTATTACCATTGGTTCTATCACATTGTGTCTTACTGGATTTTAATATGTAAGATAGTAAAAACAAAATTTTTATGGAAAATGAGATAATATAGCAGCCATCGTTCATCTTTGGTTAGTTATTTGGTTCAGAATGTCTTGGAATACTTCCATTTTCTTGAGTTGTTTATTCTACTTTGTTATGTTTGACATTATTGTGTGTAAAGCTAAGCTCAACTATTTCAAAGAAAGAGACATGATAGCTACTGTTAATATCCAATTGTCTTGTTGTGCAGTGCTGTGTTGCTTACATTGTTCTGTTCTGATCTGCTTAGATCTGTCCTCTTTTGTTTTATTCTCTTTAAAGTAAGAAAAATTTTTTAAAAATGATAAGGAAAGTTTGAATAAGGATAATGACAAGTGTGTAGGATTTTTGAACAGTTTGAAAATCACTTTTAATTCAAGTCCAGAAATATCCACAGGCCTACTATACAAACCATGGAGTTTATACTCTATGGGCCTTAAGATTATAAAATAGGACCAATTTGTAAAATTTTTTAAAACTAAAGATATTTTGCCTGGGTCACAAAGTAAAATATTCATTTCATATTTAGCCCTAAGGGAAGAACATAAAGATTTAATCTAAAGCATCACCTGCCCTACAATTCGGGGTAACATCAATTCCCTACTTTGCTACACAGGATCACAGAAGTTTTTAAACAATTTTTCTGGTGAGTGAAGGAAAAGCAAACCTCAGGCCCTGACATTTGTAAGTCAAGTCAGGGGACAGCAGGAAGGCTGCAGTTTACTACTGCTATGCCCCATTGCAGTGAACACAACAGAGGTTTCTGGATTCCCAGAGTTAGCCTAGAGAACATTTGCTCTGTAGTGGCTCTGAGGCACACAGGATCAAGAGACCTGACCCGGGAACCTCGGAGGCTTCGCACAATCCTTCCAGCCAGATGCAATCTACAGCTGGCATCGTATCTACATGAAGTACTAGGTTTAGATGGAGAGGGATTTGAGAAGTACTTTGTACTTCCTGGCTATTACTCCTAAATTCAGTAATAATATTTTAAAATGTTAGTCAGGTGTGGCCACATGTACTTATAATTCCAGTTACTTCAGAGGCTAATGCAGGAGAATCCTCTGAGTCCACATGTTCAAGACCAGCCTAGGCAAAGCAGTCAGATCTCATCTCAAAAAAAATTTCTTTAGTACAAACATATGCACATGATATTACTTACTCCTTACAGTAATCCTTTAAACCATTACTATTAACCTAAAAGTTAGAGTCTGAACCTCAGTGATGCTTGCTAAGTGCTCCCAGACAACATCTGTACTCAATAACAGCACCAGGATGCAAACCTAATGCTAACCTAGCACCCAGGGCTCAGCATCATCATGCTCTATAACACTGCAATTGCTAGTAAGATGCTAACAGCAGATAACCTGAATTTTAACATCCTAAGGTCCCTTCCACAGGGGCAGAGACCTCAGAGTACCTGGTCACAACAGCATTCTGGGAAAGCCTGCTTCTTCTGCTGGACTCTTTGCCACAGCCTAAGCTCCTTCTGTACACATTTGCTAGGATTCCTTTAAAAAGCCTCAGCTCTGGGAATCTTGGATATTTTACTCTCCAGATTGTGAATTACTCCAGAGCAGGGTCATGAGGAATCCTCTCTGGGCCTTTGTGAGCATCTCCAGGGCACAGTCTGGCACTTCATGGGATCCTGGCCCCACAGCACAGTAGTAGCAGAAGTTCACACCTCCGAATCAAATCCTAATCCAAAACCTAACACAGTATTCACTCTGTATCATTTCTAAACTTTGTCCATTCCATTCCTTCTCATTTGAGTTGAACCCATGCCATCTGCACCCTCCACCTGCATGGCACAGCAGTACCTGAAAAAGGTAGACGTCTCCAAAGGAGTTGCTCAGGCAGAACACATTTTCCTTCTTGGGGTGTTCCGGAACAGACTGCACAATGCTGTCCTCAGCAAAGAGCGCACATCGTGGGGCACTGCTCTGGTCCATGGAATTCTTCCCATAGGTCTCATAAAACAGCAGGGTACAGCCTGGAGAAGACAAAAGCAAAACATTCCCACTGCCCAACTCTCAGGCTGGGGAAAGGCAAAGGCATGGAGACGTAAGTGATGCAGTCAAAAACCAAAACGAAATGAAGCAAAACAAAATCCCACAACCTGAACAAGATGAATATGTAGTATAGACACAACAAGGAAAGCTGGCTCTGAAGAAGGCCTCACTGTGCTAGTGTGAACTCGAGTGAGGCGTTATAAATGTAACATCAGTGGTAACAATGCCAGGCATCACTGCTTAATTCCTCCAGCTACTCCACACATGCTGGCTCCTTTAATTCCTTTTCCACAAGGCCAGCAGGGTTGTTTAAACTGCTCTCCACATGAGAGACCTGGAAGAAAGCTCTCACCCACACAAGTCCCACAGCTGGACAGCAGCAGAGCAAGGATCTAACCTGTATCTGGGTTAACTTGGGGCTGCACTACTTCCAAGACCTGCACATGGGAGGTGGAAGAAAATCCCCTACTCATCAACCTCACCTGTGATTTGTGGCAGCAGTCACTAGAAACCACGTATATTGACAGAACTTTGCCATTAATGAGAAAATACCCAGTTGATTTATCCTCCAAATGCCATGTAACTTATTTTAGTGTATCTTTTACCTCATGGTGATAGGAAATGTTATAGTAATCTTATTATAATCTAAGGAAGAAAAATTCAAATATGCCTCCAAATATTACTCTAAAATGCTGCTACTTTTCTAAGTAGTTATTTTTACTTAATAAGCTAATAAAGTATCATAGGTAGAAGTTATTAAAGGTCTGTTTTACTCATTAGATAAGAATGTCATTAATATTAGACATGATTTTGGAACAAACTGATGCTTCTAATAAGCATGCAAATATGTTCCCTTCAAACCTCTATCTGAGAAACATTTCTGAGCACCTCTCACACATCAAGCTCCCGCACACATATATGAATGACATGGTAACCATCTATGCTCTGAAAAGCCCTTTCACCTGACAGCAGGCACTGCCAGTAAACACAGTGACAATTTATCCCACTGTGCTATGTCCTCTTTCATACATGTTTTAAAATGTGCATGACTCCTGTTAGTTTAATTGCTTCCTCTAACACTAAGTCTTAATAGGAACAAATAACAGAGCACAGAAGCCAGGACGAGAAGATGCCCCAAGCTTGGACTTCAGAAACAGCACTTTCTCCTTCCATGGCAGTCAGTACTGAGCAATTGCTCCTCCTAGCAAGTAGAACTCACCTATGGGCTGGGATGCAGCCCAGTGGCAGAGCCTATGGTCAGCATCCTGGGGGACCATGAACTTCATCCCTAGCACCAGGAAACTAAATCAGACACCTCATCTAAACTGGTAGGCTGAGTACATTCATATATTAAGAGGAGGGAAAAGAACAAGAAATGTATGACCTGAAGCTTCTCCTTGCAGGCCTGAGGCATTCTCTTTTTCCACCTGATGCATTTTTAAACAATAAGCCCAATCTTCACAACAGGAAAGGCTGTTCCTATCTGAGGAACATGCAAGTTTCACGACCTGGGATCCAAGGACCAGGGTAAAGGTGACAGAGCCATGCCAGCTATACTACATCCAAATTCCTTCCAATGGGTTAAGCTTTACTTCCCAGGTTCCCTAATATTGTATTCTAAAGGCTATGATTTGAATCATTATATCCAGAGGAAACAAATGTAAACACTGGAGAGGTGCCAAGATGTTACCACACACCCCATTGCCAGATCACAGCTCAGTGTGGACATTTCATCTTAGAGCTAGGCCTAAATGACAGCACCAGATGCACAAATTTGTGCCTATTGAATTTAAAGAACAAGAAATCAATCTTAACACTTACACCAATTTTATTATTATTTGGGGGGGGTACCAGGGATTAAACTCACAACCTTGTGCTTGTCAGGCAGGCGCTTAGGCCACTGAGCTAAATCCTCAGCTCTGTTACACCAATTTTAACGTGAAAGAACACTGTATCTCAAAGCGGGTGCTGGGGTTGGTACAACACAGCTGATCTGTGTTAATGATGTCTCTTCTTATGTGCCCCAGTGCTGCAGCCATTAACCATGACCTGCGCCCACCAGGCATGGGGTTGGCCTGAAGGGATGACAGTGGATGGTCTCCTTAGCACAGAAGCAGAAAAAAATTTGAAGACTGTAACAGTAGTGGAAGTAAAACAGAAGGGGCAATAATAGAAACATCAGCAGTGGGGAGAGAACGATCAGTCTCAGCCATCCCTTAAATACACCTTTGCCTCTGACACCTCTGATCCCACATTTTCCCTAAATTCTCTACTTCTGGACAACCTCGGGACAAAAATACTGACTTCCTAAAGTCATCTCATGAACTTCTCTTCTGATGTTGCACAAAGTATGTTGTGCATTTTGAGGGACATCTTTAATGACCTGTGAACTCCTCATTCTAGGAAGTCCCTATGAACTACATGAAAATCCACACACTAGAAAGACAGGTATAAAGCAGAACTACCCTTGTTTAAAAATGTATTACATTCTCCCAACCCCAAAAACATTTGTGCTCTTAGCATCCCTATACATGCAATGAAAGCAGTTCACCAGATAGCTTGCTGGCAACTGCTCTCTACAGAAAACTCTTTCCAATTTACCTATATAGATATTTGAAGTATAATTTTAAAATTCTGCCTTAACGAACTTATATGCTTTTAACTAGGATGAAAACAAAGAGTTAACTCCAAACATTGCAACTTGGACTCTAAGTTGAGAAAGTAGAACTTTAATGCACTGAATTCCCAGAGGAAAAAGGTGTAGAAAGCCATGTGGGAAAGGTCATGCTGGGAAAAACATCTTTATCATGTGCCTAGCCTTGGCTGAAAGGAAATGAGGAATGTGTGTTCGATAACAATTACAAAGCACCCTTTATCCATGCATCTTGAAGTGTTTTACAAGCAAGCTCTCAGAGAGCAGGGCACAGGCAGGAAGATCTTAAAATAGTCAAAGAAAACTCAGGCCCATCCCTCCCCCTGAAGTCAGCAGCTAAAAGTCCCAGTCTACCTTCCAGGGTGATCTGTAGGCACCTGGCAATGAACCCCTCCAGCTTTTACATGACACCTGCCTAAAGCTGACTCAATTCCTCTACCCCAACCCACAAGAGGCTCTGAAAATCCAGCTGTGCAGCAGTGTTGTCAGAAGCAGGGAAAGCAGGAAGGTATAGACATAGGAAGGTATAGAACCTGCTTGCCTGTGGTTCTAGACATGGTGGTTGTTTTCAGTGACACATTATTGGCCTCACCTCCAATAGTCTCATCCTAACCTTTGGAGAATCAGAAGAAAGTCAAGGTCCCTTGACAACACTGAGGCTCACACTCACCCCAGCTCTTATTTTCACTGGTATAAAGATTCCTAGATCCTTATGCCCTCTTCCATATGATATGGCTCAAAATCCTTTCACTGTCAGGGATGGCTCTGCTCTTCCAGGTAAGACACGGTCATACATACCTTCACCACCACCCTCCATTACTGTGGAGATGTACCCAGGATTTTCGAAGCAGGCGAGGGAAGAACTTTCAAAAGCATTACTTTTAAGGAACAAATTTTACTTAAAAAAAAAAAAAAAGAGGCACATGACACAGTATGGATTAAGTGCTGCCATCCTAAGTATCATAAAAGACACAGTTTCACCAGTAATGCATAAACAATTCCAGGTGTTCAGCCCCCCACCCCAACAGGTTCGCTCATCTCTCCAGATAGGGACACTTCAGGTAAAGCTTTCTCTAGAGCCATTTTCCTATTTATGCACAAGTCCTGCCCAATACATACCAGGCCTGCTGGGAGGGAAATGGCCAACTCTGATTGAGGAAAAGGAAGGAGAATGTGGCCTCCTTTGCAAAAGACATGATGCCTCTAATGTTAGAGGAGAGGGTCACATTGATTTTTACTTTGGCCTTATTACTGGAGAAGTTCATTATGAGTCTGCCATCAAAACTCCCAACTCTTTCTCACTTACAATAGGTCACAGTCATATCTCCCTACTCTCTAACTGGGTAGCTCTTTGACTTTTAAGCCTGAAGACATAACTTCTTTAGCCCTTCAAACTATTGTGTTACTAGATTCAACACATTATTCCCACTTTCCAAATCTCTGCTGTCACTCATACAGAACTGCCTAGCCCATATACAAAAACTGAGTAAGTTCTTTGCCTTTCTCAGCCATAATGTACCACAGGATCCAAATCTAGAGTCCAAAAGACTGCAGTGGGGACAGATTACTAGCTCCTTATAGCTCACATGCACACCCCTCCACCCTAATCAAGGAACAGTGTTACTCAAAAGGTACATTTACCAGAGGGGCTTTATGGGTAATCAGAACATGGTGCCTGCACTGAAAGGCTGTGGGAAAGTTGTTCATATTTATAAACAGGGGGCAAAGGAAGAAAGCTTGGAGGAGGCAATCAAGAGGGCTGCAGGCATTTCACATGTGCTATCTACAGATGCGACTCCGTTTCAGCCTTCTTCCATGCTGGAGAAAGGCGCCACCTGATAACAAGGTCTGACTTTTAACACATCACATTCAGATCCTGTGACAGAGACACAGGAGGGCTGTGGAAAATGTCAACCCGTTAGGCTTGGATGCTGCTCCTCCTGTTTGCATCTGTATAAATTAGCACTGTGTAGATTGAGGGCCTCTCGCTTCCTCCCAAGACATTCAGATTTCTTCAAATCTACAAAACCATTATAAACAAAGCAACTATACTTTTTAAATGGCAATGCTTGAAGTAACACGTATCTTCTTAACAAATTCCTGTTTTTATTTCCTTCATGAAGAGGTGAGGAAGAGGAGGAGAGAGAGAGGGAGAGAAATAAGAGAGAGAGAGAGAGAGAAGGGAGGGAAGAAGGAGTGGGAAGAAGACAGACAGAAAGAAAAGCTGCATTTGGAGCTAGTAGTAGGACCCAGGGATAGAGCACACGCTTAGCATATGCAAGACCCTGAGTTCCATACCCAGTTAAAAAAAAAAGCAAACCTGAGCTTGCTGATGATACCTAGACTTTCACAGTTCATAGAAGTGAAATGCTACAATCCAAGAATCCAGATATTCAAGCTATGAAAGATACCACTTGGAAGTTCTGGAAATGTACAGGGTGTGAAATTTAAGGCTCCCATTCTCAATAACTAAACAATGTTTCGTAGTTTTAGTTTTATCTCTTCCACATACACATGCACGTATAGGAATAGTGTCAAAGAATGGTGTTGTAATATGTAAAAAATAATAAACAATGGCCTTTAAGTGAAAGCATTACTGTTAGACTGAATACCATATACGCAGATAAGTAAGCCATAGAATTCAGGTTTGGCAAAGGATTTACAGCAAACCGTATTGTGAGACTCTATTGAATCCCTCTCATTAACTCTGAGGGATGCGGACCTCAGTGACACTTTCTTGTGAAGAATTCAGAGAAGGAAATAAATGCCAGCAGTGCTGGGGAGTTACAACAACGTGCTTACCCTTAAGTGTTACCCAGTACTGTTTCCACTTCCTTCGAGCCACCAGCTCCAGCTTCCTTTCTTTCTGCAAGGTGACAAGGGGTTTGAAGAAAAGCCACCCGGCTTTCCGCACCACTCCCTGCTCCTTCTCAAAGAGCAGATCCAGTTGCTCCAGCGAGCTGAGCGACTCGCTGCTGGATTCGACGGTTTCTGTGGATGTTTCTACGTGCTCGGCATTGGTCCTGCTCATTTCCAACTCCCGCATGAAATTCTCGTAAATGTTCTGTTGAAGGGGATCGCTACCAATCGCATGAGTGGATTCGCTTCTCTGAGACAGGATCTGAGCCGAGCCCGCTGGCCACAGTGGGGTGGGCACCTGAGACAGCACCTGCATGTCTGTGTTCAGTCCATCAGAGCAGCTGTCAAAGCTGGACCGCGGCTCCTGTGTGCAACAGAAGTGATCACCATCAGAGGTGAGGGTATCCAAAGTGTCCCCCTCAACACAGCCTCAGTGTCACACCAGTGGTCACTAATAATGGCGGTATGAAGGAATGTTCTTGTAATAAAAACACATCTGTAATTATCATGCCTTCAAACCAGAAAGAATTTTAGAAATGGTATTGCCCAACCCAATTTATATCAGTGAAGTCAGTGCTTAAATAAAATACCACCGGGTCTCCTAAATCAAACATATGTTTAGCATTAAGAAATTAGTACATTTAAAACACACTAGGGAAGATTTTTAGAATGCAAATCAATGTCTTCCCGGAAAGAATGTATGATTGAGATCTATTTTTCTTCTAAGTTAGAAAATCACTAGTTGCATGGCAGGGTAGAGGGGATAGCTAGGACTTGTTCTGCAAAACCCCACAAACTTCTCTTCTTCCATGATAAACACACACTCTGCTCAAATTCTGGCTGACAACCCAAGTCCAGACTTCTTAACTCAAGAAGCTCTAGTATCTTATTTTCCTAGTTCATGCCCTGAGAATTCCTGTCTATAAAGGTAAAAACCATGCCCTGAGGATTCCTGCCTACAAAGGGTATTGGTTAGTAACTGTAGTAACTTTTTTTCATTTTTTAAAATTTAACTTGGGAATTTCTTTCATTAAAAGAATATAGTCATTTGTTCACATTCTTTTAATTGAGCATATATTTTATTGTAGGTACTGGGAATGCCAAGGACATGATTCTTTTTTTTTTTTTGTAGTTTTTTTTTTTATTTAAAGAGGAAAAAAAAACAGGAAAAAGGTAGAAATATTACAGAATTCTTAACTTTAACATTTTTTTTCTGAACACAAAAATCAAACAAGTAGGCCAGGCATAGTGGTGGTGCTTATAATCCCAGCACTTGTGAAGCTGAAGCAAGAAGATTGCCACGAGTTCAAGGACAGCCTGGGTTGCATAGTGAATTCAAAGCTAGCCCGAACTACATAGCAAGACCCTGTCTCAAACCACCCCCCACACACTCCCAAATCAAACAAACAGTTAAAAATTCACAGTGATAGTATAAGAGTTGCCTCTCTATTTGGACTAGTTGTACTAAACCTAGAGTTGAATATGTAGAGAGCTAAACACAAAGACTGGTCTAATGTGCTGACATTCCAAATTTATAGCTTAGAGCAGTAGATCACCTATGGCATGCATGCAGCAGTGGGCTGTTTGTATTATTAAGAGTGCTAAAAGGTTCACCATCACTGGCTTAGATTAAGACAGCTGCTAAGAAAGGCTAAACACATTCAAAGTCCACTCAGCTGCTAGCATGCCTCCAATATTTCTTATGCACCAAGAACAAAAGCGAGGGGAAGGTTGGTCCAGGACTATGGATTAAAGGCCTATTTACAGTATTCCAGTGTGGGTAAGTTTGCCTTTAAGAAACACATCCAGGGGCTGGGGGTTTAGCTAGGTGGCATAAGTGGCTGCTTGGCAAGTGTGAGGTCATAAGTTTGATCCCAGGTTTTAAAAAAAAAGAAAGAAAGAAACACCCAGAAATCAAAGAGCATGTACTTGCAATCTTTTGTAGGCAAATCATCATCATGCCTTTGAAGAGTATTTCCAAATGCCCAGGAGCCACATACATCTGAGCCCCCAACATAGCTATTAACAATGAAAATATTTTCTGCTGTGTTCACACTATGTCTATAGTCATATTTATTTATACCCTGACACATCTGCAGAACAAAACAAGTAAACCAGCTGCTGTGAGTCACTTGGGAACTTTCAAAATATTTTAAGATTTTTTTCTTTACATTGTCACTTTGTTGTTCTTCAAAAATTCCTGGGAGACAAAGAATATTTCTTAGTTAGCTGGTATCAACATTATTCCAGCTACGACTATGACTATGACTGTCTAACTCACTGCCCCAGAACACTGGGATTCCCTTTGTCAGCCTACAAGTGTCATATGCGGTGTTTCAAAATAAGCAAAATGCTGCCAGAGAAAAGCACACAAAGGCAAGGTTACATATGACCCATAAACACTCCTTGTCATTGTTTCTCAGATATAGAGACTTCAAGTTATAGCACTAATTATCATATATTCATCTATAGCAAGGCAACATTTCCTCGAGAAATGAAAAAATATTGATTCCTCATGCACAGACATGAGTTTTCCCAGTCTGTAGTCAGTTTCCAAAGTTTCAATATGTAATCTTAACAGCCAATGATGAATTTTCAGGCTAAAATAATGGCCTAAATAATGGCCTTTGAGAAATTTTTTAAAAGTCTTCATATCACTTCAGATAGAATTCCTAGTTACTGGGTTCTAAGTGTGAAGGTACTTGTTATACATGGACAAAATACACAATTTCCATTTCCTCTCAATCACCTAACCATCGACAAAGGCTAACACAACTTGCTAACTAGGTTCCTGTACCCAAAGGTAGAAAGGGATGTCACTCCACCAAAAAACACTGCATGACCTCATTGATATATGAGTCCAAAGAGTGAAACTCATGAGAGAGGAAAAAGAGGTTGCAAAGGGTTAGAGGGTGGGCAAATGGGGTACAATGTCAGTCTTACAAGATGCATACTGAGATCTGAATGTACATGAGGGTGATTATACTTAGCACAGTTTTTTACACTTGAAATGTTCTCACTGCAAAAAAAGTATGAAGTGACAAATGTGTTAACTAACTTGATTGTTATGATCATTTCAAAATATGCACTGATTGCCAAGTATCAAGTTGCAGACTTGGTAAATGTATACAGCTGCTATTTGTCAATTACATCCCAATAAAGGGGGAGGGTGTTAGTAACTTCTCAGCAGCTAAAGGAAAACTGATTATCATTCCTCACATTCTAGGAAAAGCACTGACTTAGTCACACCTGTAGTACTTGTCTGCCAGCACTTCCTACAAAGTATTTCTGATTCTTCCCTAGATACATGGTATGATAATTTTTCATTCCCTTCCTTCCCTTGAAGTTAGGCATGGCCATATGCCTTGCTTTGCCCAATAAATGCAAAAAATCAAATGTGTTGTTTCCAAGAGGAAGCTTTAAAATTCAATGCCAAACTGGGCACACTTATAATTCCAGTTATAATCCCACTGGCTCAGGTGACTTGAGGTAGGAGGAAACTGAGTTTAAGGTCAGTCTGGGCAATTTGATCTCTGTCTCAAAATTAAAAATAAAAATGGCTGGAAGTACAGCTCACTGGTAGAGCACTCCTGGGTCCAATCACCAGTACCAAAAGTTAAGTCAACAGCAATTTGTTTTTCTTCTGATCTGTCAACCTGGGTCCTAGGGAACCATGTAGACTTGGCCACCAGCTAACTGGAGATAACAGTGCAGCATGAGTGAGAAAACAATTTTGGAGACTAAACCACAAAGACTTGAGGAGTTTTATTACTGCAGCAAACTGTAACATTGCCTGACTGATACAACTGAAAATTTAATCAGGACAGCACAAATCTCACTGTACCTAAAATTAGTTTGAAGAGTTTATGTGATTCAAGAATATATTACTATCTAACACATGTTCCTTCTCTTCCTCTCCTCTTTCATTGGTGTACCATTCTTCTGGCGTTGTGTAGGTTTTTCATAGATTAATCTGCTTTCAGGTTCTCACTAAGGCAGGTTTAAAACCCTATACATAAAAAACTACTCTCTATTATATTACTCTTTTAAAAGTCAAAACAAATGCCTATCATGTAAGACTTTCTGAACCACTACCTTGCTGGCATGCAGGAGTCTGAGAGCTGGGGCAGTGAGGGAGGAAGCAGGTAGAGGTTTGGTGCTTTATTATGGTACAATATCACACACTGTTCTCATGCTTAGATTGCAGTTTTAAAAAATCTAATTCCAATGTCACCTTAAATGGTAAAAGGAAACCAAAGCTCCAGCCAATACAAGTAGCATCCTTTCAAAAAATTAAAAAATAAAAATTAGTTCCTTTGACACAGATTCATCAATTGCAGGAACATGAGCAAAATTTAAAAAGCTGCCTTCACAGGCCACTTTTTAAAAATCCAAAAGTTTTTCATCTTATTGTTCAACAGCCACAAATAATTAATGGTAGTTATCAAGACTACCTGAGCTATGGGCTGAGTGGAAAAGACCTGGGGGTTCACAGAAATGGCATCAGCCCTCACTATGGTTTATATCTAGATGCCTCCCCAAAGCCTCATGCAAGCATTGGTGGAGCTCTGGGAAGGTGAATGGATCATGGATTCATGATACCAGACTAGTCACTGATGAGTTATAATCAAAGGTGACTTGAGAGGGGAAGCCTACTTGGAGGAAGTGGGTCACTGGAGGCATGGCTTTGAAGAGTGTATCTACCTGCCTTTTCCTTGATCCCTTTCCTGCTTTCTGCCTCCATGCCATGTGCTCTTCGTCTTCTGTGATGCCTCTCTGCTATGCCACCCTGCCTTGGAGCCTGCCGACTACAGACTGAAACCTCTATGGACTATGAGCTAAAATAAACCTTCCTCCCTAGAGATGCAGGTGTCAGACATTGCATCTCAGTGATCAGAAAAGTAACTAAGACAGCCCTTCCTCCCCATTAACTAGTCATGTGACATCAGGAAGGACCCTCAAACTCTACAAGTCTTCACTTTCTTTAAAATGAAAGGAAGTCCTTTCTAGCTTTCAAGTTCTTGGTCATTGTGTTTTTAATTCTTCAGGTACCCAAACATCCCAGAGTTAAGTTTTCAGTGACACAATTGGACAAGGTTCACTCCCTCTGGGTGGGCTCAGCAGTGAGGGCCTGCAAGTGACAGAAGTGGTCAGCCAGGTGGCAAGTGTTCTGCCCTTGAACGGTGAAGCTGAACTCAGTGGGTTCCGAGTTGCATGTGCATCAGGCACATTCAGTGCAGGTAGGAAATGGGAGTAACTGGCCCACTGACAGCATCACCCAGGGGACACAGCAGGTGAACCATGTCAGTAAGTGGCTGAACGTGGGCTGCTTCTGTGACAGAGGATGGAGATTTCTCAGCGCGGACTGCAGTCCCAAAGTTCCCAGGGGCAATGGCCCCACCATGCTACTCTATTATTACCAGCTGTCTAGGAAATGGGAGTCAAGAAAAAAAAGCCAAAGAAATCTCCTCTATTCTGTAATTTAGCCAAAGAAGTGTTGACTAAGGAGTAAGCAAATGACTATCTGGGGAAATGAAGAGGTCCTGGAGACAGGAGGGTTATCACCTCTTCTTCGTCTCTGTGGGAAGGCAAAAGGGCACCAGGCAAAACCCAATGGCACAATTCCACTATGGCAGGCAGGAAGTAACTAGTGGTCAACTGTATAAATCTGCAATCAACTCGGCAATTTCATTCAACTGTTAAAGTGTTAGACAGACAGACAGACAGACAGACAGATACATACATACATACATAGATAGGATGGTTAAGACAGTTGTGCCACAAACTAATTGCCCATTCAATTTCTCTTCAACTCTTTGACTTATACTGAGCAACAAACAAAAAAGTTTTCTTCTTCTATAATTAAAAGCAAAAACCACCACCACCTGAACATCAAACAAATGCCACTGGGTCTTAAAAGGGCAAACTATATTTTTCTTACTGGTGTCTAAGCCACTTTGTTCCCTTAACAGAACTTCACATAACATGAAAAGTTATTATCATCCTGATTCCTATTCTAGCAGAAATTATTATTTTTGTTACTACACGTACCTGGATATAAGACATTTTCAAAATCTGATTAGCTAGCCGAATGAGGATGTGGTCAGATTACACATGTAGATACACTGTCAATTTTTTTTTCCTGATACACCAATTTTAGCAGAGAAATTTAAATTTTTCAAGACATACTAACTTCAGGGAGCCTACTTTTCTAAAAATAACCATCTGTCCCTAATCCTTTTTGCTCAGGCTTACAGAGCTCTAGCAAAATACCCAGATAACCAACTCATCCAGGCATTTTCCCCAATCCTGTTCTTTCTGATTAACATTGGCCAGGTCTTGTGATGAGGCCTGTAGAGCTCATACTTTAGGACAGATGCATGCATGGGATCTGGGTGCTGGGTGCTTTGTAACCTCTCAGAATCCTATGTTTAACTCCTAGTGGGATGATACTAGGAGGTTGGACCTCTGGGAGGGAATTAGATTTAAATGAGGTCACCAGGCTGGGGCTATTACAGGATTAGTGTCCTTACAGGAAGAGGAAACCTAGGGGTCCCTTTTCTCTACTAGATAAGGACAAAGTGAGAAGTTGGCTATCTACAGCCAAGAAAGCCCTCCCTAGAATCTGCCCCCAGTCCTTGGCTTCCCATCTTCCAGAACCGTAAGGAATTATCTGTGGTGCAAACCACCTGACCTATAGTATTTCTCTTGCAGACTACATTCACTAAGACATGGAAAGACTAAAGTTATGGGCTAAGAGCAAAAATGTGTATCTTTAGCAACAAGGAAGAAAAGCTCCACCTCAACAGAAGGTGTGGCAGCTCTTCCCTTTCACTAGATCACCTAGGCAACTCCTTAATACCATTCCTGTTTAACAGATGGGGAAACTCAGAGACTGCCCCCTCTGTTCTGCAGTGTTCTCACCTGGAGTTTCCTCTTCTTCCTTGAGAGGCTTCCTGTCCAGTCGCTGATGCGTCGCATTCTGCCTTTGAGGGTGTCCTTCTTTGCAGTATCCTCTGTTAAGGCTTTGGACTTCCGGCAGGGGAGGGTGAAGGAGCTGTACTGGATGGGGTCCCTGTGATCCACCCCGGAGGGCACATCAATGTCAGATGCAAACGAGACACGATTGCTTAGGCTGGTGTGGGAGCCAATATACTCGTCAGAAAGGCAGAAGCCAGAAGGGGAGCGGCTCCCCAGGTTGGCATCTTTGTACAGATCCCGAAGGGAGGACAGGGAAGAGCTTTGGTTGAAAGGCTTTTTGGCATCACCAGGTGGGAAGTTGGTGGGGAGGCTGGGATCGGGCGTGCTGGGAGCTAAGAAGGAGCCCTCCACCTCGCTCAGCTCCCCAGCATTGCCCCAAGGGGAGTCATACCAGGATGACTCTGAGCTCAGGGAGCTGCCTTTGCTGGAACGAAGGCGAGAGTCAGTAGGAGAAGGGCGCTGGCTGGCTGGAGAGTCAGCACCAGAGTCCCTCCTGGCTTCTGGCACAGGGGAGGTCCCGGATGCCAAGGTAGGTGAATACCTCAGCAGCTGCACTGGACCCCCTGGGTCCTCTGCTGGCCCCTTGCTGTGGTTGTCACCATTGTGGAACTCGACCCGTAAACACCCATCCAGCTTCCCCAGCGTCTTGATGAGCACTCTGGGGCTATGGCGGTCTTCACCTGGTGGAGTGGGAGCAGCACTCTCATTTCTTCCGTAGCAGTTAAGGAGGTGTCCATTGCAGTCTTTCGAGGTGATGTGGTTGTCTGCTGGCTTGTGGTCATCATAGTGGAAGCCATTCTCGGGGGAGAAAGCAGCACTGTTGACCTGGAAATCATTTCCTGAGGCGCTCGCCCTGTGCTTGGCATAGGTGATGCCTTTGGACACTTTGCATGTGGGCCCACTGAGTCTTGATGCGTAAGGCTGATGGTTCTTAAAGTGAGAAAGGCAGCTTCGGGCCAGGGACCGGGACTTGTAACCTGCACCACTGCTCCCGTGAGTCCATCCATGCAACGACTTCTCGTCTTTTGCATGAATGCTGCGTATTTTCAGAGAGCAAGGCTTTTGCTTAGCACCAGTAATAGCATTGCTATGATTTTTAGATCCTTGAAGGGTGTACTGACTCTCGGAGTTGCCCATTTTAACCTAAATTAAGTACAGTTGTGTCAGTAAAAGCCATGACCTAAATCACATCCCATTATACATTATCACTAAATTTTCTGAAAAATAACCCTTGTGCATTATATAGGAAACAAACAACTTTTTTTCTGTGCCTTACCCAGTTCAGGAGTAGAGATAAGAATTACTTACAGAGTTGGCTGTCCTTATTGTGCAAGGCTACTATTGCACACTCATGTGCTAGTTATTTTAAAGACATTATTTGTAGTACAATGTCACTGCAGAACTGAACAGGCATAAAAATCACCTGAAGGCAGAGACTTCTTTTGGCCTTAGAGGTGGCAGGCTTTGAACTGACAATTCCTAAAAAGAAAAATTAAGGGACAGTGAGTTGTTAGCTCTTCCAGCCTTTAAACTGTCAGCCTAGACACAAGGCTTTTCATTTTTATTACATGTAAGTGACTGAATGAAGAGCTAACTACTCGTCATTAATACTGAGGAATCAGGTACCAAAATCCTCACATGCTTCCTTATATATAATGACATGATAGCACCTTCATACTTTGGTACTCGATTGCTTTGAAACTCATAAAATGTGGTACACGACATATTTTAATGAAAAAATTTTGTCCTGGTACTCAATATTTATTTAGTATTTGACACATAAACTAGAATCAATTGCTTGGTGACTTGCTACCTTTTCCAGCCAAAACAATTTGTTTTGGTGTATTTGCATATAACCTAAGCATGTCCTCCCAAACACTTTAAATCATCTGTTGATTACTTATAATACCTAGTACAATGTAAATGTCATGTAAATAATTGCTATATTTTATTGTTGAGGGAGTAATGATGGGAGAAATGTCTGCACATTTTTAGTACAGATACAATAAAAATAAAAGTACACTCAATCTGTAGTTGGTGAATGTGTGGGTATATAACTCCTAGATGCAGAAGGTTGACTTCATAAGATATTAACACACTAAAGCTACATTTGTAATAACATAACCCCACATACTAGACTCTCTGGGATTTCTCATGTATCATAGAGTGTGAATATCACAAAAGACAATAACAGCCTTTAAAAACAAAGCTAAATTGAAGAGAAAAAAAGAATTAAACAAGAGCTCCCATCTTAGAAAAACATTTTAATAAAGTGAATTTCTAGAGCTGTCTAAAGACTTCAAGAGCATGATGCTCACTTTAGAGCATGATGACAGAAAAGTCCAAATCTGACTTGTCAGAAGGTGGACAACAGCTGGGTGAGGTGGCACACACCTGTGATCCTAGCCCTTGGGAAGCTGTTGCAAGTTTGAGACCACCCTGGGCTACAAAGTGAACTCAAGATCAGCCTGAACTACATAGTAAGACCTGTCTCAAAAAA